>CM037595.1:87595990-87918490 GCA_021018995.1 Chloranthus sessilifolius
TAGGTTTCCATCCATTCCATAACTCAAAGGGTGTTTTAGGAACTGATTTAGTGGGAACCCTGTTTAAGATGTACACTGCGGTTTTTAAGGCCTCACTCCACATAGATAAGGGAAGAGAGGAGTTACTTATCATACTCCTCACCATATCCATTAGCGTTCTATTCCTTCTTTCAGCTACTCTGTTTTGTTGTGGAGAGCCTGGCATTGTAAACTGTGCAACAATGCCTTCACGTTCAAGGAATTTTGTGGACCTGGATTTTGTCCTTTGCTCGTGTACCTACCATAGTATTCCCCTCCCCTATCTGATCTCACGATTTTGATATTTTTGCCTCTTTGTTTCTCTACCTCTGCTTTATAAACTTCAAAAGCATTTAATGCTTCACTTTTATCATAAAGCAGATAGAGATACATAAATCGTGTATGATCATCTATAAAGGAGATGAAATATTTTTGACCATTTAAACATGGAGTTGGAAATGATCCACATATGTCGGTGTGTATGATTTCTAACGACGTAACTCTTCGACATCTTTTTGGCCTTGTTGGTCTGCTTACCCTTTATGCAGTCCACACAAGTCCCAAAATCAGAAAAATCAAGAGTATTAAGGACTCCATCATTTATCAATCTTCTGATTCTTTCTATGGAGATATGCCCTAATCTCCGATGCCATAACCAGGAAGACTTCTCATTCACGACATTTCGTTTAATACCAATACTATCATGCAAGGTTAAAAGATTTTGATCATAACTGGGTTTCATGTCAAATTTATATAAACCATTAACTAGATATCCAGTGCCAAGTAAAGAAGAATCTTTAAACAAACTAAAGTTAGGTCCAACGAAATTAAAAGAGTAACCACAAGTAGCCAAGCGAGAAACAAAAATAAGGTTTCTAGAAAATGATGGAATATAAAAGGTTCTTTCTAGCTCTAAAACAGAACCAAATTTAAGGATGAGCCTAAATGTCCCAACGGCTTCCACACATGAACTCATCTGATTTCCTGAATAGATGCATCGTTCACTTTCCGTTGGTTTCCTTTGGTTGATGAAACCCTGCATGATATTGGCAACATGGATTGAGGAACCAGAGTCAATCCACCAAGTGTCATGAATAATATCAATAGTATTTGATTTATAGCACACCAAAGATAAAAGATTACCTTTCTTTATGAGCCAGGACTTATATTTTGGACACTCCTTCTTTATGTGTCCCGCCTTCTTGCAAAAGAAGCATTTGATTTGCTCCCTATTGCCACCTGGTGCAGATGGCAGTTTCATTTTCTTCTTCTTGCTGTGATGGGCATCATTCTCTTTCTTAACTTGTCCCTTTCCATGAGAAACTAGATGAGCACTTTCTAGTTTTTCCTGCTTCAGCCTCCCTTCCTCTTGAACACACATGGCCAACAATTTATTTGTTGACCATTTGTCCTTATGTGTGTTGTAGGAGATCTTAAATGACCCATATTCTATTGGAAGAGAGTCGAGTATGAATTAGACAAGAAAGGCCTTAGAAAAGGTAATCTCAAGGGAGTGTAGCTGGGCAGCTATATCCCTCATTTCCACAATGTGTTCGCGAATCCCTTTGTTACCATTGTGCTTCATGGAGGAGAGCTTTTTCATTAGGGTGCTAGCAAGAGCTTTATCAGAACTTGTAAATTGTTCCTCAACGGCGTCGAGGAAATCTTTAACCTTAGTTTTGTCCGGGATAGATCCTCTAATGCTCTTCCCAATATGGGACTTAATGAGCATTAGACTCAACCGATTGGATCGTTCCCATTGCTCATACAAGTTCTTTTCAGTTGGCATGCTGGATTCCGAAGGGATGACGGGTTCATCCATTCGGAGTGTCAAATCTAAATCCATACATCCCAATGTAAGGAGTATCCCCTCCTTCCAATCCGAAAAATTATCATCAGTTAGAACAGGAATGTGAGTTAGTCCTTTTGAAACAATGGCAGATGAGAAAACTGCAATAATTAAAATAAAAATGCTTACAATGGTGCTATGAAGAACATACAAATCCATCCATACTTTATTTAGAATGTCAACCAATGTCAACATTCTAGATAATAAATCGATGAGATATTTTAACCCTCCTGTGGGTAGGGGTTGAAACACTTCAATGATTTATTTAATAGCTTTATAATGAGACTAAGTGATGAATATCTCATTCCAATTGATCTATGAATCACAACAACTTCTCTGTGGAGCCGAGTCATTTTGATTTATAATCAATCACAATTTATGAGATCACTCAATAAATAGTTCAATTTAAAAAATATTTCTTTATACTAAATACATCATTGTAATTGAAGATGCTGTGGCTACTCTTTAATTTATGATGCATTTAGTCCTAATGGTGACCTCAAAAGAAACAGTGGTCATTTCTGCTTAATAGAGGGCTCTGATGCAGAAACGGATCCCATAAAAGTGTCTGGAAGGTTCGAGATACTCAAAAACCATATATAATATGTGAAAATCAGATACCGATATCCCTTACAAATAAATAAATATAATTAGGCTCTTATCGGGTCGGGTCTCGGATCTGGTCAAACTTTGACTAAGCAGTCTGATGCAGAAACAGACCTTGTAAAAGTGTTTGGAAGGTCCGAGATACTCAAAAAACATATATAATATGTAAAAATCAGATACCGATAGCCCTTACAAATAAATAAATAAAGTTAGGCTCTTATCGGGTCGGGTCTCGGATCTGGTCAAACTTTGACCAGGCCCAGGTCGGGTCTTGGGTCTGGAAAATTTTTGATTTAGGCTTAAACCAGGTATTGGGTATGCGTGTCAATACGTTAATGGGTCTAGAGTCCATAAAATTATAAGTTCAAATTTTTTTAAAGTTTGAGAAGCACTATGTATGGTGCTCCACCTACATACCCAATCAACTCCAAATGCGCATCTTCTTTCCCGAACTTCATTAACTCAAAAGAACACGTATTTGCAATCCTTAGCAGAACAGCAGACGTCTATATAGAAATGGGTTATGCACGACTAATGCCGTGGAAATAGCCGACAATGACGGGCCAATATCCGACGACCGGTGATTGGACGACGGCGATCGGCGACCGGTGATTAGCCGACGGCGATTGGCGACCGGTGATTGGCCGACGGCGATCGGCAACCATCCGATAATGCCGACCGCTCAAAAAAATCTCAAAAATTGCCAAAAAAATTACAAAAAAATGAAATTAATCCTTAAAAATAATATCATCGAGAATAGTTCCAAAATTTTACAAATTTTGGAGAGAGAGAAGGAGACAAACTCAAAACTTTACAGTCAAAAATAGTCATGACAGAGTTAAACTTCTTCTCTTTAAATCATAAGGCATCAAATAAAATTAAGCAGGCACCATGATCAGAGATACCTACTTTGATACCACAATGTGAGCTCTTTACCATAAAATTAAAGCGGAAACGATTTAACCATAATCGTACCTCTGTCCATGGTGTACTGATTTGTGATGCCGAAATTCGAGGATCTTCAAGTCTATGCAAACCTTACCGAGATGCAGAAATGAATTCTACAGACTTCTTTCTCTCGTATATTTTTTTGCTAGCCTTGGGACCTCAAAGATAAAAATGGCTTTATAATCTCTCTACCATCATTGAGAGATTGTGGGCTAAAATTTAGGTGCATGCTACCACTTTCTAAATAACCACCTAACTGTATGGGCATGATCCCATTTTTCAAAACCTCTTAACCGTATGGGGCTAATGGGCCAAACCATAGTGGATCTTAATGTGGCAACTGGGCCACATCGGATCTCAAATGAGATCCGGCTAACATATAATTCATGTTATGATTAGAGATCGACTCCTTAAAGGCATCATGAGATTATGAAGAAGCTTTCCCGTTTATATTAATAAAAGAAGTAGAAGAAGAAGCTTTTGACACTTTCAGCAGTGGGCCAGTGACTACAAAGCGCCTACTTCATAACCTTATTTTACCACTAAAGAGAGGCAAATCTCCTATAGAGTTCATTTTATGATTATAGATCAACTCCTTAAAGGCATCATAAGGTTATGAAGCACATTTTAGACATTGAATCCTGTGAAAAGATGGCTAGCAAATTTTATGGTATTGAGATCCATGTAAGTCAATCTTATGAACATATTTTTTAAAAGATTGATAGGCTTATTATTATGAATTTTGAGGTTCTTATTGCATGTGGAATGAAATAATGTGAAGGTAAATTATATAAGAAGCTTGATTTTGTCATTTCTCTCACGATATTTTTTTCGAGATCATGGCAACAATGTGCTTTTTCTAGTGGGACATAACAAAACATCATTAGGTAGAACAAATCTTAGACCTAAAAAGTCATGAGTCTCTCGATTCGAGTCATTGTCTCAAATTTTCTACTTTGATTTCAAAACAAATCATTATGTGATGTTATATTTTGGTTTTGATTTTTAATTATATTTAATTACGTCATTTGTCTCACGATATTGTGGGGACTATGATTGCTCATGCAAGGAAGTGGAGGCATGGACAACCTAGCAACATATGGATAGTATAAGGGGATGGTGAATGGTGGGGCACGCATGAAATTTTGTAATAATTAATTTGGGCAATACGTGTTTATTAAATATTATAACAGTCTTCTTCCTTCAGATTGCCATTGTAATTAAATATTTTCATTTAATGTGGTGTCCTTTAAGTGATAATCAATGCAGATAGTTTTTTATTCTCATAATTTGTTTTTATGTTGGCCCATTTTTAAGGTGGTTGGATTTTCACTATCAACCATATATCTTGTGTTATTACATTGTCTATATGTTCTACCTATAGTCACGCTTTGTATTAAATCAATTTCTGATATTTACTATAAATATATGTTGTGTAGGGTGTCACCTACCGGATAAGGTGATCGATTTGGTCGATAAGGCCTGTGCAAATGTGAGAGTTCAACTTCATAGCCAGCCAGAAGAGATTGATAACCTGAAAAGGAAGAGGATATAGTTAGAAGTTTTTTTAATTTTTTTTTTTTATGTTTTTATGAATTATGAGAGAATTGTAAGTTGTAAGAACGATGAATGTTCCATCTATTTATCTAAAGATGCAGATTTTGTTACCGAGAATTTGTGAATTTGGATTGTTATTAGTTTAATTTTATTTTTTTTCAGATGAAAATTTCAATAAGCGATGTATATAATCGTCGTATTGTGAAATTTAATTCTTTTTTAAAAAAAATAAAATATTAAAACGATTGCTCCAAATTGTCCTTTCTTCCCTATTTTTGGAAGTTATTGTTTGAATGCAAAAATAATTTTCATAATACGTCGTTTAAAAATAAAGAATATACATCCTCAAAAAAGAACTAAGAAGAACCACTAGTGATGGGCATCCATCACACAAAACAATGGTTCCTATAGAATGCTAAACTTCGGCTTGTTGAAAGAGAAGACAATTGGGGAGGAAGAATATTGCTTCAAATCTATCCACAAACCCTACTGCATTTACAAGACGAGGGTTTTTTCTGGGATTCAATCGTTTTTATCTTAATCTCATCCCAACTTTCATAAAACGTAAGTCTTTTTTTTTTATGTGTTTTTATTTTTTATTTTATTATATTTTTTGGATAAAGTTGTTGTTTTTGTGATTTGGGATTTGGGTTTTAAGGGTTTGTTTATATATATATATATACATATATATATATTAAATTACTTGGTATATTTATTTGTCAATTTATTATTTGATATGCTTCTGTTTTGTGAACTTGGTTGTTTTATGATATGGTTTTTAAGGGTTTTGCCCTTCTGTACTAGGTGTTCTCCTGTTTATGGCTTCTGCAAAGTAGAGATATGCTTCAGCTAATTGGGTTGGACTTTGGATATTAGGCTTTTGTTCCCTTTTTTTTTTTGGAAAAAATAAATTAAGTTGGTAGGTTTATTTGTTTATTTATTAGTGAATATTTGTTTTATATGTGTGTGTTATAGGGATGCAGGTTCGGTGTACCGAACCGACCGAACCCGAATTTTTTGGTGTTCGGTTCGGTATGCTACAAACCGAAACCGAACCAAAATTTGAATCGGTTCGGTTCGGTCTACCGATTGCAGTAATATCCAAACCGAAACCGAACTGAAATCGATATTTTCGGTATTGTATTCGGTTCGGTTCGGGTTTAAACATGAAAACTAATGGTGAAGATCAGCAACAATGTCGGAGAGTCGCCGGTATCGACATAATTCTGGCACCGATGATACTCGTCGAGAGGTTGAACACGGCGCCCGAGACTGATGCGCCTAGCTTCCACCTTCTTCTCTGGGTTGCATTTTAGTGTTGACGGTTGAAGCATGGGAGAAGAAGAAGAAGAAGACGAAGAGGTTTTTTTGAAATGAGAGAAGAAGTTGAATTATTAGTCACATTTCCATTTACAAAAATGACATGAGAAATGATAAAATACACTTTAAAAAGACCATGTTCTGATGTTAAATCAACATGAGCCATGCGATTTGGAGAATATTATGTGCTATGTCTATCGTGTGGTGCGTGGGCCATTCACTGTGTATAAAATAGGCGTGCAAGTTGCGTGCAAACTATACCAAAATGATGTAGACGACAGGTGCAGACTGCAGAATTTTGGGAAGTAGATCGATTAAATTACTAAAATATCCATGATGTGGCTTCTTTTAATTGGGGCTCATTATTTAAAGTGTGAAACCCTAACCTCACCCATGTACTCAGGCTGAAATATTTTCGGTATTCGTGCAGTGAACAGTAATGCTAACAGAGGGAAAAAAAAGGCTTAAGGGCCGGTTCGGTTCAGGCTCAGTTTGTACCGCCGGTTCGGATCGGTTTGGGCCGGTTCAGGTTCGATTCTGGCCGGTTTAAGCCCATTAAGAGTTCGGTTTACTCAACCTAGGTCCTCAGTTTTCAGTTTTGAGCTACCCAAATCGAAAACCGAACCGATTTCAATTCGGTTCTGTTCGGTTCGGTTTAAGTCGGTTTTCGGTCCAGTTCGGAGCGGTTCAGGAGGGCCGGTTTTTGGTTCGGTTTCGGTGTTCGGTTTCAAACTTGCATCCCTAGTGTGTTATGAAAATTTGCTATTTCTTTTTTTGGGTTTTGGTATTTAAAGGGTTTTCTTTTCTTACTTGGGCTTCTCGTTTTATGGATTCTGGAAACGAGAGTTCTGCTTCAGGTAGCTAGATTTGGTTACTAGGGTTTTATGTGTGTAGGTTCTAAAACGAGAAGAATTTGTGGAATTGGTTGTTAGTTTTGGGAGATCATACGATTACGATGTGCTTTTTTTTTTTAGTAAAATTTGGTTTTGTTTGCTACTCTCCTGTTCTATCGTAGTGGGCGAGTCTGCTATGTGATCACCGTGGCCTGGCTTTAGAGCTTTAGTACATGTATATGCAATGAAAATAGTTTTACTCTGAAAAAAAATTGATATTCTACGAGTAATGCTTGTGGGTGAAGATTCCTCTGGTTTCTGCTTGAAGAGTTCATAGTGTAAATTTTTCATTAATGATAAAATAACTATTATAGCAGTATGAAGTTATCCCCTCTATTAATAATGCACGTTTACAAGGGGAAAATTGATGGAAATATCTTTGGCTGGTTATGATTTCAAAAGATACTGTGTGAGATCTCCTAAATGTCATGACAAAAAAGCTTCCCTTTTAGATAACTGATACATTAGGACTTTTGGTGGCTTCTCTTCTTCTAATACAAAAATGCAAGTAGGACCAGTTATCACATGCCTTCCACTAGTTAGATTCATAAGAAAACAGGTCATTTGATTTCTTTTGAGGCCTTTTGTTGTTTCTTATTCTGATTTTCTTGTTTATTGATCCTTTTGTGCAGGCATCTTTGGCCACAACAGACACAAGCTGCGAGTTTGTGGTTACCACTCCTTAGCATTCCCTCAGGGATGCGAATAACCCTGCTGGGTAATCTTGAACAGCAGCAACCATAAATCCTCCCGTCTCTCCTCCCATCGTTAAGAAGTACATTTAATTTTACTATTATTATCCTTTATTTATATATGTATTATTTTGCAGACTCCTGTCAATTTCAGAGGAGACCTTGGCAGAGTTCCTCTCAAAGACAAGATAAGCATCATAAAAGATGTCAGCGGCATCATCAAGCCCTCCAGGCAATATAATAAAGTTTATAGACTTAGAGGAGTCTAAATTCAAATTCTCCCTTGAGGCCACTCTAAGGATTTATATCCTGTGTTGACCAGGCACAAGCTAACTTGGGGTGTGGGCACGTTCCTGTGGGATTAATTGGGTGCTCTAAGAGGCTCGGACACCCAGGCTATCAAAAGGAAAAAAAGGAATCACATGTCTATATATTATAATGGCTAGTTCAAGCAGGAGTCAGAACCAAATCTTTATAATTTCTCGTGTCACTGCCCCATGACATCAGAAAAATGGTCAAATAACTACTGAATAAACTTCGGGAAGTTGTTGGCTGTAGAAGCAATTTTTTCAGGATAAAAACTGTGGTCTGTTACTTGTTTCAATATTTTCTCTAAGATGGAATATAATGAGGTCACGGTATTTGAATTTTAAAGGGAAACGGTCTAGTTTCTGGGTCTCTGTGATCCCATTAAGGTTCACTTAGAGGTTTTTTTTGGTTGCAGGATGACGCTATTGCTTGGCCCGCCTGGGTGCGGGAAAACGACCTTGTTATTGGCACTTGCAGGAAAACTAAACCAATCTCTCACGGTCAGACATCTGTTTTTCAATGAATAAGAAATCTTTTTAATGAAAGAAATTGTAGAACAACACAATTACAAAGGGACACAACTCAATTATATATAATGACCATCTCCCCCCACCATCTATTGCCTAATAATAAAAGAGTTTAGTACTCAGATGGCCACCTAATCAAATAAAGTCAGAGAATCGTTAAAGAACCTAATTCCTTCTATGAGAGGTTTTTCTTCCACTGCAATAGAATCCTCTGTAGTCATTGCACTCAGAAAGGCTACTTTATCTCCATCACTTTTGTGTTTATAAATTGCACCAATTTCTGGGGATTTCGGATTTCTTCCTTCTCTAAATAGGCCGATCCCTTCATTCTCTGTAAAATCTATTTTCATGTCTAGAACTCAAATACATTGAAACTGCTTTCTACTTGAAGCTCGTAGAATGATGGAAATATTTATTTTTGCACAATTGCCACATGAAAAATGACTTCATCCATAAAATCTACAAGGTTTCTCAAAAATTATGCAAGAAAAGGGCTTAACTTTTCACTCCGTTAACGCCTAGTGCTTTTGGAGTGCTGGTAGTTTGGCTGAGTCCTTTGTTCAGTTTTTATCATTTCATATACATCTAGATCACTGATCACAAGTATATAATTTGTTTTAATCAGAGGACAGGGGATATCTCGTACAATGGTTTCAGATTAGATGAGTTTGTTCTTCAGAAAACATCTGCATCCATAAGCCAATATGACCTGCACATACCTGAGATGATTGTCAGGGAAACACTTGATTTTTCAGCATGGTGTCAGGGTGTTGGAAACGGAGCTGGTGAGCTTCTCTTCTTACTCACTGCTATTCATTTCTATTGACACTTGTCATTGTGTGACTGATAGCCGTTGCTTTTGTGTCTAGAAATTATGGCGGAAGTAGAAGGGAGAAGGAAGCGGGAATTGTCCCTGACTCAGATATAGACACTTACATGAAGGTAGCGACTGAAACATGAACAATTTAGATTAACAGCCTAGTGGTATGGAGGTCATGGGTTCAAATCCTCTTACCCTCCTTTTTAAGCATAGTCACCAAATTCTCCGAATTTTGGAATAATTCATAATTTGAGATTCTGTGAATTAATCATGAATTATTCATGAATTTTGAAAATTCATGTGCTTAAAAATTTGTGAAGTTTATGAATAATTCATGTTTTTTCAATAAATTGTACTTTTAATATTTTTATACTTTTAAATCTTCTTTATTTATTTACTTTTTTGCTCCAAATATTTCCTGAACTTGACTTAATTTTAACCTTGTCAATTATTTCAGAACCCCGACTTGGTGACTATGCTTTTAAGGGATTTAGCCTGGAGCTCAACTAGAAGGTTGACAATATTGTAATCTCAAGGTCGCAGCTTACCCATCAAACCAAAACAAACAAAAAGGGATGGAAACTGTGCTTATTTTTCCCTCTAAATAACCTGAGGAATCAGATACATTTTATAACATTGATCTATGGTGAAAATCACCATTATAACATAATCATGATTTGTACCACCATTCGATGAAATCTGATGCTGGTACGATGATTGTGCAACATAATGTGATGGTGCAGGTCACCATAAAAAATTTGCATGTGTCACACAGTGAAAGGAACCTAGTGCATATTTTTCTCTTTAAGTGGGCTCAAGTGATGGAAACTGTGCTTATTTTCTTTCCCTCTATATAATCCTGTGGAAATAGATACACATTATGACAGTGGTAGATGGTGAATATCACCCAGGGATTTAAACACCAATACTTATCGGCATATCGGCTGGGTCCCAAGCCTATATGTATCTGATACATTTCGGCCAAACCAGCCAATATAAAAGTAACTTGCTTAACAGTGTTGCTTATTACAAACCATACATATATATGGACACTACACTCCATACTTAACACTGTTGCTTATTACAAACCATATATATATATATATATATATATATATATATATATATATATATATATATTACTATCTCCAACAAATTTTGGTAGAGGAAGTTAACATTAAAAAAAAATTCGGGTTGTATTTGGTAGGAGAGATGATCATTGGTCCAACAAAATCTCTTTTCATGGATGAAATATCAACTGGCCTAGACAGCTCCACAACCTTCCAAATTGTCACATGTCTTCAGCAGTTAGTGCACATCACAAAAGCTACTGCATTGGTTTCCCTACTTCAACCAGCACCTGAGACGTACGATCTCTTTGATGACATTATGTTGATGGCAGAAGGAAAGATAGTTTACCATGGCCCTCGCAGTTATGTTCTGGAGTTCTTTGAAGATTGTGGCTTTAGGTGTCCGGAAAGAAAAGGGGCAGCTGACTTCCTTCAAGAGGTAAATTAAGCTCTTCATACACTTTTCTTTTATAATAAAAGTGTTAGTCTAAGGCAACCAACATGTTCGCCAATGGTGGTGATCAACTCATCAATTTTGTACACATGGCACCATTTTGGCCCCACGTGTTGGTGTATGGTGCATGGGTTCATCATTTAGATCTGATTCATCACTAAAAGACCACAAACTATCTCTACCCCGCCATTTAGAGGCAATAAGTGTCAGAAAACGAATGGCTACCATGCAGTTGCCCAAATCTGTTTTAGCCATTCGGGCACGTGTAGCCTCCAAAGCACAGGGAAGGGATAATTTCTTAATGCAACTTTAGGAATGAATCCGATCTAGACATTTGATATTGGACTAATGTTTAAGTTCATACAGAACTGTAAAAACTTAGATCTTAAAGGTTATAACATCTACATTCGAGTAATATAATGTTTAAGTTCATACAGAACTAGTTCCCAAATATATAATTTATGTACTTATATGATTATTTTAGCAAAAGATAAAATGCTATTTTTTACTGTCTCAGCCAATTCCCTGTGTACAGTTTTTATTTGACATCGAGTATGAGTTGAGCTTCGAGTTCATTAACTTAAACCATCGGATTGTTATTTACTCTGCTTATAGGTCTTATGTTCTGAATCTGCATTATTAGATTTTCAATCTAATATTGGTGTCACCTACTGACAAGCTTTTCATAATGTTAAAGCGCTTCCCTGTTGAGTCGAAAGGGCGGAGAAAAAAGTTATAGTAATGTTTATCATGCGCACATCAGCATTACAGACCTTGTGTTTCTCCCTGTTGAGTCAAAAGGTAGAGTTTTGTCCCTTAATTTTCTTACTATCATGAGCACATCAGCATTACAGACCTTGTGTTTCTCCTCTTAATTTTGTTTTCCAATAATTAGCATTCAAAGATTTAAACTAAATTTGATACATTTGCAGATGTTGCAAATCTCGTCACCCAATTTCTATCTTCTGGGTTTCATATATATCAGGAAGGATGGATTACACTTGGAAAAATTTGTAGACATTCAACTGAATGTTAATTCTCATCTCTGGAAAGATGAAACCAAGAATCTTCAAAAGAGAAGGGCGTTATCTGACCTTCTAAACCTTCAAGAAAGTTGTGGGTTATCTAAGCATAAATCTATGATTGCCATTGCCAAGGTATGTATTTGATTTTGAAGTTTGATACTCCTTTGATATTTACTGATTTTTTCCTTTTATGAAATCCAATCTTTTATAGTGGACTTTGGTATAATCATGGCCTACTACTGGATATTTCAGAGTTCTTCATTCTGTTTTAGATTGCTACAATTGGGACTGATGATGCATGTTCTGGTGTCTGAATATTGGCATACTGTAGGCAGAGCTTGAATCCAATCAATTAAGTAGTTGGTTTCTTCAATCATCATATAATGTGAACCAGTTACTGCTACCACCAGACAGGACGTCTGCAAGAAATGTCAATAGTACCCTTTCTAGCCGTTCTTGTAAGTTTCCAGATGAAAGCTTTGATTCAAATTGGGAAATGGCCAATTAATTCTACTTCAAAAGCATAGCAATGGTGAACATCTACGACAGGTTTGCCTAAATTTCCACAGATTTTACTTTGGAACAGGTATATTCCATTCATTACGTCTATTGACTTAACATCATTTATCTAGAGGGAGCACATGCTGTTTAACAGCGAGGTTGCCATGTTGGCTTATTCTTTGATGTTTCAACTAGGGGTGTCAATGGGCCGTGTTAGCTTGCAGCCTGGCCCTGTTCGAGTCAGGCTCGGGCAAGGTTTCCCGGCCCAGTTAATAACTGGGCTTAGCCCAATTTCTTAACTGGCTGGGTTTGAGCTTAATCATTACACCCCGTTGGCCCCTTGTTATAGGTTTTGTAAATGGGCTGGTCGGGCCTGAACCTGAGACACAGCTTGGAACCAGTCCAAACCTGAAAAGCCAGCTCGAAACCAGGCTGGGCTCTAGCTAACTTAATTAAAGTCCGCTCAAACACGGCCGACCCCAATTACTTCCAGAGCCAGTTCAGGCCTGGTTTTCAAGCCCGATAAAAATCCGACCTGATTACGCTTGGTTTGAAGCTGACCTGCCAAATATGCAATTTCCAACTTCTATTCTTTAAAGCTTTCTCTACGAAACTCCATGTGTTTATTGGGATAGGAACTCTTTAAAAGTGCATGTCGTCGTAAGATTGGCCCCTTTGGCAGGTTACGCATGTTTCAACTTTCAAGAAAGAGTTCAAGACATTGACTTTGCAGTGCACTTTAAGCAGGTAACTAGATAACACCAGAAGGCTTTGGATATCAATGAAAGAGAACTCGGCCTTGATAATCCGTATACAATGAAAAGTTACGGGGATCTTGCTGTTTTCTACTACAACCTTCAACACACTGAATTGGCCTTAAAGTAAGTTTGTCTATATTAAACAATTCAACAATTGAGATTAATTTTTTCGATCAGTTTTAGTAAATGGGTGGTTTTTAAAATGATATAAAAATATACCCATTACCCAAATATACTAGTTGTCAATTTGAGGTAAAATAAGTTCGTTTATAGTTTTTTTATTTGAAATGATTGATAGAACTCACATTTTTCTTTATCTTATCACTTGAAGATGGCTGTATGCTAGGTAACAATAATGTTTACAGGCTTGTGTGTCGTTTTTTTTCTTGCTATTCATGTATCAATGGAGCTACTCTAACCATAAGAGCAATAACCTAAAATGAAATTGGAATGTTCAATGTAACAGTTTCGAATCTATGTTCAATTTTATGACTGGGAAATCAATAGTTTGAGAGATCATGCTTTATACTTATGGTATGTGGAAAATTTTGAAACCGATTACAAATGGAAAGAGTTAACCATTATTGAATAGTCATTTAGCACTCAGAAAAAAGAGAATCTTGCATTGACCTTCAGTTAACTTGAATAAAAAAAGAAACTTGCTACAAACCTAAAACACATGCAGCGAGCAACTAATACATTTTCTTATCCTTTTCCCTCGTTCCAGATATGTCAATCGAGCATTGTATCTTTTACACCTAACTTGTGGCCCCTCGCATCCAAACACTGCTGCTACATACATTAATGTGGCCATGATGGAAGAAGGGCTAGGGAATATCCATGTGGCACTCAGATACTCCACGAGGCTCTTAAGTCTAACCAAAGACTGCTTGGAGCTGATTATATACAGGTCTCTCTCTCTCTCCCTCTCTCTATGACGACCCAGAATTCAACCGAATCTTGTGGATCTAGAATTTCGTGTTATGACCCCGTATGGTTTTTAATGCGTTAAGCAGACTTCCTTAACAGTCTCAAATTCACAGAATTTGAGACTGTTAAGGAAGTCTTCTTAACTCCTTAAAAAGCATGCAGGGTCATAACATAGAATTCTAGACCTCAAGATTGGGTAGAATTTCGGATCGTGACACTCTCTCTCTCGATATCGTTCTCTCGCTGACAGTAGTGATCTTTTATGTTACTTCCTGAATATGATGCTGAAGTCACTGACCTGGCTAGCCTGCCTCTATGAAAAATGAGCTCTTACTTTATTTTATTTCGCAGACTGCAGCCAGTTATCATGCCATTGCAATTGCTCTTTCTTTGATGGAAGCTTACACACTAAGTGTTCAACACGAGCAGACCACACTACAGATACTACAAGCAAAACTTGGAACTGAAGATCTTCGCACACAGGTACTCTCTACATTTATTGCTGATTACATATCATAATTGCTATGAACACCATTTATTTACTTTTTATATAAATATTTTGGTGCTTTATCATGCAGGATGCTGCTGCATGGCTTGAGTACTTCAAGTCCAAGGCCCTGGAGCAGCAAGAAGCTGCATGTAATGGGTGCTCCGAAGCCAGATGCATCTATTGCCAGCAAAGGTCACCTCAGGTACTAATATTAGCAGTAGGGTTAACTGGTCAAAACCACCTCACATACGAAAAAATGATTAAATTTATTCAAAAATCTAATCAATTTAGAAAAAACTCGAACAACAAAACTATGAGTTTAGTATCATTTGTTGCGATCAAGAAAGATTATAATTACACGTTTAGACCAATAGTAATATGCTTTGTGCAATTATAAAAATAATAAGAATTATACCTCTCAGTGCTTGCATATGTTTTGACTGCAGAGTATATATAATCAGGGGATTATCTTGTTCTAAACTGTAAGATCTGTGCAATTACAGTAACTACAATAGTTGCCCTAGCTTTGCTACAGTTATGAGCATTCTCTAGTTCTTGTTCCTTTTGTTACAATCTGTTATCCTTCTTTGTATTTCTTTGACTGAACACCTCGCTCTGCTGCATTTTACTATTGTTTTTTTCTGATTAATGAAACTTTACCACTTATTCCCCCAAAAGAAAAAAGAACCTAACAGGATTCTTATTAATATAGCTTAGATTGTGTTTTTGTACTTCAATTGAAAATTGCTTTCACAAAGTACAATGACTTTTTGACTTCTTGGGATTTACCATCATTTTCCGAGGGACTTGTGTCAAGCTTGGTTTTGGAGATTTTGCCTAAATGTTGATATCAATTTACTCTACTAACAACCCCAATACTTAGATGTCAGACCATTCACTAATCTGAGTTTTTAAGGTATTCTAATACCTTACTGTGAAGCCTGAATTGCTTTCCCATTTGGACCAATGTATCAGACCTTTTGGATTATATTAACCCAGACGATATGAAAAGTAGAGATGGCCAAAAGAAGCAAGCCCGGGCAAAGGTACCTCTTTCTCTCATGTACTAAGTGTAGAAACTTACAATTCTACCTTTTGACAATGGTTTTTCTATATTGCATTATGAAGAGAAGCCTCTTTAAATAGAGGTGAATACAAACAATTAAGGTTTCAAAAGATATTTAATTATTTAAAATACTTCCTAAAGTTTTATAAAATCCTAATCAATCTTAATCATGCTTAAAATATAAGATACACATCATATGATGTGTATCTCTCTTATCAATCCTAAATATTCTCTATTACTACGCACAATTACTGAATTTCCTCCACTAGCTATACAAACTGTGAACTGGTTCGCAGTTCAGCTTGGTTTGGACCTGTTCAGTCCCTTAATTATTCGACCTGTCATCCTATAGTTGCTTTAAATTTATTCAAAACTAGGAAACAATATGAAGAGTTGAATCTATGACCTATAAACATGCAGAAAATCCATATATCATTTGGGAGAAACATATTAATAAGATTAATCATTTTTTGAAGCTTAATGATATTGGAAACCCATTATTCATTTTGAAAATTTACATTACACCTTTGTGTCTAGCCAGCCTGTGGACTTTGTATATCTATCAAATTAATATGACAATAGTTTTTCTTGAAGATTTTCTCTGTATGTTTTTGTTATCATGGTACCCTTTAAGCCTCTGCTGTTTCACAAGCTCTTGCACTTGATGGATCTCACCACCCATCACTGTTTGCTCATTAATCAGAAGGTGGTGAAGCCATGGAAGCCTAAGCACCAAATGTATAATATCCATACAATTCCATAGCGTCTTATCATTGGATGTGTTACTTAATTTTATTCTTCTATATTAGTTTTTTTTTTTTTATTGCATGAAAAATGGTAAACATATTAACCTGCATTAGTAGCATACTCGTGTTGCCATAGACGATTGAAGATGGCATGGTTGCAACTAGACAAGAAGATAGAAGCTTGGGCACCTCGGACTTTAGCAGGTCAGTGATTAGAATTTTGTGATTATTTTCTCTAAGCTGCGTATGATCCCATTCTGTTTGTGTGGATTTTCTCACTAAGAGTTTGATCTTACTGTTTTAGGTGGCTAACAATGGCCCGGCTCATGTCTGCTAGCTTCGGCGAAACATCCTTATCCTTGGAGCATTGGCAAATGATAAAGGAAGTGGAGAGGCTGAGAAGAGAGAGGCTCAAGGAAATGGAGAAACAAAGGAAATGAATAGGTGGTCATCAAATGGTTGTGGAATGACCTATTGTCAATTGTGATTTCTGGCTTTTAATGAATATGCTTTTCTGCTAATGTCTCATGTTCTTTTCCTGTAAAATAGGGATGGTCATAAATGAGTGTCGTCTTTAGTAAATATCTCATGCATTGCTGTAGATGACGAGGCAAAAATCAATCTCCTGGATTTTGATGCTTCCACACCTTTTGCTTGGGCATCCTCATGGTTGCCTTTTCCAATCTTTCATCGTCTTTTTAGGTAGGTAGGGCAATGGAACAAAAAAAAAAACAATTGAGGCCTACGCCGACGGCTAGATCTATAGGCGTCAGCGTAGGGATGATTTATAACTACCTACACCAACGGCTGCAGCCGTCAGCATAAGCTTATTTAATTTTTAAAAATAATTTTTTTTAAAATGGCTCTACGCCGACGGCTGCAGCTGTCGGCGTAGAGTTTTGAATAAAGCCAACGGCTCCAAAACGTTGGTGTACATTTTCACCAACGAACGCATCGCCATCGGCGATTCGTTTTACCGACGGCCGTTGCAGCCTACGCCGACGGCTTGCAGGCATTGGCGTAGGGTCCTTTATTTGTAGTGCCACTTATATGAGTATGGAAGTGAAGCCGCTTCAATAGAAATTCGATCTTCTCTCTGAGATACTCATGAAATCAGGATTTCAGCGCATGACTGTGAAGCGCAAGCCTTACCTCACTAATGATTTAGGTCATAGTAAGTGTATATGAAATTCTGATTCGTTAGACAGGTTTTAAGTTCAAAGTTATAAGTTACTTAAAGTTCTTACAAACTTTGAGTTATATGTATTAGTCAAAGGTTCAAACCGAACGATACCTCTGATGATACATAGTATGATTGCACTGATACACATTTATTTTATTTTGAAACAAGTGGGAGATTATCATATATATTAGTATAGTATTATATATTTTATTGTTTCAAAATTCAGTCTATAATTATCATTATATATTGATAATAATTCGATGGCAAACTTGTAAAAATTATTTTCTTTTCAATAAATGTCTTTTCAGATTTTGATTTATCATTTTACCCTTAGTTGAAAAGACACATGTGTAACCGTGGGAATCGAGATGATCCCATCACGACGATGAGCTCTTTAACGAAAAATATACAATCGCCACCCGGAGCCTTCGGTGTCCCGGGATACCTAGTTCATTGTCATGAGCACCGAAGTGCTCAAAATATGAATCTGAATTCGGTCTACACCAAAGGCTCTTGGGTAGGGGCTTTGGTTATCGATCGAGAAGGTGTTAGGCACCCAATCAACCCGCTTAATGCGGTCTCTACTAATGGTGAAAAATAAAATGAAGTAAAAAAAAAAATAGTTCCCTCTTGCCCAAATGGGCCTCCAATCCTATTTGTGCCCCTCCATTCTAAAGAATGTGAACGCACACAAAATGAGAGGGTAGGAAGAGCAAAAGGAGATAGGAGAAGAAAGGGGAGAGCCGGAGCCCTCGGGCCCTTGTAGCACCGTAGAGGAGCCTTGCGTGACTTGTTTTTTATGAACTTTTGGAGGCTTGAATGATAGAAAAAGAGGTTCTAACCACTAAGGCCTACTAGCTAAGAGATGGAGAAGAGAGGCTAGGGGATCATACACACCTAGGCTAAGGGTTTTGGGTGTAAGAGCAAGCTTGGGAAGGGTTTTTGAATTCTAGATTTTAGGTGAAAATAGTGCACCAAAGGGAGGAAGAACTTCTCACTTTGAGCTCTTTCTCTCTTAAGCAAAATTCTCAACCCTTAAACGAAGGGGAGGGGGGCTCTATTTATAGGAAATGGGTGGATTAGGAGGGTGTTTAGATGCTAAACATGGTTAAGAATTAGGTAATCTAACATCTAAGGTTTCCTAGGGTTTTTGGAGCCTTGAAATGTGTGAGAAGGTCCTCCAATGATGGATGATAGGGTGAGGCCTTAAGCCACTTAAAGGGGTGCAATAGAACTAGCAAAACACACTCCAAAGGTCAAGGTGGTCAACAAGTCAAACCCCAATCACGATTTTCGGGGCAAATTCCAACAGTAACTGTTCATATGCCTAGCGCAACTATTAGTTGCGCCAGGCAAATATACAGTAAAACAGTAATGAACAGTTGCTTGGAAGTTGGCTTCGCGAGGGGTGGGGGACCCATTTATACCTGGCGCAACTATTAGTTGCGCTAGGCCACTTCTGGGGGAAAAAGACCTAGCGCAACTATTAGTTGCGCTAGGCAAATCTAGGGAGAAAATGGCTCTGGCGCAACTATTAGTTGCGTCAGGCAAAAATCCCTCCAAAAAAGCTCGATTTTCAAATGGTCATAACGTTTGATATACAACTCCGATTGAGGTGATTCTTGGCTTGTTGGAAAGTTGGAAAAGTCATCTTTCCAATAGTATATGATTTGATATCAGTAGAAGACCTTATCTAGTCCTGGGGCACCATTCTTTATCCATTACCCGGGAAGGTTAGGTTTAGGGTTTGAAATGGGTTCTAAGGGTCGGGATTGGTTTCTAAAGGTTCAGGATAGGTTCCTAAGGGATCTAGGGTGATTCCTAAGGGTTTGGGATGATTCCTAAGGGTTCCATACATGCCATCAAAAGCTCAGAATTGCACAATCAGGCCTTGGGCCAAATTTGGGTGTCTACAACACAAGTTCGACATCTCTTAATCGTAAGTTTGAAAAGACATAACTCTAAAATCTCTTCATCATAAATCTGAAAAGACAAAAGTGAATCGATTTATCACTTTAACATTATATGAAAGGACAAAATTAAATATCATCACCATTATTTGAAAAGACACAATTGTTCAAACTTTTCTCTTTAAATAGAGATAAGATCTCTATTTTTTTTGTGATAAAAAGACACAAGACACAACAAAAATAATAATGTTTCTCTCTTACGTTCGTAATTTCTTTATTTAAGAATCTTTTTGTGTATCATATGTTAGAATTCAAGATACTAAACTCTATCGTGATGAATATGGCAAAATAAGAAGAAGCAAAAAGCAATCACACACAACACAAAGGAGTTTACATGGCTCACCCAATCTAGGGCTACGTCCACGGAGTATATGCATTATATTTCGGAATGTTTATAACGCACACACTTTCTTCTCTCTAGTGCAATCTCAATCAAGATCTCACACAATCTTCAACAGCTAACATGCTAAATAAACAAGGACGTAGTCCTTCAACACAAATAAGAGATCTTTTGGAATGTAATAATGATTCCAACACAAGAACGGCTTCAGTCGGTTGCTTCAATCTCCAAGCAATTCTTCAATACGTATCCTCTCAATGTATTCCTTTATTTTCACTCTTCTGAAAACCCTTTCTTGGAACCCTAGAAAAACCTACTATTGATAGGTTCCAACTTGCATTAGGAAGCTTTGACCAAAAACTTCTCTTAATAACCATAACCTCCAAATCCGCGAAAATTTTCCACCTAGAATCGATCGATCGATTTCCAATCTCAATCGATCTCTTTTAACCCGAGAGTTGCCAAACAATTATCGCCCATAATCGATCGATCGATTTTGACTCGAGAGCTATCAATTAATAGTCGCGCAGAATCAATCGATCGATTTCGACCTGAGACCACTCTTCAAAGTGTCTCAATTTACACGTTGAGATTAAACATAACCAACAATTCTCTACCTAGGTTTCATCCACAACCGTGTCACCGCCCCAACAGGCATCAACATTTGCAACAAGTGTTGATCAAGTTTAAGCAAATGCCTAAACTTATTATGTGTAACTGACTTGATTAACATGTCTATTGCGGTTTCTTTCGTATCATTCTTCTCAACCAATACTTCTTCATCTTCTATTATATTTCTGATAAAATGATATTGAACATCTATAAGCTTTGTTCTAGCATGAAATGCTAAGTGAATGACACTCTGACTATCGCAGAAGATATCGGTGCTCTCATCAATCTCACTAAATTCATTGACCAAACCCTTAAGCCATAAGGCTTCCTTAGCAGCTTTTGTAACCTCTATATACTCAGACTCTGTACTTGACAACACAATTATCCCTTAAAGCATAAACTTCCAGTTGATTGCTCCACCTGTCAAAACAAAAATGTACCCCATGGTAGACCTTCTATCAAGGTCAACAGCATAGTAGGAATCAACGTAATCGTAGGGATCTAACTCACATATATCTCCACCTCCAAACATCAATCTATTTTCAGCAGTACCTTTTAAATATCTCAATATCCATTTAAGCGCAAGCCAATGCTCTCTTTCCGGATTAGACATATACTTGCAAATCACACTAAAGGCTTATGCTAGATCTGGTCGTGTACTCACCATAACATAAATCAAACTCCCAATAGTATTTGCATACGAAACATTCTTCATATCTTTCCTTTCCGCATGTGTGGATGAATTCGTCTTCTTTGTGAGTTTGAAGTGCTCTGCTAGAGGAGTTGATACCGGCTTAACATCAGTCATATTATACTTCTTAAGGAGCTTTTGGATAAAGTCCTTTGAGTTAGCCAAAGCCTTTTATTCTCAAGGAGCTTTTGGATAAATTCCTTTGAGTTAGCCAAGATCCTTCATCTCAAACTTTTGACTCAATGATTGCTTTAGCTTGTTGATGTCAACCTTGCTTTTTACTGCTATCAGCATATCATCTATATAGAGAATTGTTTCCCCTTTACAATACTCTTTCTAGTAGACACAACAATCATATTGTCCCCTGTGATACCCTATGCTCAACATATATGAATCAAACTTTATGTACCACTGCCTATTTGAGACCATATAAAGATTTATTCAATCTGAAAACGAGTAATTCTGACCCATTTGCTTCAAATCCTTCTTGCTGTCTCATATAAATTTCTCCCTGGAGATCTTCACGGAGGAAAACTATTTTGACATCCATCTATTCTAGTTTTAGATCTTTCTGAACAATCACGACCAATAACGTGCGAATCGATGTGTGCTTCAAAATTGGAGAGAATATCTCATTGTTATCGATACCCTCTTTTTGAGCACCCCTTTGCAACTAGTGTTGCTTTGAACTTCGGAGTTTGTCTCTTATCACCTTCTTTCTTTCAAAAGACCTATTTACAACTGATGACTCTCTTCCCTTTAGAAAGTTTCAAGAGTTCTCAAATCTTATTTTCAAAAGTGACTGTCACTCTTCTTCCATAGCAAGCTACCACTTTACAACATCTGTATCTATCAAAGCTTCTGAAATTGTGTTTGGTTCCCCATTCTCTGTTATAAGTGCTAGTGTTAAAGATTTAATATCAACTTTTCAAGATGTTTCGTTGCCCTTGCTGACATTCTAAAGGTAGCTTGAACCAGAACCGGTACCTGGGACTGCAACTCTTGAGAAAATGTATTATCATGCTCTATCTCAGAGTCTTCATTATTTTTCTCATCTTGCTCATGCCTTTCAATATCAACTTGTACCTGTGGTTCACCAAATAACTGAGGTTTGTCTTTCGCCTTTTTCACCAAAAACTCATCTTTATTGAAAGTGATATCTCTTTCAGCTATCACTTTGTGATTGTGTATCCTACAAACGATAACCTTTTATTCTTTAGTCATAGTCAATCAAGACACACTTTTTTGGATTTATAATCAAACTTGGATCGTTCACTTCCCTGAAGTAATGCATACGCAGCACATCCAAACACCATTACGTGAGAGTAACTATCATGTCTTCCATACCAAACCTCATCTATAGTTTTTGAGTTTAATGACGCTGAAGGTGACCGATTAACCAAGTAACATGTTGTGCTCACTACCTGTAATACCTGTCTCTCGAATTTTGTGTTGATCAACCTGTTGACTGAGACCTGACTGTACTAGGTGACTGCTTGAGGCCAGGTCCATCTAAATTTGTGAAACACCCATAGGACACCCTTTTTATTTGAATAGGTGCGTTAGTAATTTAATAAAGCATACACGACATCTCATATGAAAAGCTCAGACTGATTTATGCTTGAGCTTGACCCAAGGTTTGACCCAAATTGGTACTGACCTTTGATGTTTATGAGGAGATCATCGCCAACGAATTAGATTTCGATGATGATCATGGAATTGGTCCATGGCTTGGGTCAAACCTAGACCCATAAATTTGAAAGGATAGATGCACTAATATTTAAAGTTAAGTGTATGTGCCTTGCATGGAGCAATGACATTTCTTGTAAATTTAAAATAAGCCCAAGGGCATTTATAAGGTAATTTCCTAAATTTCTTAATCAAAAATTAGATATTTGCTAATCTGTAGCAAATCCTAGCCACTTATCTATTTGACCCAACTTTGACCCATCTTACACAAACTTTAGAGAAATCTAGGGTGAGAGATGCACTCTCACACATGCACTGCAAGATGTGTTGAAACAATAGAAATTTACAAATTTTGAGGGCCAAGACATGCACAAAAGACAAGATTTGGCCAAAGGTGTGGTGGGAAGTGAACCCATGTGGGGTCCACTTCCACATGCGCATGGAGAAATGGAGAGAGAGAGAGAGAGAGAGAGAGAGAGAGAGAGACTGGCCTTGGGAAGAAACTAGAGGACACTTGTCCAAATTTTTCTAATTCTGTCGCCTAGGTTCCTTGCAAAAATTGAATTTCATAGGGCCCTCTCCATTTCACACAATTTTCATCTTCTTCCTCCCTCCAAAACTCTATTGAAGCTCCTTCTTCTTCCTTGAATTAGCCCTCCACATCCCACCATCAAAATTGAAATCTAACACCACAAATAAACTCCCCACATCCTCTAGAGCCACACATAAAAAATTGGGCTTTATTCCTGCCCATTTCACCATACAAACAAGGACAAACCAGTGAGCTTTGGAAGAACAAGCCAAGGTAATGTCTTAGTTAGTCATGCTTTGGTGCTTTTAGCATAGTAATGTAAGAATTTGTCCATGAATTTGATTTTTCTTGGTATTTATTTTTAGTTTTAGTTCTGGAATTTCTGTAGCTCATATGAGTTGAGTCATGGGATGCCATGCATGTGATCCTAATGATCATGTAAGGTCATCCAATGGTCAAGAATGGTCAACTAGACTAAGGCCACTGTAGTGTAGGATTTTCTTGGATTTTTGTAAAAGAAATTTGATTTTGTTTAAAGTTTTTAAAGTTTTCTGTAATATTAGTTTGACCAGAACATTTTGATGCCATGCATGTGGTTTTGATGATCATGCAAGGCCATCCAATGGTCTAGATTAGTCAAAGATGAACTATGTTCATCAACGTGAAGAAAACTTTGATTTTTTTACTTTGAATCTTGAATTTTTGTTTAAATTTTTGGAAGATTTATGGACCACAGTTAGACCAGAAACATAAGAGGCCATGGATGTGAATTTTTTGATCATGCAATGTCATCCAATGGTTCAAATCGGTTAAACTTGGACTATGCCCATCAATGACCTAAAAGTTGTGTAAAAATGCTTTGAAAATGTGCTTTTTACAAGGTTTTTCTTTGAATTTCAATTCTGATTTTTCAAATCTAAATTGGTGACCTGAGATGTGGAGTAATGTGTGTGATCTTGATGATCACACATTGCTCTTGATTGATTGATGGCCTACGATTGCTTTAGGAGCAATCTTGGTAGAAATTGGAGTTTCGAGTAGAGATCACGTGTCATTGAGGATTAGCATGACTCCTCCCCCATGAGATGCCACCATTAGGACTATATGATCTTAGAGATAATATAGGACCTCTGTTTTGTGATAAGAGTTTTTAATAGTCATGATCGGATCAATTTACTTCGCTTTTGATTTTAAGAGTTTTAGCTTTGGATTTGTATACTATTTTAATTTGATTAAATGAACCACATGATGATATTTGTTGGTTAAGATGATTATAATAGTTGATTTTGATCTTAGAAATTTGGATTTTTGATCACTGAATGTAGCAATAATTGAATGGTTATAGATGCATGATGATAATTAGAACACTATGTGTAGTATAGTTTCAATTGATGCTATTTCTTTCCTTAGTATAAAAATGAAAATGTGACCTGATATTAGTTTAGTTTTAGATGAAATATTGATGTGGAATCTCAGAAAAATTATCGTAATTTTCTGATTTTGATCATGATAAGATTGAATGGTCATAGATCGCATGATGGTAGTTAGACTATGTGTAGTGTAGTATTAAAAATTGCATATTTTCTGTGAAAATAGACTTGAAATCTGAGCATGTTAGTGGTTGTAGTTCACTGAGTTTTGTGGGATTTCATCTCAGAAAATTTTAATTGGTTTACTGATTTTAATGGTAGTGTGATCGAATGGCTATGATCGATTAAAATTTGGATTGATTGAATGGCTTACTCTACTTAGTATAATTGTCTAGAACTTATAGAAAAATCTAATTTTTATCATGGGATTTTGACCCACTGATGAAATTGGATAGATTATTGAATGCTAGAAAATGTGTGTTTGAATCATGATATTTGATAGTGGAAATTTGATTGGTAATAGATTTCAGTGTAGGAAAATTTTGATGTATGATTTCTATGTAGTTTAACATTGATCGGAATCATTAGATAGCCTATTGATTGAAGTTTGACCATTTTGATTGACCTGTGGCCTGATGAGATTCCAAACCTTGGAAGCTCATGACCAATGTTGATCATGAATGATCAACGGTGATTTAGGCTATAGTACGCATAGTTAATGAAATTTTGAAATCTGATTGAAACCCAATTTGAAAAGCCTAATTTTTGTAAAGCCGATTTAAAAAAAAAATGATTTGAAAAGCCTGATTGGCCTTGCCCCAAGGCCGGTCCTGGGTGCCAAATGAAGCAATTTAACATTGTTTAGATTATATATATATATAAAATAATATCTCCACTGTATATTTTTTGGGTCATAAAATTCAGATCCTGGATTCACAGTTAAAATTTGATTTTTAATTTTAAAGCTCTGTTTTGAATTCATTTTAATAAAAATTAATCTATACAAACTGTTGAAGCTCCATGTGGCACCAAAAACAGTATTTAGGTGGCCACGTGAACCTTCATGTAGATGTTGGAGTATGGTGAGGATACTCCACCTTGAGTACATTCACCTTTCCTGACTCATGTGATTTTGTACACAAGAAAGTATTTTTTTTTTTCATCATGTGATGCCACTTGATGCAAAGTAGACGGTGAGGGTCGGGGATATGCTCCTAGACGTAAAGATATCTCTTCACCTATTGATATGGGCACGACATGTAGCGCCTTTTGTGAGTTGATGGGTGACATGGGGCCTACTTTACTAATTAGGATTACACTTTTAAAATATTTTAAAAGTTAAATACCCTTTGAGTTACCATTCTTGACTTTTTAATTTTAAGTCTCTTTCTTTTCTTTTTCTTCTATCTATTTTTTCAAGAAAGTGTCAGACTGACTTTTTTAGGTATATTTTACTCAAAGAATGTGGCCGCCTGATAGTGAAGCACTAACACCTCGCGAAGCTGATACCGATAAAATAAAGCGGCACGCACTGATGGCGCGCCGACATCCAGCTTAGGGTACCAACATCGTGGTGTCGCCTTGTTTCAGAGGCACCGTGCTTCACTAAAAAAAAAAAAAAGTGTCCGCCTCATTTTAGGGCGTCGGTGTGTCAATATCGAGGTGCCGACACTCGATTTTAAAAAATTAATAATAATAATAAAGATGTGTCTTCGTTTAGGGGCGCTTGCGTTTCTATACCGAGGTCCCGACGCCTTGAAACAAGGTCGATGTCACTTTTTTTAGCGGCGTCGCACCTCGATATAGAGACGTCGACACTTCGGCGCTGGTACCTCGGCACTGGGGTGCCAACACCTCGCTATTGGGATGTCCGCTCTTGGCTGCCAAGGTGCTAGCGCTTCGCTATTGGGCGCTCATATTTTTTGAGTAAAATATACCTGAAAAAGTAAGTCTCACACTTTCTTAGAAAAAGAGAGAAAAGAGAAAAGAAAAAAACTTTAAAATAGACTTCTAAAAAAGTTAAGAATCCATTACATCATTAATGATTTAAGATGTAATCCCTTAGGCTGAGTTTTTGTGAAAGAATTTGGATTTGGATTTGGGTTGCTGGATTTCAAATCCACCATTTGGAAACCCCTTTTATGATTGGGTTTAGATTTGCAAAAATCCACCGTCATTTGAAATAAGACCTCTTTAGAAAAAACGGGGCATTTAGAATGACTCCTCCCAGGTGTTGTTATTTGAAATCCCATAAAGTTGGATTTTAGAGTCAAGGCTGAGACTTATAGTCTTCTCTTCTCCTTGTTCTCTCTTCTCATCCTTGGTTCTCCTCTGCCAAAGAAGGAAAGCTCTGTTCGATCATCAACTGCTGGCAACAACTTTGTCTGGTCAACAAAAGGTACGCTCCATTTTCAACATGGGATTGTTAGTGATAGTTTTCTATATATTTTCGATGATTAGGGTTTGGTGATTTGAATCGTTGATGAGGTATTGTTTGGTGATTCGAATTCTCAGCTCTATGGTTTAGTTTCTATTGTTTCTTTTGTTTTTTCCTTAATTTAAGCCTTTCTAGATCTTTTGATCCTTATTTATACTTTTGTAGACCATTCGATTGCGTATGTGTGTTTACAATTTAGTTTTTTGAAGAAGTTAATATGGAGAACGGATGAAGTTTATTTTTTGCAGTTTTATATGAGATTTGTTGGAGAAGAAAGAATTTTATCTTGTTTAAGGTTGTTTTCTTCAAACAATGAATCTCTGATTATATTAGGCAATACATTTTTTAAAGATCGATTTATTTTCTGAGCTTCTTAAAATTTAATTTTAATTTGTTTTAGAATCAACTGTTTGATAAAATGCCCAAAAGAGATGCTCTCATTTTTGAACTATCAAACAAGACTGCCATTTTTGACTATCAAACTTCCATGCCTTGCTGAAGGGACAGACGAAACATTGTGGCAGTGATCAATCACAACTCCCAAGTGTCTTATTGTTGAAACTATTCATCAGGCAATGGTTATTGTTTGTTGACAAAACTAAACTCATTCTTTGTAATTGTTATAAAATTTCTTATATTTGTATTATTGTATTTTCAATTAATTACCCCATCATATGATAAATTTTGATTTTGTGGGGGTGAAATACTAGGTTGCCTTTCTAATTCCCTTGTCTAAAAAACATGTTTCCCATGATTTTTTTGGATTAAATTTGACCTCTCGTTGGGAGAATGATGAGCTTGATATGTAGATGCCTTACTAGTAATTAAAGGTGGTGACCAAGTCATCTAGGATGGGCATGGTAGTTGGTACCATGTGATGCATGGGTTCATCTTCTAGATTAGATTCATCCCCAAGTTTGCATCAAAATATTATCTCTGTCCCACTTAGGCCACATGGCATGTCTTTTGAGCATTTCAAGTTAAAAATGTGGTAGCTCATGTTGGATCAAAAACGACGCTCATAGGGATATTTGAACTCACCAATCTATACACAGTAATATAAATAGCTGTGGGATGCTAGTTATTTGTGTACCACTGGGATGGCTTTAATTCTCTCAAAGGCATGTTCATTTTAGTTGTCTATATTAACGTGTGCCACTGGGATGGCTTTAATTCTCTCAAAGGCATGGATCTTGGGGTGAGACACATGCTAATGATGGGCTGCTAGTTAGACTACTTGGATTGATCAAAGATGTGTGTGCTATCATGACCTTACTTGTGTACAACTGGTTTGTGGAGTCCATCTAATACTTAAAAGCCAGATAGACCCTTGCCCTTTGAAATCTATTGATTTATGGACTCGACTCTCAACTATCATTTAAACACTATTTGGTGTTTAATTCATAATACACTATTAAAGGTCTAAGATGAACATAATTTAAGTTGTCAAAGTGATAGCTTATACATTCGATGGAACCGGGCTTGAAAATTATACTTTTTGGGCAATTTGAACCATCTAATTTGTACATTTCAATATTAACCTTAAACATCCTCATATTCATTTTGGTCCTTGTCCATATAGCTTTGGATCACTCGTCCTAGATACATTCCTCTAGTTTTATCACTTCCTACAATCTTGGTAATTAGATTTTCTCTAATTGACTCCTCACAGGATATCTGGGAACTTAGGTGGAGAAACTCCCATTACACATAACAAGTTCCTCAAAGTAATTAGTATTAAAATTGGGAATTTTTGTTACCCAAGAATATAATGATGTTCGTTTTTTCATTACAATCGTAACTTCACTTCTGCTTAGTTCCATATTTTTATGGAACTTGTTCCAAGATGTAAGTCGTACAAAGTCTTTTTAAGTTCCCTTTTGATTTGATTTTTCTGCTTAAACATCTCTCTCTCTGCTACAGCAAATGGAACCAGTGAACAAGACCTATTCAATATTTTAGGAGCAATCACTACAAAAAATACCCCTTTTTCCCGACTGTAGCTCGGGGAGTTAATAAACACCGCCAGCAACAGTTGGCCCAACCCACGATAGCCAACCCATTTTTGTCCATACCACTCTATAATACCAAACCACAGTATTTTTTTTTTTACCATTCTGAAACCGCCTCCTCTCTCTCTCTCTCTCTCTCTTCGAAACCCTAGCCCGCATCTCCTTCTTCGAAACCCTAGCCTCCAACTCCCTCTTCGAAACCCTAGCCCCCATCAAAATCGAACTCTCCACCTCTCTGTGATTCCAAAGACCTAATTTTCAAAATCTCTCCCAATTGTCACGCAATTTTGAACTCGATCAGCTCAGTAATGACGGAATCGAGTGCAACGAAGGAGATTTAGGCATCTTCGGAGTCAAATCACGTATTAAAAGGGTAGATCTCTGAAATTTTTTTATTTTAATTTCCCAATTCGGACATGATTTTAATTTAGGGTTTTCTGTCGATTTCGCTTCATCTCAGCCCCGATTTCATCGTATTTCAATCATCTGCTATATATAAACGGAAGTGAGCAACAAGAGTTTGGGCTTTGAAACTCTAGACAACCTGCATTCCAACTGTTTGAGGAAATACCTGAATGGGTTCTAACTTGCGCGGTACTCTCTCTCTCTCTCTCTCTCTCTCTCCCACCTACTCTTCTTCGTTTGCACTGCAGAATTTGAAAAATTTCAGAAAATAAAACTATTTTTTAAAAAGGTTTTCATTTTGCTTAACTCCCAAAATTACCAATGGCTCTGTGAAAGATGGCGATCCGAATGCCAAAATTTCTTTTTTTAGCACTTTCAACAGACAAAAAATCTAATATTTGTTGGAAAAAAAAATTAAGTTTTTGTGACATTTTTTTTGTATTTCTTTTCTTTAATTTCTATTCTACTAATTGAATTTTTAGCAGCATTTTTTTGTTTTTTTTTTTCATTTCCATTTTAAAGTTGATTTTTTGCAGCATTTTCCCCTAACTTTGCGTTTGAAAATTTTTCTTGTGCCCGTGCACCTAATAATCTGTGAATTTCAGTTGGTTACGATATGGAACCAAGCTTGCGGGAAGTAGTTACTGCCAATAAATTAGATGAAAAGCAGGTATGATTGCGTGCTTTTGCTTCAACGAATTTTTTTTAATGCTTCTAAATTTCTGAAGTTTCATGAATCTAGTTATGGTATTTCAATAATTTTTACTTTTGTAACCTCAAGGGGTTGGTGGTGCTGGCCAGGTACTTGCTTCCAATAGCAAGTGACCTGAGTTCGAATCCCATCCCCTCCTTGAGGCCACCCTAGGGATTTATATCCCGTGCTGACCCGACAGGTGCTAATTTGGGGTGCGCACGTTCCCCTGGGATTAAGCGGGTGCTCTAAGAGGCCCGGATACCCAGGTCTTCAAAAAAAATAAAATAAATAATAATAATAATTTTACTTTTGTAGCAAATAAGAGCTCTTCTTCAAAGTGTTGGTACTTTTATGTGCCCAGACTGCTCTGACTGGTTTGGGATGAGGATTGGTGATGATTTCGTTCAAGAGATATTGATCGATCAATTCTCTCCAAATTTTTACAAGCACTTCTGGCAGATCATTCCACCATCAAGCTGCAGGTCAAGCTACACTACTCACTCTTATGGTTCATTGTTGTTTTAGAAAACTCAGTACTATAAGTAGGACTTCTAAACGGATGCTAGGAAGTTCATCTTTTATTCTCTTTGATAATTTGGCTTCTACTTATAAGGAAGGGAATTTATATTGGGTATCTTGATTGCAATCATTAACTCTGGAATCAAACAAAGTAAACTATTTCGAAATGCTAATACGAGTTAGCTGTTGTATTTAAATGGTCTCATGAATCATGCTTCTGTGTTTATGATACCTAACATTTTGAACTTTTGGAGGTTCTAATCGTGCGTGCTTACTTGGTAAGGGGGAATAATGGTATGGACGTACGCTCAATTTTCTCCTTAGATGGGTTAATGTGAAGTGCCAGTTGCATTTTTATGATTGCGACTTAAAAAGAGTAACCAGATTTAACATGTTGAAGTGTGTTATTTTGTCCTTTGAATTGTTCATTGTCAGAGGAAGTTATGTTGGAAACTTTTTATTAAATTGGCATATATGGACCGGCGTCTGTTTTAGCTAGACTTCAAATATATCTTTATCTAAAGAATTATTTTAATTAAAAGATGTACTTAAAGTTTGACAAAACTTTGATCTAGCAAAAACCATTAAATTTTGTTTTCGAAAAGTAAATTGCTGCTGAATTGGTTAAGTGAAAACCTTATAAAATGGCCAACTCCTAGAAAGGGCATTGAGTTGGCTGGTTGTTAAGAACTGTTTATATGGTTCTAGGTATTGGGATTGGCTTCTCTGTAAGCTGTACCAGTTTAACTGGATCAAATTGGTCAATCCGGTTATGCCATACAAATAATTTGGTTTATTTGCAGTAAATGTTTCCTGTTAGATGTATTTTCCTGCTACTAGACAGTTGTATGTTGCTTGTGTCCTTAATTTAAGTATCGAGAGAATAAGCTCTCGAGATGTTTGCTGAGAATAATTTTAAGGTAAATGGTGCTGCATATTGCATCTTCTAAATCCCCAATATACGTAGCATTCCTTTTGTGTCATCACTGCCTTTTGACATCTTCTTTCCCCCACGGGCATTTAACTTTATAATTGGTTGCAAATTAAATGTTCTTTTTTTGAACAACTTTTTAGGATTTCAAAGAATTTCACTCTTTTAATATATAAAAAAGGAATGGCAGCATAGATAATATATTATATTGTATATTTCACAACTATTCTGTGCAGGTTGAAATAATTAATGAGTTGCCTGAAGACAAGACCATCACTGTTTACAGATGTGGGCCTTTAGTTGAGCTTTGTCGCTGACCACATATACCAAATACATCTTTTGTAAAAGCATTTACTTGTTTAAAGGTAAGGTCATATGGGACAATTAGGCTAGATTTGAGCTATTTATATGTATGTGTCATTAATATTACTAGTTGAAATCTCCAGGCTTCATCGTCCCATTGGAGAGGGAAATCAGACCGTGAAAGTCTGCAAAGAGTTTACGGGATTTCTTTTCCAGAGTCAAAGTGGTTTGAAGGTAGTTTATCAGCTGCTTCAGCTTGGTTGGGAAGGTGATGGGCTTAGTCCTCTCATAAATTGAGTTCTAAAATAAATAGTCATTCCATAGAATGACAAATTTATTAATTTTTTTTATCTTAAATCTTTAGCTCAACAACTTTTTATTCTAACCAAACAACTTTCTAACCAACCTACAAGTCCTGGATAACATAAATTTTGTTTTGGATGATTAACATAGCAGATGATATAGCCTATAGATTAGCATATGCATGGGAAAATTTAGATTCTTCACAAAAATGTCCATTCCTCCCCTTGGAGAGGTAAATTTCCGGCTGTTTTTAACTTTACTCGTACTACTCTTTTCCTTTAGAACCCACGGTTCCTCGTTATATAATTATTTTGTAACTTTTTCACAAATGGAAATGCACCAATAAATAGGTAGTCACCTTCTTATACAAATTCGGGTAATCAAGAAAGTATAATAAGTGAATCTATGCCTTTTCCATAGAAATTGCACAATTTATGGCTCAGTTTAATTGCTCAAGCTCTCTTGTAGGCAAAGTTTAAGTACTAGTGTTTAAGCTTGTCGGTTTTTCCTTTCAATGTACATCCTTTTCTGGCTTTTCTGGTTTCTTGTACATCAGGGGATATATGGTTTTGTCTTCAGTTCCTCATCTCCTTTGGCACCTGTGACCCGGCCCGTATAATCTCTGTATACATCAATTACAAAAATATAAGAAAAACCTGCCTTTTCAATCAATGGAATATAAGTACAGAAAGAGTGGAAGACATAACCATTTTTCATACTAGAAATGAGCAACTATTAAGAAAAAAACAATGAAATCAATGACAAACTCGCAATGGAACTCCAATAGCAAGTAGATAAAGAGGATGTAAAGTTTGAATAATAATTTAACAGCATTCAACAATGACCCACTTGAAAAAGCTATATACAATTGTGTATTTGTTCTATATATTGAGAGGTTCATCAAACCATTTAAGCCATACCAGTGTATCATTTAGTTATAACCGTACCTTGTTTAAAATAGTTATTAGGCCAATGCATTTCCTATAATCCTATTTCATGAAGTTGGAAGTGTATGAAGATTTTGTGCCAATTGTCAGAAGTGAAAATGACATGGAGCTCAACACCCCAAAACTTTGGATGACTCAGATATCTGATATGAAAGCGAAACCTTTAAGCACAATTTAGGTTCCAAATGCGTCTTTTTTAGAAGATAAAGCATGCCTTTGTGTTACCTATAGATACTAAGTACTTTAGTTTCATGAAGTTTCTACTTAGAGGGCCACTATTACTTCCAATAATTTCAATACATTGAGAGCTAATATTCTACTTTTTAGTAGTCAGTTCTACCATCTGCTGCTTCTGATAAACTACTTTTGTGCTGACAAAATAGTGTACTTGGAAAATCAAGGCACACAGTTTTCCTCAGGCGAAGTCTAGTATAAACAGACTCTCAAGTCTCAAGGGTCAAGGCATATAACCATGTTCTTCCTGCGCACTGAAAATTCTCTCCTCAAATAGATCTGAAAATGATCAAATTTTAATCCCCCATCGTCTTACACTGCCCACAAATTGACAAAAATTCCTCATCTAGAAGCTAAACAAATAAACTAAAAAATAATACTAATCGGTACACTCAAAAAGTTAAAAGTCAAAACATTATATAAGTTTTAATAAAGTAAATGAAAGAGCTCAAACTAGACAAATCACGTATCGTTCATCTAAATCAGTTAATCTATTTAATTACATAGTCTTTATTTTCAAATTATTCATACTTTAATCTTCAAATTTGTATTGCTGATCAATTGTAACTTGTAGGATTCACATACTCCTTTCTAAGATGCATGGAATGATTATATCAAAAGAAAAGAAATGGTGAAGCAGAAAAAACCCAACTTTAAAAAAGATTCGTACTACATCTATATAAAAGACATGCATTTAGCAATACAAATATGAAGATTAAATTAGTATGTGATATAAATTCCTAGGGTGGCCTCAAGGGGGAATTTGAACTCTAAGTCTCCCACTTCTTGAGGCGGATACCTGGCCATCACTCCAAACCCCTTGAGGTTACATACGTATTGTTCATATTACTGGATTGGGTCAACTGCATGTGGGGCAATGAGAGCTCGGCAGCCAGGTGGCAGATGGTGATGGTTTTAGACTCGGCACTGCTTGAGAAAGAATTTGATGAGTGGGTCCGGGAGGTGGGGCGAAGCGATAGGCGGATGCCGAACTGGAGAGAAGTGGTGGAGGAGGTCATAGAGAAGATCAATAGTTGTGTGCTCGGCTGCGACGGTGAAGTAGATGTTGCAGGAGAAGAAGTCAGCGTCATTGAGGCCGTCCAACATGGCTGCTGAGAAAGACAGGCTGGGGAAAGAGATAGAGGTGGCAGAGAGGCGTCAGTATCAGGCTGAGGTGGCAAGAATCCATATCAAGCTGTAAGAGCTGGAGGCGACATCTAGGCAGGTGAAAACAAAAGATTCCAAAGTTGTGAGGCTAGCGGAGATGAACAAGAGAAACAGGGCGGAAATTTCAAAAATGCTTCAGAGATGAAGCCAGTGAACACGAGCCTTAAAGCGGGCGAGGCGGGGTTGGGATAATGTCCAACACAGCAGTTCTTTTGTTCATAGAAACTCTCATGTAGCAATTGAATTTGCTTTCAAATGTACAAGCAGAAAAGGATTGATGTGTAGCAGTTGGCTAGAAAATGAACCTGAGTCTTCAGGTAATCCTGCTGCATGTGTTCCCTTAGCTAGGCCGAATCCACTTTCGAATCACCCTCAACAGCAGCCTGATACATAACCTATTCATATCTAAAAAGAGCAGCCCATAATTCTGCATTTTTGTAGATCCCAATAGTTCAGAATAGGAATGCAGTGTGGGGCCTTATTTGTAATTGCCACAGGTTAAAAATTTAATAAATGCTACAGGTTTAAAATTAAAAAGCTATAGTTTTAAAATGCCCATATATGGGAAATTTTTGCATTTATTAAAAAAAGAAAGGACTCTTTACCGGCGGTTTATAACTGCCGGGGATTACCGTAAGGACAAAATTTCCCGGCAGTTTTAAACTGCCGGCGAACCTAAAATTTAAACTAATTCCCGGCCGCTTTAAACTGCCGGCGAATCAGAAAATTTAAACTCATTCCCGGCAGTTTTAAACTGCCGGCGAATCTGAAAATTTAACTAATTCCCCACGGTTTTAAACTGCCGCTATGAAAATTGCCTCACTTTTCCTCTCACACATTTTTAACCTTTAAACCGCCGGCAAATAAAAATTATTACCGGCAGCCATAAACCGCTTGGAAAGCTGCCGGGAAAGGCTTTGCCGACGGTTTTTTCCTCGGCAGTTTGGTGGGCGCCGGCAAAGTATTTAGTGGCAGATTCCCTCCTTTCAACGGCAGTTTTTAGCCGCCGGTAAAAGACAGATTTTGTAGTGAATATGTGGTTCAGTAGTGTCTCTTGGTTTCTCAAATGTCATCACAGTGCAACCTGATCACTTGTTGTTTTGGGTAGCAAAGTGTCTTGGTAATTCCTAATGTCATGATAGCAAGAGTTAGATTTATTTGAACTGCTTCTGATTTATATAGGTTTGTGATCCATATATAGAAAATGGGTGAGGTTTTCATCTGATTTTTTTCCGTTGTAAAGAGTGACTAAATAGATTAATCAATCTCATTAACCCAACCCAACCTGTTCCGCTTTTTGCACGATGAGACCTAACCTATTGTATGATTTTTAAATGTCACCTTTCAAGTTAGGAAATTGTTCAATACGAGGATGGTCCCCTTCCAACTATGAGAAAGGAGAAGTATCATCACTGTCTCCAACTGTCGATAGAGACGAAGAATTTGTTCATTTGAGCCATGGGAGTAAAGCCATCCGAATGGATGAATCACCAAACTTCATTTTCGCTAACCAAGAAATCTCAGATGATAAGTAATTACTTGGATGAACTTGGACAAAAGAGCATCTTCGACAAGAGTTTGTGCGAACTTATGAACGTTCTCCATCTTACAAGGGTTTTATGTATGTATGTGTGTGTGTTTTATATATCTCCTAGATTTCGACAACAATCTAGGAGCTCACTGCCCACAAAAGGAATATGGGAGTAAGCCCATAGGTGCCTGTGACAGCCCGAATTTTGGCACCCCAAAACTCGCGCCGTCAGTGGGTTGACTCTAAGGCCGAACCCCGAACGAAACACGTGGCATATCATTCGCACAGTGAAAACAAAACAGAACCATAACTAACTAACTAATGTAAACAAAATAAGGAGGGGGGTAAAAGTGTTATCCCCCCAAAAGCTCAAAATGACAGTTCTAATTTCATACGAATACTTATGGAAAAAGAACCGACAAGAATCACCGGTAAGGACCCTTCCTTACCGAAACATGATTCACCAAAAAGAATTACAATCATTATCCAAAAAGAGTATTAATCCTTTACATCAACTATTATAATTCTAATCCTTCAACCTAAGGCCGGACATACCGGGCCTAGCGCAAAGGAAACAGTTCTCGGGATGGATTTCTTCTAACTCCCTCCCAGGAGAATAATCAGGATCCTCCTGCTAAGAAATCTCAGCTCCTATGCCTTCACCTGAACCTATGACATTTAGTCGAAGAATGAGTTTCATCCAAGCTCAGTAGAGAGAAACTTATAACATGCGTATCATAACATCAAACATATATCTTATGGCATAATGGAAACAAAGCTTATCAAAATATATGCGCATTTGTGAGTGTCATGACATGAAACACATGTGGTACTTGTTTGGAAAATATAAACACATGCTCACATCTTCACCTCAACCCATGAAAGGAAACTTAAGAGTACTTTACTTAATTTATTGCATGAGGAACTATAGCCTCAAGCCTCTGATGCAATACTCATCATCGTCGTTCACATGAACTATTTTCACATATATCCAAGGTTCCATAAAGTTGGACACTTGGCCGAACATAATTTATCGTATAACGGTAGGATTCACAAGATCACACATAGTACAAAGGGTGCACGAATTGGCCGTCATTGCACGTCATGGATATCCCACACGTCACCACTAAGGTTATACCGCCGCGTCGGTTTAGTATTTACATATAAACCTCAAATCATGGTGCATACATATAGCTTATCACCGTGTAAAGTGATAATTATAACTAAGTTTAAAAATCTGAATAAATCTTCATACACATATTGGATTGAATCTTAAAAGATTTCATAAATCTTATACATTTTCGGAACATACTTATGCACATGCGTTCTCCATTCGAAGTCATAAACACGATTCACATGATTGTATCAAAGAATGCATCATAACATAACACATGCTAATATATTAAATGCACATGATATTAAGTTTTCCCTACCTCGAAATCTCAACTTGCAAGTGCTTAATCCGATTTGAGTTTTCTTTGCATCACACATCACCAGTCATTTAAACACATCAAATGCATGGTTCATACATTAGAATGATGCTAAACATACCATGAAAAATTCTCCCAAAGTCTCACAGCCAAAACACAATAAAATCCCGAATCTGGGAATTTCGATCGATTGAAACTCAATTTCGATCAATCGAACTTATTTCGATCGGTCGAACCCCTCAAAACTTACATATCCACTTCTCAGTTCAATCGAACAATTTTCATTTCGATCGAACGAATCACAAATTCGATCGGTCAATCCTCAATGTACCAATCAACAAACCACATTGTTCGATCAAACAAATTTTAATTCGATCGATCGAATTTCAGATTCGATTGATCGAAAATATTTTGATCGGTCGAATCCCTCAGAACTCATAACTTAGCCTTGAAATTTCAATTGATCGAATTATATTTCGATCGATCGGATCACAAATTCGATCGATCGAAAAGAATTTTGATCGGTCGAATCCTCACAACAATTTTTACAAATTTCTGATATATGCATTTTGATCGATCAAGTGTGAGATTCGATCGATCGAAACACATTTCGTTCAATCGAAATAATTTCGATCGAACGAATTTCCTTAGAACTCGAATCCTTCTGAAATGAGGTCAATTTCAATCAATCAAAATTATTTTCAATCCATCGAAAAATGCAGATTTCGCCCAAAATTGGGTTTTTGCATTTCATCTTCACTTTTTCTCATATCAGACTTTGTTTTTTATGATCCTCAATCATACATTAGAAAATCCATCGACTAACATAATTTCACAACTTAATCGAAGATTTCATACCTTAATTTAGTCTGATCTCCACAATTTTTCCTTTCAAAGTACCCTAGGGTTTCACCAGACGAACAACGCTTCGTTTTTCTTCAACCAGGCTCTTTGTTTCGCACATCAAGAACGAATCGTTCTCATATTCAATCCGCATTCAACACCTGATTCACCCTCTCTCCTCTCAACTCCAATGATAAGCAATAAAAGGGGGTATTGAATGCAAAAATTTAACAAGGCATTTATTTCTCTTTTTAACCTAGCCTTAGGCTTTGGTGCAAAACCAATATACCTACGTTAGGTATATGAAGGTCTACCAATCTCATAACCTAGCCTAACTCCATCTCTTACACCAAATCCATTCCATAGGATTTAATCTTCACACATTACTAAGTTCATCGGCACGGTCTTCGACGTGCGAACAGTCAGGCACGTGCACCGATGCATACTGCTCATGTGGTCAAAATTGAGGGACGTTATATTCTCCCCACCTTATAAATTTTCGTCCTCGAAAATTAATTTAACGGTGGAAGTTAGACACACGAAGGGTGACCTCAAAAGGTACCACACATGGCTAAACAATTCATTTCGTAATAAAATCTCAACACATGCATACAAGCCATACATAACAATTCCTAGCAATTTCTATTCAGACGCACCATTGACCATCAAAAGATTACCATATATATGAAAATTCAAAGGAAATAGGTCATCGTGGCAACCATGCCACCATAGTTATAACAAACTAAAAGTAAGTGTGGCAACCATGCCACCATAGTAAAATTTATACATAACCATTAAAATTTAATTTGTAAAAAAGAAACCCCTTAAGCTCACAAAACTCTTGAATTGCCATCACCGCCTCGGCTTCGCTTCACTCACTAGGCTGTGGGTCCTCAGCATCAACGCCCGATGTAGAAGTGCTGAATACCTGTGCACGCATGATCACCATCCTCTGGAGGTAGTCGGTAGGATACATAGCGTCCAGAGTGTCCTCAACAATTAGCTCGTGGTAATCAAGGTGCTGGTTGAGTTGGCGATTGCTCTTTTGTATGAGAGCAGCCAACTCCTCATTGATCATCGAAGCTGCTTGATGGTAGGGTGGCGGGATCGACACGCATCTGATGTCTTGGGGGTGACATCTGGCTGATCTTGAAGGGGGATCTTGAAGGCGCATCCTGAGCAGGCGCATTTTGGGGTTGAGGAATAGGTGGCGCTTGGGGCGCTGGCAGGAGGTGTGGTTTCAGCCGATTATAGATCTTCCTCCACTATCTAAAGGTATAAAATTCTGCATTGTCGAAGGACTTGCGCTCTCGCGGGGAAACTTTATGTGCGGTGCTCGCTGAGTACTTGTCAAGCATAGCCGAAATAAGGCCCGCATAAGGAATATAATCTTCAGTTTTATAGGTGCCCTCTAACATTTTCACTCTCCAATGCCTCATACCCTCAAAAATTATATCTACAGCATCGAACCAGCGGCCCTCAAATGCGGAGAATAAAGCTTGCATGAGTACCCCCAGCCTCTTGGTCTTATGGCGAATTGGGTACAGGTTGCATTTTAAAATAGTGTCGAGCATCCACATATAGCTCGACAAGTGGGCTCGTTTAATGGCTCGACCAGGTGCAACCCGACCCCGAGTCATTCTCTCTACTATGTAATCGCGGGTTAGATCACTAGGGTTTGGGGGCAATAAGTCAATTCTAGGGCCATAACTATCGAAACACTCCAAAGCTTTACAGGCCATCTGATGGGTAAAAGACATTCGTTTTTCTATAAATCTTGGTGAAAATTGTGGTTTTAGGGTTCGGGCCATCAAACATATTCTGATAAAACAAGTGCACAAGGTGTGGGTAGTAGTATTGATGGAGGGGATTTAAAAGGTTATCCAACCCGGTCTTGTTCAAGTAGTCCAGTGTCCACGCGTCGATGCCTAACACGTTGGGCATCTCAAATAAGGCCGGATTGATAGTATATTCAAACGCAAACCCTTTCTCGGCCCACCACGTGTTTGGTTGTTCGGGTTGCGGCGCTTGCGAAGTAGATGGTGGCTCAGGTATGGGTTGTGGTGGAGGGTTTGGTGGCGGTTGTGAAGAACCCGATGTGGATTTGGGTTTCTTGGATGTGGTTGGCTTGGATGCTACCTCTTCTTAGGGGCCATGGCTTAACTAGATAATCTAGGGTTTCTTTAAGATCAAATGGAAGTAGACTGATTTTAATGTGAAATCACAAGGAAAATTTAGGGCATTACCTCTTAAAGAAGTTTGGACTCGATTTTGCTAAGATCCACACGCAATCGCTCGGTCGTTTGATCCTCCAAAAGAAAACCCTCGAAAGCCCTAAGTGGAAACCCCCAAATTCTAAAAATTTTAAACCAAAAATTTCACTTATGATATATATACTGCGTGGTTCGATCGATCGATCAAAATTCACTTAATTAAGGAATGAACTGCGATTTTGATCGATCGAGTTTAATTTCGATCGATCAAAATTAGCTTAAGTGAAACTGGACCCAACTTTTGATCGAACGAAAATAAATTCGATCAAACAAATTTTCAGTTCGATCGAACGAGTTCTATCGATTGAAAACATTTTCGATCGATCGAAAATTAATTCGATCGAACGAATTTTCTAAATCTTTTCCTAAAAATATCACTCTTCTGTCTGGACATTTCGTTCGATCGGTTTACACTTCGATCGATCGAAATCATATTCGATCGATCAAAAATAATTTCGATCGATTGAAATTATCAGAAAACACTAAATCTTTGTATTTTTGAGTTTTCTTTCACATTTTCGAGCTTTAGACTTCAAACTCACACATCTTATTCATCATTCAAATTGTTTACATGCACATAAAGTCACAATGGACCTTTACAAAATCCTTTCTCTCCCTATATCACTAAAACAATGAAGGGTACTGGTTGCGAATCTCGGCTTCGCGCTCCCATGTAGCTCCCTCTCTAGAGTGATTCTTCCATTGGACCAACACCAGAGAAATCCGTTTTGTATGTAACACTTGCTCAGTTCGATCTAAAATTTGCATTGGTTCTTCGATGACCGTCAAATCCTTGTAGACTACCACAGGTGGCGCATCGAGGATATGAGTTGGGTCCCTCACGTACTTCTGTAATATAGAAACGTGGAATACGTCATGCACTCTATCAAGCTGCGGGGGTAATGCAACCCTATATGCAACTTCACCAACCCTTCCTAATACCTCGAACGGTCCAATGTAGCGAGGACTGAGCTTTTTGCGCTTTCTAAAGCGCATCACACCCTTCATTGGAGATATCTTCACAAGTACGTGTTCTCCCACTTGAAAATCCATGTTCGATCACTTGATATTCGCATAGCTCTTTTGCTAACTTTGTGCCGTCTTGATTCTTTCCCTTATAATACAAACGGTCTAGGCATTTTTCTTTATAACTTCCTATCCCAATATAAATTTTTTGCTTGATTCCTCCCAGTTGATCAAAGACTTACACCTCCGTCCATAAAGTGCTTCATACGGAGCCATCCTAATGTTTTGCTGAAAGCTATTATTATATGCGAATTCGATTAACGGGAGATGTTGATCCCCTGATCCCTGAAAATTAATCATGCACGCTCGAAGCATATCTTCAATAATCTGATTGACTCGCTCCGTCTGACCGTCAGTCTGAGGATGGAATGCCAAACTAAAGTCCAATCTCGTGCCCATACCATCTTGAAATCTTTGCCATAATATCGAGGTGTACAACGGATCCCGATCGGACACGATGCTTGTTGGAATACCGTGTAGTCGGACAATTTCTGTCATATACAAGTCCGCCAATTTACTTGCAGTGTATGTTGTGTTGTAGGGTAGGAAGTGAGCCGACTTCGTCAGTCGATCCACTATTACCCATATAGCATTGTGGCACCTCATCGTCCTTAGTAATCCCCCAATAAAGTCCATGGAGATAGACTCCCATTTCCATTCTGGTATTGGCAGAGGTTGCAATAGACCTACTGGGTGTCTATGATCCACCTTTACTTGCTGACACACTAGACACTTCGACACATACTCAGCAATGTCTTTCTTCAATCCTCTCCATCAATAGTTATTCCGAAAATCCTAGTACATGTTAGTACCACTAGGATGAATGACATACTTGGACTTATGAGCTTCGTCCAATATTGTTTGCCTCAGCTCAGCATCAACTGGTATGCATAGGTGTCCACAAAATAGCAATGACCCATCTTCTTTAATAGAAAAATCTCCACTCGTACCGGCAGTCACCCCTTGTCGGATCTTTACGAGCTCTGCGTCTGCCATTTGAAGTTCATAAATGCGATAAAAAATAGTTGTCTGATTGTGATCTTTGCCAACAATACACCAAAATCTTTGACCTCTATATTCTTATCATACAAGGAAAGGTCTTCCAATGGTTTCCATCGTCGGAGTCCCGTAATGAGACTAGCCAACTGAGTTGCATTCTTCCTACTCAACGCATCTACCACGACGTTTGCTTTACCTAGGTGATACTGAATAGTGCAGTCATAATCCTTGAGAAATTCAATCTACCGCCGTTGCCTCATATTCAACTCTTTCAGTGTAAACAAGTACTTGAGGCTTTTGTGGTCCGTGAAGATCTCAAAGGTCTCCACATATAGGTAATGCCTCTAAATATTAAGCGTAAAAATCATCGCGACTAACTCTAGATCATGCGTCGGGTAGTTCTTCTCGTACTCTTTCAACTGTCGTGATCTGTAGGCTATGACCTTACTGTTTTGATTCAATACACAACCCAAACCACCATAAGACGCATCACTATAAAGGGCAAATCCCCCACTATCTGATGGAATAGCCAACACTGGAGTAGAGGTATGCTGTTTCTTGAGTTCTTGAAAGCTCTCTTCACATTCACTGGTCCACTCAAATTTAACGTTCTTTCTCGTAAGTCACGTGAGTGGTCCTGAAATCTTGGAGGACCCTTCCACAAATCGTCGATAATACCCGGTTAGACTGAGGAAACTACGAATCTCAGTCACAGTCCTTGGTTGTTCCCAATCTACTACTATCTCAATCACATTCTGCTCAAACTACGTGGCTGAGAAAACTCACTTGTTCTAACCAGAACTCACACTTGCTGAGTTTGGCATATAACTGATGCTCACGTAGAGTCTATAAAGCGACACGCAAATATTATTCATGTTCTTCTTTGGTCTTTGAGTAAATAAGGATATCATCCACGAACATTACTACGCATGTATCAAGATGTTGCTTAAAGACCCTATTCATGAGGTCCATAAATGAAGTGGGTGCGTTCGTCAAGCCGAAAGGCATCACTAAGAACTTGTAATGCCCGTATCTAGTTCTGAATGTTGTCTTCTGAACGTCTCAGCCTTCACTCTCAGCTGGTGATACCCTGACCTCAAGTCGATCTTCGTAAAGAATTTCGCCCCTTGCAACTGGTCAAATAGATCGTCGATCCTGGGTAATGGGTACTTGCTCTTGATCGTCAATTTATTTAATTGACGATAATCGATGCAAAGTCTCATTGACCCGTCCTTTTTCACAAATAAGACCGGTGCTCCCCAAGGGGACACACTGTGTCTTATAAAGCCTTTATCCAACAATTCTTGTAATTGCTCCTTCAACTCTTTCAATTCGGCAGGAGCCATTCGATAGGAAGCTTTGGAGACTGGTTGTATGCCTGAAGCTAAGTCTATTACAAATTCAATCTCCCGATCAGGTGGTAATCTGGGTAGCTCGTCGGGAAATACGTCCTCAAACTCGCAGGCAATCGGAATATCGGTGATGACATTCTTCATTTCCTTTTGTTCCTATAGGAATGCTAGGTACCCCTCACAACCATTCCTTATCATCCGCTCAGCTCACACCACGGAGACGATCGATATTATCTTGCCCTTGTCACTGATAAATCAGAAGGACTTTTGTTTAGGTGGACGAAAAGTGACTACTTTTCGTAGGCAATCAATGCTTGCACGATAAGCGGATAGCCAATTCATGCCAAGGAGTACGTCGAACCCTTGCATGTTCAATAGGATGAGATCAGTGATGGTCTTTTGATCCTCCACTTGAACAATAGCTGATCGGCAACAAGTGTCTGTGGTTACCGCACTTCTTGTAGGAACTATCGCATCCAGAATAAAATCTAACTCTTCGGGAATGATTTTCAATTTCCTTGTAAATTTTGGAGCTACGAACGAGTGGGTAGACCCTGGGTCTATCAGAACTCGTGCTTCATAACGATCGCCGTTTTCTTGATACAATAGTAACATACCTATATGTAGTAATACATACACTAACGTTTAGACATGCATGCCATGATCACACAATTATCAAAATGAACCTAGATCTTCCTATCAAAGCACTTTCTTCATCTAGAAAGCAAGTAATGAATTTAAGCATAATAAGAAAATTATACCTTGAATTACGCCGTTGCTTGTACTGGCGTCCTCAACTGTCATTGCAAAAGCGCAGCCTTAGACAGTGGGTCTCGTAGATCGTGTAGGCCTCTACACCATAGCAGTCGATGTCGCACCTTCTTTTCTCATCTCGGGACAGTCTCGTATCAAGTGGCCCATCTTAACACATTTATAATAACTTCCTGTGTCCCGTCTACAGTCCGATGTTTTATGTGGTTTACCACAACGGGCACATTTGACTTGCAGACTATTTGACGCCCCCCCCGAAGATCCCTGTGTGCCTGATGCTCCGGGCGTCTGGGTTTGAACAGGGTCCTCTATACGGAACGGTCTCATGGGAATAGATGTTGTGGTCCTCGGATAACTCGTGTAGGGAGGTCTTAAAGTTAGAGTAGGTGCTGATAACCTCAACTTTTTATTCCCTGAGTCATAGTCACTTGCTCTCCCTTGACTGACCTTGTTCTTCAAATCACACCTCTTATACATGTTTATATCTCTCTCAGTAACGATGACCTTCCCCATCACTTCGGTGTATGTTTTAAGTTCAAATATTGACACCCTATCCTGAATATTTGGTCTCAGGCCTTCCTCAAATCTATTGGCCTTCATCTCTTCGGTACCTATCAATTCTGGAGCAAACCTTGACCAACGTACAAACTCATTACCGTACTCCCTTACAGTCATACTCCCTTGTACGAGATTGAAAAAATCCTTCTTCAACTGATTTCTGATTTGTTTAGGAAAACACTCCTTGTTAAACACCCTTACAAACTCGGCCCATGTCCACGGGTCTCGTAGACCCTCAACTTCCCTCTTTCTTAACACCAACTTCCACCAAGTATCGGTGTCACCTTCAAGTTGGTTGGAAGCCCAACCAACCTTCTCATCTTCAGGGCTCTAAAGTCTTTCTAATATTTTTTCAATTTGCTTCAACCATTTCTCCGCTTCCAGCGGATCCGTCTGCCCGTGGAAACTCGGAGGTCTCAATCTCCTAAAGTCCACAAAAGATGATGACAATAGTGCAGGAGGAGGTAGTGGTGGTGGCTGATGATGATGACTTGCATTGTTGGCGGCTAATCCAAGAATGTCGTCTGTTGAGCCATAGCAGCAGCTACGGCCTCCATAACTCTAGCCATCCTATCTGTGGCCTCATATCTATGACCCCTCTCTTCCCCAGAAGGTGGTCTCTGCTCTCTACTGGTTCTCGAAGGAATATCATTTATCCTTCTCACACTTCTTTGGTGACCTCCTCTAGGTCGACCCCTACCTCGTTGATCCATTGGAATCTATTACAATGAAACAACGGTCTCATTAACAGACGGTCCCTAATATCCAACAAACTCTCAAATCTCTAAATGGTTTAAGACTTGTCAGACGTCTCTAAAGCCGTTGCTTTGATACCAACTGTGATAACCCGGATTTCGGCACCCCAAAACCCGTGCCGTCAGTGGGTTGACTCTAAAGCTAAACCCCGAACAAAACACGTGGCACATCATTCGCACATCGGAAACAAAACAGAACCATAACTAACTAACTAACATAAAAAAAAATGAGGGGAGTATAAGTATTATCCCCCAAAAAAATGGGCCTCGAAAGGAGTTTTGAGAATCCGCGAATTCATTATAGGTAATCCTTTGTGAGAGGATATATCAGCACAAAATTTTGGTAGAAGAATTCTTGCATTGTCAGGGATCAATGACGATGTGCAGGTGTGCGATCAAATATATAATCATAGTTGGAAGCTTTCCATTCCCTAGACAAGAAGGATGGACATATTGCTTGGCAAACGTTTAGGAAAACTCCTATTCCCCAACAACCTCAATCAAATTTATTGGATATATATATATATATATATATATATATATATATATATATATATATATATATGTGTGTGTGTGTGTGTGTGTGTGTGTGTGTGTGTGTGTGTGTGTAATGGGACATAAGCCCATGACTCGAGCACTTATTGGTTTTATGTCACACCAAGTGATTTAAAATTCAACCTGATCCGATATGCAGCCAATGGTTTCTAGAGACATAAAAACTTCATAACTCGAGTGAGAGGATCATTAACCTATATATATATATATATATATATATATATATATATATATATATATATACACACTAGTGGCAATGCGAATGTGATCCACACTGTAACATATAAAATTTTGATTCCATGTTACACATATCTCGGAAAGTAGTCTAAGAATCATGTTGATGTATACTCATGATTACATTAACTTTTTGGGATATTGCCATCTGGACTAAAGAATTTGATCGTCTGATGGTAGGTTCATGATCTAAAGATCAAGTGTGTGGAAGATTGGAGAGAGAAAAACGATCTTTATCATCTTATTTCAAGCACTCAACAGTTCAAGCAGATAAAAACTAAGGTTAAGGAGGAAATATCCTACCTTGTAAATAGAGTTACAAATATCTGATTGGACGACATAGGACTATTTTGTCTTCTCTTAATGATTGTCATAAGGGGTACTTTTATTTGGGTCAACCTAATCTTCTTTTATTTTTGATAACTTAGGGTAATCCCAAGCTTATGCTTAAAACCATTGGCCGCTTTAAACCAGACGTTGGAAATCGATTTCACAGGTATACCATAAGACGGTCCATTTGTACAATATATGACACATATCACGCTCAATCATGATTTTCAATCACTTTTTAGGATGTGTGTCACATGGAATAAAAACTTACCATTTGATATCCATCCTGTGAAAGATTGGGAGAAAAAAATTCTCCATCGTCTGATTCGAAGTAGCCAATAATTTTCAAGGTAGGTGCCCTAAAATCTGGTTAGTGCAAATAAACGTTCCCTTGTCAAAAAAATGGATTGTTTTCCGCGAGATTGGTCAATATATATCCTTTGGGGGTGCTAATTTGGATACTGCAAATAAGGTTCCCTTGTCATAAATGCATTCATTGACGATGGGGTAATTACATCCTTCAAGGTACACTACAAATAATAAGACTATTAGCGGCAGTTTTTTGTAGCCAAAAACTGCCGCTATTAACCCAAAAACTATTAAGACTATTAGTGGCTGTTTTCTGTTAATAGCGGCAGTTTATGGTTGCCACTAATAGTCTTATTTTTTGTAGTGGTACCTTTATTTACATTCAACGATTCTTTCTTTTCAATCACGTACTTTAAGCCTTTGACTGCTTTAAATCAGACAATGGAGAGAGTTTTTGTCCCAAACTTTGATGCGACAGATATTGAGATAATAGGTATACCATTAAACAGCTAGATTTTGATTCCACAAGGCAAACATCCTAAAAATACTACAAAAATAAGGGGTTTCAGCGGTAATTGCTATTACGGCATTTTTTGGTAGCGCCAGGACTAACAGCGGCAGTTTTGGTAGTGACAAGACTAATAGCAACACTTTTTTGTGAGTAGACTGCCGCTAATAGTCTTATTTTTTGTAGTGAAAGTAATATAATCGTGACATTCATGATGAGTGGTTCTTCAATCAGTTTTCGGGAAGTGTTACTTGTGGATTCAAAGTTTGGCCGTCTAATGGTAATAATAACTTGATTTCAATATCTGTTATGAAGAAAATTGGGATATGAAAATTGATCTCTATCATCTGATTGAAAGTAGTCATGGTTTAAGCATGTGAAACTCAAGTTGAGAAGGACCAACTTTGGATTGAAAATAAAGGGAACCCTAGCCCATCTTCTTTTCGCAATAAATGCATTCATATATGTTGTTGTTGCGTTGTCATTTAAAAAAAATTTAAAGGGTAAAATTGGAAGGAAAATCGGACCATGCTTTGCCATCAAAGGAAAAGGAGAATTTATTTTCTCTTTTTATGTATAGGGTAGTGATATATATATATATATATATATATATATATATATATATATATATATATATATATATATATATATATATATATATATATATATATATATATATATATATATATGCAAATTGGGAGTCTAGCATTTGGTCCGTTTTTTGTCAATTCGGACAATAAAGCTCCTCTTATTTACACTCTCTAGATAAGTAATCTTTGGCAAATCTAAAAATGTGAAGGACATTAGTTGGAGTTGGACTTTTAAAACTAGCTACACCTAGCTGCCCCTATTAGATTTCATTTTTCATTTTGTTTGATTTATGCTTTAGTGGAATTTATAAGTTTCAGAGGGACAAAACTGTGATTAGGTAAGACGGTTGGATTGACATTCATTGTTGCATTGGTTAGCATTAAATGCCTACAGTATATAGGAGCAGTATCTGCCCCCTCTAGATATCATGTGTATATATATATATATATATTGAAAATGGTTGAATCACGGTTTAATCAATGAAATGAACAAAGCAAATGGACGGTTAGAAAACTGTTTTGAGTGGGTTCTGTAGACAGAGTTGATATTTGGTACCTGATCTCAGTTCCAGTAGTTGACCCGAGCACCGCGGGCATATACATGCAGATAGTTTAGCTTGGTTAGCTTTAAAAGCATCCACCAAATCTTGAGGGGCACCTACGCCCAAACCATTGATTGCCTTAAATAAGATGGTGGAGATTAATTTTTGCGTTCATATTCCACTCAAGCGATCTTGAGGCCATGAATGTACTATCAGATGGTCAGTTTTCGATTCCATATGCCACAAATCCCAAAATTGTTGATCAAGTCACTTTTTACAGTAAATTTTTTGGGATCTGTGCCATGAGGAATTGGAAAATGATCGTCTGATGGTACGCTCATGGCCTCGAGATAACTTGGGTGGAAGATGGAAACGAAAAACGGTCTCCACCATCTGATTTAAGGCATTCAATGGTTTTGGACATAGGTGCCCCTCAAGAGTTAGTGGATGCTTTTTTCTTTTTTGAGGGATAGTCGGTGCTTTTAAGTCTACCCTTTTTGCTTGAATAGAAAGATTTAAAGTATATATATATATATATATATATATATCCTTACTACTATATAAAATACTCTTCTTAACCACCCAATCTGCCCCTATATACACCCTTATATACACTCCTCATCCTTAAAATAGGTACCATTATTTACCATCCATAAAAGTGTAACCTCATCCCACCTCCTTTCAGTCCAAATATTTTGATCGCTTTGAATCATATGATGGAGATTATTTGTCATCTCAATCTTCTATATAGTTGATCTTGGCATCATGGTTGTATCATCAAACGGTTAAAATTTTATTTCACTTGGCACACAGCCTAAAAAGTGACTCTAAAATCATATAGCCTACATCACTCTCAAATATGATTTTAATATCATTTCTGTAATATCCCGAATATTTTGGGCCTCAGTTTGATTACCTCAGTATACGTGTCCGAAAAATTTACGAGACGATCCAGGTTGACTTTGGTAAGTTAGAATATGATGAGTTATGTGACCAAAGGATTTTGGTTTCGGACTTGTGGAAGTCAATCTGTTGTAGCTTATACATTAAGTATTATGTGAGCGCTTAACACCGAAAACAAGTGCAAGTTAAGTGGATAGAATTTTAAGTGAAATATCTTGATATTTTGAGGAATGAATTTAGCTTATAAAGAGAGAATTGAAGGAGAAGTTGATCTCTTCTCCCTCACGTGTGAACCTACACTCTCTACAACCTGTGCCTCCTTGCTTTGATCGTAGATCCCTTGTGATTTAGAATCCCTCTCCCCATCTTAGCCATTGATAAGCCTCGTACCTTGCTTCTGATTTGTTTGAGATATTAGAAGCAAGGCTAGGGGAGTGTGGTCAATTTTGGTTATTGATCTGAGCAACCATTGCTCTAGCTGAAGTGGTTAGGGGTGGACTGATTTTGAAATCTAACTAGTGGAGGCTTGAAGCTTGATCCGGCGCCTGGAATAGGATCAACGGAGGCTAATTTCGACCGTGAAAGGTAGGCTCCATAAACACCTTTGATTGGTGTTATGTATGCCTAGGTTATTTTGATAAAATGTACACCTAGAAAAGATAAACAAGTTGTGCTTTGGAAGGAAAGAAACAAACCAGAGGAACAAAATTCAAAACCACAGACTTGGAGACCCTCGAATTTCAATTCGAGGGTCGAATTTGAAATTCGTCCATCTAATTTAAATTCGAGGGTCAAATTTGGACTTTTAGGGCTTGATGAAATTTTAGGAATTCGAGGGTCGAATTTATTTTCCACCATTGAATTTAAAATTCAACCATTGAAAATAAATTCGAGGGTCGAATTTTGCCCTGTTTTTTTTGGTTTTTGAAAACTTTTGGAAATTGTTTTGGGGAGTCTTTTTGTTGACTTTTTGGACTTAATTAACACCTTTGGTGTTAATTATTGTAGGTTTTGTGATAGAGGTCCTTAGTGAGGACTGCTTTGCTTATGTTTGGATCGAACTAAGTCGAGGTAGGGGAACCCTAAATCCAATTTGCATGCTATTATAAGTTTAGGTTATTTTATTTGCAAGCATGAGATCTGAATTTTGATCAACATTACCTGATTTAGAATTCCAACACTTTGATATAAGAACTCAGAAATTTGAACTTCCGAACTACATCTTCGAATGTGAATTTTGAATTAGAACTCCGAAAGTTCAAAAAATATATAAATTACATAACATATGATATGTTTAGCATTGTATTTTATTTGAGGTAAATATGAATGAAACCCTAGATCCTACCAATCGTGTTGACGGTAATTTCAGTTTAGCGCAAGTTGCCCTCATTTCGTAGGGGCTTGTTGCACTTTCGAAAAAGGGTTCATAAACGATGATGGTCAGTAGGGTTTCCCATCGGTAATACACTGTGCTCTCATGCTATATATAATTTGGGAGATAAAATTAAGTTATAATCTTAAGATAAGAAGCATGCTTAAATTATGAAATTTTGGAAACATCAGAACCATTAAATCATTTTTTGGCTTTCGATTTTAGAACTAGAAATTAGACATTGAAGCATCTTTTGAAAAACCATATCTGATCTGATTTTTGTCTTTGAAAAACCCTTATTTATGATAAAATGCAAATGGATATGTTTTCTTTTATTGAGCTTCAGTGTTAGCTCACCCCGACTATACGTCACAGGTGCTGAGAGTAACTTGGGAACAGAAGATCTGGATCTGAAGGACTCCGACTATATTCCTGATGAGAAATTGGAGACTCCAAAGGAGGAATTCTTTTCTTGATCTGGATTTATACTTTTGGTACTTTTGGTTTAGAATTATTTGAATATTGGGCCCTAGGCCATTGTTTTGTCTTTTGGATATCACTTAAGGAACCATCATTAGAAACCACTATTTTAGGTGTTGGATTGGCCATCATCGGTGGTTCTTCTTGGTTCCTCAGGGTGATATATTACTTTGATTGAGCTTTTGTTCTTGTTTATTTTTGTTATGCCTTTGTTTTGACCTATGCTTATGCTGTCGGCTTCTGTTTGTTACGGCTTATTGAGAAATCAATAAGTTGATGAACCAGCCTTTCCTATACCTTTAAGGATTGGAAAAGTCGGGTCATCACAGTTGGTATCAGAGTAAGGCTCTAGGTTCGGAGTCTTAGTACTAAGGGCATGATTGTTCTTACAATAAATACTAATCTATTGTTATTGTTCTTCAACAATGACAGATCAGCATGGCTCCACGATTCAGAGGCAGGGGCAGAGGTAGAGAGGGGCCTAGAATGGCTCACATCGAGGAGATTGATGAGGGCATAGGTACCTCGCGAGTAAGAGATAGAGTGGCTATTGGTCCTAATGCTGATCCGTTGGGAACTGGTAGAGGTGGAGGAGGTAATGTTGACCAAGTATTGGCGGCATTGGCCACCAGCAACAATGGATCGGATATGTAATTGTCGGTAACTGTAAATCAGCCTGGGTTTGCAGAGTTCAGGAGGATGAGACGTCCTACTTTCTCGGGGCAAACAGATCCCATAGAGGCTGAGGGATGGATCAACGAAATGGAGAAAATATTTGAGGTGTTGCAGTACACCGATGTTGAGAAGGTGCGCTGGGCAACCTTCAAGTTATTAGGTGCAGCCAGTCCTTGGTGGAAGTCTGTGTCCAGGACAAGGGAGCAGGACTACCCTAATACCCCATGGACTTAGGCATAATTTGTGGATACGTTCAACAATCAGTATTTCCCAAAGATCGTGCCTAACCAGTGGGAAGTCCAATTCATAAAGCTGGAGCAGAACGAGATGTCGGTGCGCGAGTGCGGCGCAGAATTTGATAGACTTGCACGGTTCGCGCCCTTACATGTGGCCACTGAGTTGATGAGGGCCCAGAAATTTCAGAGGGGCTTGAGGCCAAATATTCAAGAGAGGGTGTCGATGTGGGAAATAGAGACTTATGCGGGTGTCATGTCAAAGGCCCTCATTGGTGAGGAAGACATCCATAAATAGTATCTGAGGCGCGAGAAGGGAAATAGAAGCCGGTTTGGCCAGGGACAGTCGAGTGTGTCTGAGCAAGCAAACAAAAAGTCAAGGTTCTCAAGACCTCCTCACTATCCTATTCAGCCATCGTATTCCAAGCCGGTTGTTATGTCGGGATCTATATCTTCTTCCTATCAACGATCGCAGAGTTCTTTACCAACACGACCTTTCAGAGCTGGGAGCATGACTGTGAGCGGAGCTTCTGTAGCTCAGGGATTATTGCATGGACCAACAGTTACTCCTGTTCCTACTCCAGCATGTACACGATGTGGGAAACCACATAAGACGGAGGATTGCAGAAGGAACACTGGAGGATGTTTTAGATGCAGACAGGTTGTTCATATGATTAGGGATTGTCTTGAGGCGGACAAGGGGAGGACTACGTCGGTCTCTACGTAGAAATCATTGCGTCCAATTAATGATATGATTCTTGATAAAAGGTAGCCTTATGATGAGTCGTGAAGGAGACTTGAGTAAAATTGAAGCGCGAGTATTGATAGACCCCGGGTCTTCACACTCGTTTATCACTCCTCTTTTCTCTGAGAAGTTGGGTATTGCTCCCCAACCCCTTGCTTTCATTTTAGATGTGAAAATTCCTATGGGAAGCTCGGTGAGTACGAATACAGGGTGTCAGTCCGTCATCGTGATGATTGATGATCACGAGACAGTGACCGACATGATTACGTTGAGCATGGAAGGGTTCGATTCTCGAGATGGATTGGTTGGTGACATATCACGCGAGCGTGGACTGTCTATGGAAGATCGTGACTTTCTAACTGTCAAAGCGGAAATTCTTTTGATTCTGTGGAGTGAAATCGAAGGTTGCCCCGCTTGTTTCTGCTATTCAGGCTGAGCGCATGATGAGGAACGGTTGCAGTGGCTACCTTGCTTACTTGCAAGATCATGAAGAAGAGAAGTTGGACATTGCTCTTATCATGGTTGCTTGTGAGTTTCCTGATGTCTTCCCTGAGGACTTACCTGGGTTGCCACCTGATCGAGAGATCGAGTTAGCGCCGGGTACCGAACCTTTGTTTAAGGCACCATATCGGATGGTGCCTGCAGAGTTGAAAGAGCTCAAGGAACAACTACATGAGCTGTTGGATAAAGGCTTTATTCGACCGAGTGTTTCTCCTTGGGGCGCGCCGGTACTCTTTGTGAAGAAAAAAGACGGATCGATGCGTTTGTTCATCGATCATCGGCAGCTCAACAAGATGATGATTAAGATCGTTATCCACTTCTGATGATAGATGACTTGTTTGATCAATTGCAAGGTGCAAAGTTCTTCTCAAAAATTGATCTGAGGTCAGGCTATCACTAGCTTAAGATCAAGGCGGAAGATATATCCAAGACCGCCTTTCGTACGCGGTATGGCCACTATGAGTTCTTAGTGATGCCATTTGTGTTGACGAATGCGCCTGCATCATTTATGGATATGATGAACTGCGTGTTCAAGCCACATCGAGACAAGTCTATGGTAGTTTTCGTAGATGACATCCTCATTTATTCAAAAACCAGAGAGAAGCATGTGCAACATCTACGAGTGGCTCTTCAAACACTGAGGGACCATCAGTTGTATGCCAAACTCAGCAAGTGTGAGTTTTGGCTCGATCAGGTCAGTTTCTTGGGCCACGTCATCTCTGAGTCAGGTATATCTGTTGATCCTGCAAAGATTGACTCAGTGGTGAATTGGGAATAGTCGACGACAGTTACAGAAGTCCATAGTTTCCTGGGTCTGACAGGGTACTGTTAGAGATTTGTCGAGGGTTTCTCAAAGATATTTGGTTTGGTTACATAGCTTACGAAAAAGAATGCAAAGTTCGATTGGATAGAGCAGTGTGACCAGAGCTTTTAGGAGCTGAAGTAAAGATTGACTACAACACCAGTACTTGTTATACCTTCAGGCAGTTGAGGCTTCGCAGTGTACAGTGATGCTTCTTATGGCAGATTAGGCTGTGTGCTTAATCAACACGAGCGGGTCATTGCATATGGTTCTAGGCAGTTGAAGGACCATGAGAGAAATTTTTCGATGCATGATCTCGAGTTAACAGCAGTTATCTTTGCCCTGAAGATCTAGAGACGTTACCTTTATGGTGAGACATTCGATATATTCACCGATTAGAAGAGTCTCAAGTACCTATTCACTCAAAAGGACTTGAATATGTGACAACGACGATGGATGGAGTTCTTGAAGGACTATGATTGCTCGATTCAGTACCATCCAGGAAAGGCGAATGTCATTGCTGATGCTCTTAGTAGAAGGTCTTCAGCACAGTTATCATATCTTGTCAGTCGGATACAGCGATGGAAGCTCTTAGAAGATATGGCTTTGGGCAGCTCACGGTTTGATGTGAAAGACTTGGGAGCATTTATGGCTACACTTGTACTGCACCCTACACTCTTCGAGAATATCAGGAAGCTTCAGATGACGGATGATGAGTTGATGGCGATTAGGAGAGATGTGCTTAATGGAAGCAAGAAGGATTTCTCCATTCGAGAAGATGGAACCTTGTTGTTTCGAGACCGAGTATGTGTATCGACGAGTACAGAGCTTCGGGGTACCATTTTGGAAGAGGCTCATGAATCGATGTATGCAATACATCCTGTTAGCACCAAGATGTATCAGGATTTGATGAAAAGCTTCTGGTGGTGAGGGTTGAAACGCGATGTCGCTGAGTACGTATCGCGATGCTTAGTTTGTCAGCAGGTTAAGGTTGATCATCAGAATCCAGCAGGTTATTACAACCTTTACCTGTACCCGAGTGGAAATGGGAAGCCATTTCGATGGACTTTATCCTAGGTTTGCCAAAAACATTGAGGAAGAACAATGCCATCTGGGTCATTGTCGATCGGCTAACCAAGTCTGCTCATTTTCTACCATACAATACTACGTATACAGCCAGTAGACTTGCAGAGTTATACCTCAAGGAGATCGTTCGACTGCATGGTATACCGGCTAGTATTGTGTCTGACAGGGATCCATTATTTACTTTGCAGTTTTGACAGCGGTTTCAAGAAGGAATGGGTTCTCGTCTCGACTTCAACTCAGCATTTCACCCACAGACCGATGGTCAGACTGAGCGAGTGAATAAGATCATTGAGGACATGCTGAGAGCTTGCATGTTGGATTTTCATGGGTCATGGGACCAACACTTACCTCTAATCGAATTCGCTTACAACAATAGCTTCCAAGCTAGCATCGGTATGGCACCGTTTGAGGCTTTATATGGGTGGCGGTGCAGGTCTCCGCTAAACTGGGAAGAAGTGGGTGAGAAGCTCATTATCGGACGTGAGATTGTAGAGTGTACAACTGAGACAGTTAGGTTGATTCGCGAGAGACTACCTGTAGCTCAGAGTCATCAGAAGAGCTATGCCGTTCTCAAGCGGCGACATGTGGATTTTCAGGTAAGCTTACGTAAGCTTACATGCATTTCTTCAATTAATACGTCTTTCCACGATAAAATTGTCGCTAACACATACCTTTCAGGTAGGCGACAATGTGTTTGTTTAAATGTCGCCTACGAAAGGCGTTATGTGATTCGACAAACGAGGGAAGCTGAGTCCTCAGTATGTTGGGCCTTTTGAGATATTAAGCCGAGTCAGAGAGGTTGCATACTGCGTAGCGCTACCGCCGCAATTGTCCAGCATGCACAATGTCTTCCATGTGTCCATGCTGCACAGATACATACGTGACCCGACTCACGTGCTTGATTACCAACCCATCGAGCTTCAGGATGGTTTGACGGTGATCGAGGACCCGGTTCAGATTTTGGATTGCAAGGAGCAGATCTTACGCACTAAGAGGATTCCTTTGGTTCTCGCCAGATGGAGGAATCATACACCAGAGGAAGCCACCTAAGAGCGAGAAGCTGAGCTCCATGAGCAATTTCCAAGTCTGTTTGATTGACTTTTTGGGAGATTATATATTGGATGTCTGAGAATTTTGAGATTTTGATGTACTTGTCTTTTATATATACAAATATGGAGGTGCAATGTAATTTTCTGTGTCTATATAATTCGGTGTGCCAACTTTTATATATTTTTTCCTACTTCATAAAATTATACGAGTTTTTTTTATTTTTTTGGAAATTATACCAAATAAATGGGTGTTCTTCTCACCACTAATCATGTGAAATAACTGGGCCAAATTTTAATTAATTGGTTAAGATTCATAGGCCAAAATTACGGTTTTCTACTTACATAGTAGTCGGGCTCAATGTTTCACATGAACGGGCCACAGAGAAGTCAATTTGGACCCAAAACTATAGCCAAAACTTCAAAAATTTTGAAATTTGGGAAGAAATTTCAATCGAGCAATTCAATGGTCGAAAGTGTAATTCGAGGGTCGAATTTCCATGAACAGTCACAGCCAGTTTGGGGCCAAATTTCAAGCCTGACAAACTTTTAAGGAATTCGAGGGTCGAATTTATTTTCGACCATCGAATTTAAATTCGAGGGTCGAATTTATCGGGTTAAGTGTGGGTTCTGTTTTGGGGTTTTGGCATTCGGACTTTTGCAAACAGAGTTTAGGGTTTGGGGTTTTTGAGGGTTTTGGGATTTCAGTGACTCCTCTTACAATCTCTTGCTGGATTCAAGGGGTTTTTTGCTTGGTTTAGCTTGGCACTTGGATTGCTTGGCCAAGAATCCTCTTGTGGGAATTATAAAGCGGTAATTTTTTTTATTATTTTTTTCTCCTATTGTGTTTTTGGTTTTTGGTCGATTTTCTTGTGCCTTTTTTATGTCTTGTAAATGGGACCTAAGAAGCAAACCACCACACGGGTTTCAACCTCAAAGAGACCAACTTCTAAGGCTGGGTCCTCAAGCCAACCCTCACAGCCGGTTCAACCCTCACAACCGGTTCAGACACCCATGCCCCCACCAATCCGTGAATAGCCTAGTGAGTTTTGGAGTATTAAAGGCTTTGCTGATGAGTGGAGCCTCGATCCTGAGTTCTTCGATCAACAGCAAACTACCTAGTCGGCTTCTGATTACCTTGAAAAAACCCAATTAACCTCTCTATTGCAACCTTTACACCCACATTTCTATCCTCGCCTGATACACTTATTCAATCAGCGTATGCGAAGGGAGGACGACAAGAAAATCTATACCACCCTTGACGGTCGAGACTACGCCTTTGACCTTGATGACATTTCGATGGCAATGCAGTGCCCGAATAAGCACTCACCAAATATGGGTCTGGCTCCTCCCCACCCTAAATCTGTCCCGGTTCATGAGGTCATTGCACAAATGACCCAAGGTAAACATGGGTCCAGCAAGGCAATCACATGCTCTCAAATGCCTGAGACCATGTGGATGTTGGACGCCACTTTTAAGGCCACCCTTTACCCTTTTGGCCATAAATCGGAGCGCCGGGGCCCCATTCAACAAATTTTGTTTGCAGCATTTAAAGAACGTTGGTCAGGATATTGTCTTGAAGGGTATCATTAAGGTGTGTGAGAAAATGGGAAAGAAAGTGAAGACACCGGTGAAGGGCATTCCATATGCTTGCTTGATTTCGGTTATGATAGAAAATTATAGAGCGGGACCAGCCTATGAGATTCCCCCTACGGAGCCACGGTCCACGGCCAGTCTCAAACCTTATAAGTTAGTCAATTGGGGTTGGACCTACAATTGATTGATCAAGGCTCCCAAAGGTGCGATGGTTCCTGATGAGGATGAAGAGGAGGATACAGCGCACGCAGCAGCAGAGCCTGTCGCTCCTACACCCGATTAGGCCCCACAGGCTGATGTCCTCACCTTGTCTGAGGTTACTCGCCAGATGACTTCTATGAGCCAGCAGATTCAGGAGCTCACTCAGCATACCAGCTCCATGAGTCGGGGGTTGGAGGTTCATGGCGGGGTTTTGACATACTTGATGCAGCACTCGTTTCCAGCCAACTATGCGATTTACATGGCTGATATCCGGGCATCGGTTCACCACCCTTCTACATCGGGCGCGGGTCCCAGTATCCCTACAGATGCGGGTGACGACGACATGGATGATGATGATGCTGATGGTGGAGACGATGACTAGGCTTCGGCTGGTCAGGCTGCTAAGGGGGAGGATTTGATTAGCCAGTGTGTTGTTATGCTTACTTTTTGTCGTTTCTTTTGGATTGTACTTATTATTATGGATTATCTAGAACCTAGTGGTTCTACTTTTGCTACACTTTATAATTTTTTTGCTTGTTATTTTGATGGATAGCTCTGTTATTTTGGTTATAGATTATCTGTTTTATGTATGCTTGCTATGTGTATATGTGGTTGCCTCCTATCTATCATGGTTTCTGGTTTATGCGATTATGTCTATGACTGTTTTACCTTTGGGTTCTGGGTCTAGGTTCTTTTCATGTATGTGGCCTTTTGCTTTGTTTGATCTTTGTCTTGGCATTTGGTTTTGGCATCTGGTTTTATCCTTGGCATTTCGTTCACCATGAGTCCCAGTGAGGTTGTTTCCCAGCACGTGACACTCGAGGTGTAGGCATCCATGTACGAATGCAATCCACTATGGCCCTTTGGGTTCACATGCAGTACATCAAGATTACTACGGATCCTATCCCTTGACTTGTGTGCCCTGTGAAGCCATCGCACTGTGACCCATGTTCCGTTTTGTTTTCATCTTGTGATTTTCAGTTCTGTTACGGCTTTGTGGTTTGGATGGGTTTCATTGCAGGCTTCTTTAGTGCGTCTTTTACATTTTTGAGGACGAAAATTCCTAAGGGGAGAATGTAATATCTCGGATATTTTAGGCCTGAGTTTGATTACCTTAGTATGGGTGCCCGAAAAATTTACGAGACCAACCAGGTTGACTTTGGTAAGTTAGAATATGATGAGTTATGTGACCAAAGGATTTTGGTTTCGGACTTGTGGAAGTCAATCTGTTGTAGCTTATACATTAAGTATTATGTGAGCGCTTAACACCGAAAACAAGTGCAAGTTAAGTGGATAGAATTTTAGGTGAAATATCTTGATATTTTGAGGAATGAATTTAGCTTATAAAGGGAGAGAATTGAAGGAGAAGTTGATCTCTTCTCCCTCACGTGTGAACCTACACTCTCTACAACCTGTGCCTCCTTGCTTTGATCGTAGATCCCTTGTGATTTAGAATCCCTCTCCCCATCTTAGCCATTGATAAGCCTCGTACCTTGTTTCTGATTTGTTTGAGATATTAGAAGCAAGGCTAGGGGAGTGTGGTCAATTTTGGTGATTGATCTAGGCAACCATTGCTCTAGCTGAAGTGGTTAGGGGTGGACTGATTTTGAAATCCAACTAGTAGAGGCTTGTAGCTTGATCCGGCGCATGGAATAGGATCAACGGAGGCTAATTTCGACCGTGAAAGGTAGGCTCTATAAACACCTTTGATTGGTGTTATGTATGCCTAGGTTAGTTTGATAAAAAGTACACCTAGAAAAGATAAACAAGTTGTGCTTTGGAAGAAAAGAAACAAATAAGAGGAACAAAATTCGAAACTACAGACCTGGAGAAATTCAAGGGTTGAATTTGGACTTTTAGTGCCTGATGAAATTTTAGGAATTCGAGGGTCAAATTTATTTTCGACCATCAAATTTAAAATTCGACCATCGAAAATAAATTCGAGGGTTGGATTTTGCCCTATTTTTTTTGGTTTTTGAAAACTTCTGGAAATTGTTTTGGGGAGTCTTTTTGTTGACTTTTTGGGCTTAATTAACACCTTTGGTATTAATTATTGTAGGTTTTTTGATAGGGGTCCTTAGTGAGGACTGTTTTGCTTATGTTTGGATCGAACTAAGTCGAGGGGGTCCTTAGTGAGGATTGCTTTGCTTATGTTTGGATCGACCTAAGTTCAAATTTGCATGCTATTATAAGTTTAGGTTATTTTATTTGCAAGCATGAAATATGAATTTTGATCAACATTACCTGATTTATAATTCCGACACTTTTATATAAGAACTCAAAAATTTGAACTTCCGAACTATATCTTCGAATGTGAATTTTGAATCAGAACTCCGAAAGTTCGAAAAATGTATAAATTACATAACATTTGATTTGTTTAGCATTGCATTTGATTTGAGGTACATACAAACGAAACCCTAGATCCTACCAACCGTGTTAACGGTAATTTCAGTTTGGCGCAAGTTGACCTCATTTCGTAGGGGCTTGTTGCACTTCCGAAAAAGGGTTCATGAACGACGATGGTCAGTAGGGTTTTCCATCAGTAATACACCGTGCTCTCCTGCTATATGTAATTTGGGAGATAAAATTAAGTTATAGTCTTAAGATAAGAAGCATGCTTAAATTCTAAAATTTTGGAAACATCAGAACCATTGAATCATCTTTTGGCTTTCGATTCTAGAACTAGAAATTAGACATTGAAGCATCTTTTGAAAAACCATATCTGATTTGATTTTTGTTTTTGAAAAACCCTTATTTATGATAAAATGCAAATGGATATGTTTCCTCTATTGAGCTTCGGTGTTAGCTCACCCCGAATATACGTCATAGGTGCTGCGCCTGACTTGGGAACGGAAGATCTAGATCTGGAGGACTTTGACTATATTCCTGAGGAGGAATTGGAGACCCCAACGGAGGAATTCTTTTCTTGATCTGGATTTATACTTTTGGTACTTTTGGTTTAGAATTATTTGAATATTGGGCCCTAGGCCATTGTTTTGTCTTTTGGATATCATTTGAGGAACCATCATTAGGAACCACTATTTTAGGTGTTGGATTGGCCTTCACCGGTGGTTCTTCCTGGTTCCTCAGGGTGATATATTATTTTGATTGAGCTTTTATTCTTGTTTATTTTTTTTATGCCCCTGTTTTGACCTATGCTTATGCTGTCGGCTTCTGCTTATTACGACTTATTGAGAAATCAATAAGTTGATGAACCGGCCTTTCCTATACCTTTAAGGATTGGAAAAGTTGGGTCGCCACAATTTTTTAGACGTGCGTCATGTAAAATAAAAAATCGACCGTCTAATGATACTCCTAATGATACTCTTATGATCCTAAGATCATTTAGGTAAAATATGGGCATAAACAATGATCTCTATCTTCTGATTCAAAGCGGTCATTTCATACCAACTAGAAGATATAGGTGAGGTCATAATTTTAAGGGGTGTAAATAACGATATACCCAAATAGAATCTCTTTTCCGTATTTTTAGCAAAGAAACCCACAAAGTTAAGAGAATTAACAATTTTGCCATAAAAGTTCTTTTTCCTTCCGTATTTTTAGCACCTTCAAAGAAACCCACAAAGTTAAGAGAATTAACAATTTTATCATAAATTATTTGACTTAAAAGATGGAGATTGGTTTTCGCCCAATGAATCTTGAGACAATGAGCTTACATTAGACTGTCAGGTTTTTATTCCATGTGGCATAGATCACATAAAAATAGCTCAAAAATTAAATTTGAGCATGATGTATGCCGTATAATTTTAGAGCCATATTTTGGGATCTGCGCCACATGAAATAAAAAAATGATCTTCTAATGGTAAGCCCGTGATATCAAGATCCCTTATATAGGTGATTGGGCCGAAAAATGATCTCCATCAACTAATACAGAGAGTCATGGTTTCTTGCATAGGTGCCCTCTAACATTCCGCGGATGTTAACAAAGCTACCCAAATAATAATTTACTGAAAAGTTGAAACCCTTTGAGCGACGATTAATGTACCCCTGATCAAATTTTCTTATCTTACCTAATCGGTTTTTGACTTTTCTCACCTAAAATCGAAATCCGAACCTGACCTGAAAACCTAATGAATTGAACCTGCACAATCGGCCCGAAAATCGATTCAAATCGAACCAATTATGTGGGTGTTAATAAAGCTACCCAAATAATAATTTACTGGAAAGTTGAAACCCTTTGAGCCACAATTAATGTACCCTTATCAAATTTTCTCATCCTACCTAATCAGTTTTCAGCTTTTCCCACCTACAATCGAAATCAGGCAGAATTAGAATTGGTTTGGTCTGAATTGATTTTCAGGTCGATTGTGGCTGGTTTAATTCGTTAGGTTTTCAGGTCAGATTCAAATTTCGGTTTAAAACTTGCACCCATACATATGTTGGTCATAAGACTTATGTGTTCATTTTTTGTTTTTAATGATATTTTAACATAAATATGATTTATATGATAATCATGTGAGCCATGTGGCTTTAAAATGATGGCATGTATATAAAATTAAGATTATAGATTTTATATATGGGGCATCATTTTGATACCATAGACTGATACGTAGTGCAAGTGATTAGTATATATACATCTTCTACCACATTTTTTTGTTGAAATTTTTATTTTGTGAACATGTGCAATGCACATGCATTTTTATGAGATTTATAGTTAATAATTCTAAGTTTTTAATTCTATAATAAATAAATTTGTTGAATATCAAATGACATGAGGTGGTTTGCCAATTGCATGAACTAAATTTTGGTACATGTTCAAAAAATTAGTAAGTTATATGGCTCTTTTCCCTTTTGATTGTATGCCCATGATTATGTTTAAGAACATCATGTCCCACATGGTTTCCAGTTATTTTTTTGGGATGAAAGATTAAAATGAATATCAAACCGTTCTATTTACAGTGACTGGATATTTAGTGGTACCATGGCCGAAACTGTAATACCCTGATTTTTTTGGCTTGATTTCAATTACCTCGATATGCATGCCCGAAAAATTTGTGAAACAAATCCGATTTATTTAGGTAAGTTAGGGTATGAGATGAAATGTGATCAAAGGATTTTGGTTTCGAACTTATGGAAGCTAAATAATTGGTAACTCATACGCTAAGTCATGTGTATGCGCTTAACACCGAAAATATATACATGTTAAGTGGATAGAATTTTAAGCTTAAATATCATGATATTTATGTGAAATATCATGATATTTTGAGAGGAGATGTTTGGTTATATAAGGAGAGGAGTGGAGGAGAAGTTGCATCTTCCTCTCGTGAGATTCTGATTTTTGGCCCTTTTGCAATTTTACTTCCTTGCTTAGATCTTAGATCCCTAGTGATTGAAAATCCCTCTTCCCATCTTAGCCATTGAAACTCTTGTGCTTAGCTTTGGATTAGTTTGATATAATTAGAAAGAAGGCTAGGGGAGAGTAGACAGTTTTAGTGTAAGATTTAGGCTACACCTCTGCTCTAACAGCAAGGCTATAGATGGACTGAATTGGAGTTCAACTAATTGAGGCTTGCGGATTGATCTGGTGCATGAAATTGGATCAACGGAGGTTGAATTGACCTTGAAAGGTAGGCTCTATAAACACCTTTGATTAGTGTTATTTTTTTCTTAGAATAGTTTAGATAAAGGGTGCATCTAAAAAGATAACTGATTATGTGCTTCGGAATAAAAAATCAAATACGAAGGACAAATTCGAAACACCACAGACCTGGAGAAATTCGAGGGTCAAATTTCAATTCGACCATCGAATTTGAAATTCGAGGGTCGAATTTGGGCTGTTAAGCTTGATGCACTTTTGGGGAATTCGAGGGTCGAATTTAAATTCGACCATCGAATTCAAATTCGACCATCGAATTTGGAATTCGATGATCGAATTTTGCCCTGTTTCTGGCCTTCGAAATTTTTTTGTTGGATGGCATCTGTGTGGACTTTTGGACCTTCATTAACACTTGTGGTGTTAATCACTGTAGGTCTTGTGATAAAGAGTCCATTGTGAGGACTTCTTGGTGTGATTTTTGACCAGTTTGAGTCGAGGTAGGGGAACCCTAAACATAATTTGCATTCTATTCTAAGTATTGGCTAGTTTTGTTTAATGCATAAATTTCGAATTTTGTTAGACACAGCATGAATAAGAACTTTGAACTGTGACATAAATAAGAAATCATAACTTTTGGAAATTCCGAACCTCATCTTTGAATGTGAATTTTTATATTAGAACTCTGAAAAATCCGAAAATGTGTTATATACATAAAATCTAATATGATTAGCATTTGCATTTGATTTGAGGTACATATGAACGAAACCCTAGATTTTGCCAACCGTGTTGACTGTAACTTAGCCTTGCGCAAGTTTCCCTCATTACATAGGGGATTGTTGCTCTTTCCGAAAAAGGGTTCATGAAATCCATTTATGGTCGAGAGGGTTTCCCATTGGTGATACTCGTGCTCTCATGCTATATATAATTTGAGAGATAAAATTAAGTTATAGATTTAAGATAAGAAGCATGCCTAATTCAAAAATTTGAAAACATCAGAACATCAGATATACTGAATCTTTTTTTGGTTTACTATTTTAGAATTGGAATTTTAGACATCAATGAATCTTTTGAAAACCATATCTGATCCAATTTTTATCTTTGGAAAACCTTTACTTATGATAAAATGTAAATGGATAAGTTTTCTCTATTGAGCTTCGATGTTAGCTCACCCCGACTATACGTCACAGGTGTTGAGACTGACTTAGGATCGGATGATCTTGATCTGGAGGACTTTGACTATATTCCTGAGGAGGAACTAGAGACCCCAGCGGAGGAGTCCTTTTCCTGATTTAGACTGTCTTTTTGGTACCTTTGTTTAGAATTATTTTTGAATTATGAGCCCAAGGCCATTGTTGTCAATTTTGATATCACTTGAGAAACCATCATTAGGAACCACTATTTTAGGTGTTGGATTGGCCATCACCGGTGGTTCTTCCTTGTTCCTCTTGGTGATACATTTTGTTTGAGCTTTTGCCCTTACTTTTGTTTGATATGCTTATGTTTAGAACTTTGCTTATGTTGTCGGCTTTTGTTTCAATTTACGACTTTTTAAGAAATCAATAAGTTGATGAACCGGCCTTTCTTATACCTTAAGGATTGGAAAAGTCGGGTCGTCACAGTTGGTATCAGAGCACGGCTCTAGGTTCAGTGTCTTAGGACTAAGTGCTTGATTGTCTTGGCAATCAATACTGATCTTTTGTTATTGTTGTTCAACAATGACAGATCAGCATGCCTCCACGGTTCAGAGGCAGGGGCCGAGGTAGAGAAGGACCTCGCATGGCACCGGTCGAAGAGATTGATGAGGGCATAGGTACCTCACACGGCAGAGAGAGATTTGTGTCAGGTCCTAATGCGGATCCCTTGGGAGCTACTAGACCCAAGGGAGGAAGTGTTGACCATGTGTTGGTAGCTTTGGCCAACAATATGACTCAACAGACTGCAGCAATGGCTCAGCAGAAAGAGCTACTGGCAGCCAGACATCAGCCAGGAGGTTTTATCAAGTTCAGGAGGATGAGACCTCCTATCTTCATGGGTCAGACGGATCTGATAGAAGCCAAGGGATGGATCGATGAAATGGAGAAAATCTTTGAGGTGTTGCAGTGTACTGATGTTGAGAATGTGCGCTAGGCAACCTTCAAGCTATTGGGTGAGGCCAGTCCTTGGTGGAAATCTATATCCAGGACTCGAGAGCAGGACTACCCTAATAGTCTATGGACCTGGGTAGAGTTCGTGGACACGTTCAACGATCAATATTTTCCAAAGATCGTACGTAATCAGTGGAAAGTCCAGTTCATTAGCTAGAATAGAATGAGATGTCGGTGCGCGAGTATGGCGCAGAGTTTGACAGGCTTGCACAATTCACACCTTTGCATGTGGCCACTGAGTTGATGAGGGCCCAGAAATTTTAGAGGGGCTTGAGGCTAAACATTCAAGAGAGGGTGTTGATGTGGGAGATAGAGACTTTTGCGAGCGTTATGTCAAAGGCCCTCATTGGTGAGGAAGACATCCAGAGACAGTATCTGAGGCGAGAACAGGGTAATAGGAACCGATTCGGCCAGGGACAATTGAGTGCGTCTGAGCAGGCGAATAAAAATCCTAGGTTCTCTAAACCTCCTCACTACCCTACTCAGCCATCGTATTCCTAGCCAGCTATTACTTCAGGACCTGTATCTTCTTCCTATCAGCGACCACAAAGTTCTTCACCAGCGCAACCTTTCAGACCTGTGAGCACTATTGCGAGTGGAGCTTCTGTGGCTCAAGGATCATCTTGAGGACCAGCTGTTACTCCTGTTCCTACTTCGGCATGTACACGATGTGGGAAACCCCATAAGGCGGAGGATTGTCGACGGAACACAGGAGGATGCTTCAGGTGCGAAAAAGTTGGTCATATGATTAGGGATTGTCCTGAGGCGGACAAGGGGAGGACTACGTCGGTCTCTACACAGAAATTGTCACGACCTATAATTCAGGGTTGAGCATGTCACGGTGGCGCACATGATGCCCAAACGTCGAATGGCGTGATCCAAGGTATCATTAAAGTATCCAAGGTATCATTAAAGTTCAGATTGTCAATTCTTGTGTAGTTTATGTTGTTTTCATTTGTGATTTCTTTAAAGAACCTTTGAAAAACTAAAATCATTGCATCTAATTAATGATAATTTATGATAAAAGGTACCCTTTTGTTGAGTCATGAAGGCGACTTGAGTAAAACTAAAGCGTGAGTTTTGATAGACCCAGGGTCTACGCACTCGTTTATCCCTCCACTTTTCTCTGAGAAGTTTGGTATTGCTCCCAAACCCCTTGCTTTCATTTTGGATGTGAAAATTTCTACGAGAAGCTTGCTGAGCACGGATACGGGGTGTCAGTTAGTCATCGTGATAGTTGATGATCACGAGACAGTGACCGACATGATTACGCTGAACATGGAAGGGTTCGATGTGATTCTAGGGATGGATTGGTTGGCGACATATCACGCGAGCGTGGACTGTCTACGGAAGATCGTGACCTTTCGACCGCCAAAGTGGAAATCCTTTCGATTCTGTGGAGTGAAATCAAAGGTTGCCCCGCTTGTTTATGCTATTCGGGCTGAGCGCATGATGAGGAATGGTTGCAGTGGATATCTTGCTTACTTGCAAGATCATAAATAAGAGAAGTTAGAAATTACTCTTATCACGGTTGCTTATGAGTTTCCTGATGTCTTCCATGAAGACTTACCTGGGTTGCCACCTGATCGAGAGATCGAGTTCATGATCGAGTTAGCGCTAGGTACCGAACCTTTATCTAAGGCACCATATCAGATGGCGCCTGCAGAGTTGAATGAGCTCAAGGAACAACTATAAGAGCTATTGGATAAATGCTTTATTCGACCGAGTGTTTCACCTTGAGGAGCATTGGTACTCTTTGTGAAGAAGAAAGACGGATCGATGCGTCAGTGCATCGATTATCGCCAGCTCAACAAGATGACGATTAAGAATCGTTATCTACTACCATGGATAGATGACTTATTTGATCAACTATAGGGTGCAAATTTTTTTTCAAAGATTGATCTAAGGTCAGGCTATCATCAACTCAAGATCAAGGCAGAAGATATATCCAAGACGGCATTTCGCATGCGATATAGTTACTACAAGTTCTTAGTGATGCTGTTTGGGTTGACGAATGTGCCTGCATCATTTATGGACCTGATGAACCGTGTGTTCAAGCCACATCTTGATAAATCTGTAGTAGTTTTCATAGATGATATCCTCATCTATTCGAAAACCAAAGAGGAGCACATACAACACCTATGAGTGGTTCTTCAAACACTCAGGGACCATCAGTTGTATGCCAAACTCAACAAATGTGAGTTTTAGCTATACCAGGTCTGTTTCTTGGGCCACATTGTCTCTGAGACTGGTATATCTGTTGATCCTATGAAGATTGACTCCGTGGTGAACTGGGAACAGCTGATGACAGTTACAGAGGTCTGTAGTTTCCTTGGTCTGGCAGGGTACTATCAGAGATTTGTCAAGGGCTTCCCGAAGATATCTTGTCTGCTTACATAGCTTATGAGAAAGAATGTGTAGTTCGATTGGATAGAGCAGTGTGATTAGAGCTTACAGGAGCTGAAGCGTCGATTGACTACAACACCGATACTTGCTATACCTTCAGGTAGTGGAGGCTTCGTAGTGTACAGTGATGCTTCTTATGACGGATTAGGCTACGTGTTTAATCAACACGAGCGGGTCATTGCATATGGTTCTAGGCAGTTGAAGGACCATGAAAGAAATTATCCGACACATGATCTCAAGTTAGCAGCAGTTATATTCGCCATGAATATTTGGAGACATTACCTTTACGATGAGATATTTGATATATTCACGGATCACAAGAGCCTCAAGTACCTATTCACTCAGAAGGACTTGAATATGAGGCAGCGACGGTGGATGGAGTTCTTGAAAGACTATGATTGTTCTATCCAGTATCATCCGAGAAAAGCAAACATCATTGCTGATGCTCTCAGTAGGAAGTCTTCAGCACTATTATCGCATCTTGTTAGTAGTATAAAGAGATGGAAGCTACTGGAAGATATGGCTTTGGGCAGTTCAAGGATTAATGTGAAGGGCTCGAGAGCATTGATGGCTACCCTAGTACTTCGCCCTATGCTCTTCGAGAATATCTGAAAGTTACAGATGACGGACGATGAGCTTATGGCTATTAGGCAGGATGTGGATAGTGGAAGCAAGAAGGATTTCTCCATTCGGGAAGATGGAACCTTGCTATTCAGAGACTGAGTATGTGTACCGACAAGTACCGAGCTTCAGGACACTATTTTGGAGGAGGCTCACAAATCAATGTATGCTATACATCTGGGTAGTACTAAGATGTATCAAGATTTCATAAAGAGCTTTTGGTGGCGAGGTTTGAAACGCAACGTCGCTGAGTATGTATCGCAATGCTTGGTTTGTCAACAGCTTAATGTTGACCATCTGTAACAGCCCGAATTTCCGTCTCCAGAAATCCGTGCCGTTAGGATCATACTCTGGATGATCCCGGATCGATCACACGTATCCGCGCGTATAGCGGAAGCTAGGTGGACACATCCGAGCAGCTGTAGTCGGAGTCAACCAATTTCTATACTAAATACACGTCAACACTATTTAAATGTAAGGAAGAACATACACATTCCCAAAAAGGAACCAGGAAGAACCATCGGTGATGGACGTACATCACCCAAACAATGGTTCCCGATAGTGGTTCCGAAATGGAATGTGGACTAACATGAAATAAATAAATGTAGAACTACATATGTTTATACAAAGGTGGCCACCAGGCACACAGTAAATCCAAAAGATCAAAAGTACAAAATGTCGGGCATCAATACCCAGGCTAAGGATAGAACTCGTCCTTTGAGCCGACGTCTCTCTCTCGTCTCGCCGGCCTCGGATCCGGTGATAATCCGGATCGCTCTCGATCAAGATGCACCGCACTCGTAACCTAAAAGATTTCGAAAGCGGGGTGAGCTACATCCTAGCTCGAGAAGAATTTCAATTAATTTACATCTAAATTATTAAACATGATTGCAGAACATATCTTAGATCGATAAGTGAAACGAAACTGAACAGATATAGATTGATGCTCAAACATGCAGGAAATCAGAATGCATAACTGGCAAAAGTAAACTGAACTCCGGAATTAACAAGATGCTGTGCTTATTAGATTTAAATGACTTAAATCATACATATCTCTAACTTAAGTAACTCCCGTGTATATATATATCACGTGGTAGCCAGATTTGTGCCGATAGGAAACCCCAACCAATCGTCGTTCAATGAACAATTTTCAGGAATGCAATAATGCCCCACACATGGAGTGCATATTTTGCCGAGGATTTTCAAGCAACTGCACATTGTGCAAGAAACGGATATACCGCCGAGTCGGTGGGGATCATCTGAATATTAAACCTCAAATCAAATACATACTTATCACCTCATGAATCAGATTATCAGAGCAGATTATCATGGCAGATTATCAGAGCAGATTATCAGAGCATATGCAAAGAACAGAAACAGATATCAGAATACGGGAATCAGAGTTTAATGCATATGCATGCTTTCAATCGTAGATAGAATACGATGTTAAGATATCATGCAATTAAATTTAGATACACTTTAAGTTGAATTTTCCCTACCTCGGTCGGTTTATCTTCTAAGCAAATCCAAAGCTTTTCGACGTGTCGGGGTTTATCCTATACCATATGCACAGCACATTAAGTGTTAGGAATGTCAGAGAACTACCCGGCACAATATCCGGGTGTCTACTTCATGAATTCAAGACAGGCAAAAGCAGGGGTGAGTGATCGATCACCACCCATCAGATCGATCACCGCTTTGTAGATCGATCACCACCGTGATCGATCACCACGAAGCTTCAAAACTCCTCTCACATAAATTTTTATACAAATTGATCGATCTCCACCTTGGTGATCGATCACCAACACCTTTGTAGATCGATCACCACCTTGGTGATCGATCACCAGACTCATTGTAGATCGATCACCACCTTGGTGATCGATCACCACCTCGGGCCTCAACTTCTCAACTCTCTGATCCCTATAAACTTATATGATTGATCGATCACCACCCTTGGTGATCGATCCTGCTCTTATCAGATCGATCACCACCTTGGTGATCGATCACCAATGACAAAGAAGTTAATGGAGTTCACCTTTCCTTCCATTTTGCTCTCTCTCCATTAATGGTTGTGCAATCACCATTAATACATCATAAACCTACCCTTTAAACTACTCATTTAACCTTATTTAACACACACAACTCACCTTGTTCGTGGGTTTCTTGGGGTTAAACAATGACCGAAAAGAGGGTTTCCAAAACCTAGATCTCGGAGCTCCTCTTCGACGCCGGATTCGAGAAATTCCTCGGCTCTCGTTCAACAGATCGGGGTCTCTCACAACTCAAACCCTAGGTAACTCAAACCCTTAGGTCTAGCTCCTCTAGCTTAGAATCTCTCTTCTCTCTTGCTAACCCTTCTTCTTCTCTCTCTCAATGATTTCTTTCACACTTCTTAGCATCAATCTCCAATCTATGGAGCACACAGGGCAAGGTGATGAAGGAGAAGAAGGAATGAAGTCTCTCTTCTCTTGTCTCCCCATCCTTCCTCTATAAGCTACTTCTCTCAAGCAAAATTTCTATTTTGCCCTTGGTGTCTATTCCGGTGTGAAGTATGAACACAGTTGCTTCTGCGCAACGTGTTCCATCTACCCTCTACGCGTCTCAGATCTAAACGAAATTTCACACGTGATCTCATCTCATCACGGTGCCACATTATTTAAATTAATATAACCTTAAAGTTTTTAAATTAACCTCGGTTTCCGCGCCGGGCACGCGGATCAAAGCAGTCAGGCACGTGTTCTAATTTTCGGGGTCGTTACACCATCAGAATCCAATGAGGTTGTTGCAACCTTTACCTGCACGAGAGTGGAAATGGGAAGCCATTTCGATGGACTTCATCCTTGGTTTGCCGAAAACACTGAGGAAGAATAATGCCATCTGGGTCATTATCGATCGACTAACCAAGTCCGTGCATTTCCTACCCTACAATACGACGTGTACCACCAGCAAACTCGCAGAGTTATACCTCAAGGAGATCGTTCGACTACACGGTATACCGGCTAGTATTGTATCAGACAGGGATCCCTTATTTACTTCACAGTTTTGGCAACGGTTTTAAGAAGGAATGGGTTCTCATCTTGACTTCAGCTTAGCATTTCACCCACAGACCGATGGCCAGACTAAGCGAGTGAATAAGATCATTGAGGACATGCTACGAGCTTGCATGTTGGATTTTCACGGGTCATGGGACCAACACTTACCTCTGATCGAGTTCGCTTACAACAATAGCTTCCAATCTAGCATTGGTATGGCACCGTTCGAGACTTTATATGGACAGCGGTGCAGATTGCCATTAAACTGGGAAGAAGTGGGCGAGAAACTCATTCTAGGCCCTGAGATTGTAGAGCGTACGTCCGAGTCAGTTCTGTTGATTCACGAGAGACTCTGTATAGCTCAGAGTCATCAGAAGAGTTACGCTGATCTCAAGAGGAGACATGTGGATTTTCAGGTAAGCTTACGTAAGTTTACATGCTTTAATCTTCATGTCTTTGGGCAATGAAATTGTCGCTAACACTTACTTTTCAGGTCGGAGACAATGTGTTTGTTCGAATCTCGCCAACGAAAGGTGTTATGCAATTCAGAAAATGAGGGAAACTGAGTCCTAGGTACGTTGGGCCTTTTGAGGTATTAGGCCGAATCTAGGAGGTCGCCTCCAGAGTGGCACTACCGCCGCAACTATCCAGCATGCACAATGTCTTCCATGTGTCCATGCTGCGGAGATACATTCACGACCCCACTCACATGCTTGATTACCAACCCATTGAGCTTCAAGATGGTTTGACGGTGATCGAGGACACGGTACAAATTTTGGATCGCAAGGAGCAGATCCTACGCACTAAGAGGATTCCTTTGGTTCCCGTAAAATGGTAGAATCATACAGTGGAGGAAGCCACTTGGGAGTGTGAGGCTGAGATCCGAGACTAGTTTCCGCACCTGTTCGACTAATTTTACGTTTTCTTTTAAACCTCGGGGCTATGTACCGATTGTATATGAAAATTTTATTTTGGACAGCATTTTGTAAAATAGTCTAAAGATATTTTATTTATGTTGTGTGGTTTTTGTTTTTATATATTCTGCATGTGTTTCTTTTGGCGAAGTCATGTGCGATTGATCGGGTTGTGATGAGTTTGATTTTGTCGTTTGTGATCACAAATTATCAGTGGTACACTCATGACATACCCATAAATGACCATTAAACATTTAAGGGCTTAAGATTTCCAGTAAAGGACCAAAGAACAACTTTAAAAAGGTTAAATTTTTGAAAATTTACAAGGCAACAGGTTCTGTAAAATTCGAATCTCGAAATTACAAATCGAGGGTCAAATTTTGATGAACAGTGCATAGGCATTTTGGGCCAAAATGTAAGCCTGACAGGTTTTTGGCAAATTCGAGGGTCGAATTTTGCAGGTTATGTCAGATGGATTTTGGGGTTTTGTTATTTCACACTTTGGGAAACAGGGGGCCGAGCTTAGGGTTTTTGAGGGTTTTGGGGTTTCTTTGAGTTTACTTTTAAATTTTGGCCGAAAATAGGGGGGATTCAGCTCGGATTGAAAGAGGGCTTGGATTGCATGCATAAGAATCCAATTAGAGGCATTCTATAGAGGTAAAACCCTCTTCATTTTGAGCTTTTGGTTGATTCTTCTTGTGCATTTTTTAGGTTTCTTGCATTTTGTTCTAATGGGACCTAAGAAACAAGTAGCCTCTAAGGTTCCTACATCTAAGAGGCCAGCTTCTAAGGTTGGCTCTTCTAGCCAACCACCCCCACAGCCACCACAGCAGGTTCCACAACCTGTGCCACCACCACAAATTTGTTAGCAGCCCAAATGAGGATTGGAGCATTAAAGGTTTTGCTAACGAGTGGATCTTCGATCCCGAACTCTTCGATCAGCAGGCCTCTACACAATGGGCTGCGGATTATCTCGAAAAGGCCCAATTAACCCCACTGTTGAACCCTTTTCACACACATTTCTATCCTCGATTGGTGCACCTATTTACCAGCGCATGCGACGAGAGGATGGGAAGAAAGTATATACCACCATTGATGGTGCATGACTACGCCTTTGATGTTGATGACATTGCCTCGGCAATGCGCTGTCCAATGAAGCATTTCACGACCATGGGTCTAGCCCCACCAACACCTAAACCTGCCCCAGTTCATGAGGTCATAGCTCAGATGACCCAGGGTCGCCATGGATTCGGCCAAGCTAGTACCCGTTCTCAAATGCTGGATACAATCTGGATGCTTGACATCAATTTTAAAGCATCCCTCTACCCTTTTGGGCATTGATCTGAGTGACGGGGCCCCATCCAGCAGATTTTATTTTCAGCATTTAAAGAACATTGGTTCAGTGCCCCGGAGGTGATTTTTAAGGGTATTATAAAGGCTCGTGAAAAAATGAGTAAAAGGGTCAAAACACCGGCCAAGGGCATTCCCTATGCTCGTTTGATTTCATTGATGATTGAGGATTATTGAGCGGGACCGGCCTATGAAATCCCTCCTACTTAGCCTAGGTCCACAGCTAGTCTCAAGACTTACAGACTGGTCGATTGGGGTCGCACCCACAGCAAATTGATAAAGGCTCCTAAGGGCACGGTAGTTCCTGATGAGGATGACGAGGATGGTGATCACCTCGCTACAGTGCATGTTGCCCCTGTGACAGACCAGCCCCCACCCGCTGATGGACTCACCCTCTTAGAGTTCACACACCAGATGACTACTATGAGTCAGCAGATTCAGGAGTTGACTTAGCATACGAGCTCTATGAGTAGGGAGTTGCGGATACACTGGGGGGCACTGACCTATTTGATGCAGCATGCTTTTCCGGCTGACTATGCAACCTACATGGCAGATATCTGCCCGTCGGTGCACCACGCTTCTACTTTGGGAGTGGGTGACAGTGTCCCTTCATATGTGGGAGGTGATGATGCTGCTCATCCAGCCGCTAGGTCTGGTGCTGATAGGGCGGATTAGCTCCGCTGTGGTGACTTTATGGATTTTTTTTTTACAGTCTTTTATTTTTTTGGGGTTGTACTATTTAATAGTTGATGGATTATGTAGAACCTGGTGGTTCTATCTTTTGTTACTCTATATATACTTTTTTTTTGTTTTATTGGATAACTAGCTTCGTTTTGTTTCATTTCTGCATTATTAGATCTGTGGATGCTTGCCATGTCGATGTGTGGTTACCTAACATTGTTTATAGCAATCTTTATTCTGTTGTGGGTTTGGCTCGTTATTTTCTTTTTGCCTATGCGTTGTGGACTTATGACTTCCTTTTCCTAGGGGGTTCCTTTCCGTTCTACTTTTGTATTTGTTTTGGCATCTGGTTTTGTGCTTTGCTCTGTTTTGGCCATATCAGTTAAATACTCCACTTTGACTATCTTGCTAATCGGTTTCACTCGATTTGCTTTGTTCACCATGATTCAGGGTGAGGTTGTTTCCCGGCACGTGACATTTGGGGTGTAGGCATCCTTGTACGGATGCAATCCACTATGGCCCTTTTGGTGCCACATGCAGTACATCCAGATTACTACGGATCCCATCCCTTGACTTGTGTGCCCTGTGACGCCATCGCACTATGACCCATGTACTTTTGCTTTGGCCTTGTGCTTTTCGTTTTGTTTCCGGCTTTTGCTTCGGATGGGTATTCTTGTAGCTTTGGTTGTGCGTCTTTTACATTTTTAAGGATGAAAATTTCTAAGGAGGGGAGAATGTAATATCCTAATATTTTTGGACCTGATTTCGATTACCTCGATATACGTGCCTGAAAAATTTACGGAATGAATCCGGTTTATTTAGGTAAGTTAGGGTATGAGATGGAATGTGACCAAAGGATTTTGGTTTCAGACTTATGGAAGCTAAATAATTGGTAACTCATATGCTAAGTCATGTGTATGCGCTTAACACCGAAAATATATGCATGTTAAGTGGATAGAATTTTAAGCTTAAATATCATGATATTTATGTGAAATATCATAATATTTTGAGAGGAGATGTTTGGTTATATAAGAAGAGGAGTGGAGGAGAAGTTGCATCTTCTTCCTCTTGTGAGATTCTAATTTTTGGCCCTTTTACAATTTTACTTCCTTGCTTAGATCCTAAATCCCTAGTGATTGAAAATCCCTCTCCCCATCTTAGCCATTGAAAACTCTTGTGCTTAGCTTTGGATTAGTTTAATATAATTAGAAAGAAGGCTAGGGGAGAGTGGACAGTTTTAGTGTAAGATTTAGGCTACACCTCTACTCCAACAGCAAGGCTATAGATGGACTGAATTGGAGTTCAACTAATTGAAGCTTGCAGATTGATCTGATGCATGGAATTGGATCAATGGAGGTTGAATTGACCTTGAAAGGTAGGCTCTATAAACACCTTTGATTAGTGTTATTTTTTGCTTAGAATAGTTTAGATAGAGGGTGCATCTAAAAAGATAACTGATTATGTGCTTCGGAATGAAAAATTAAATCTGAAGGACAAATTCGAAACACCACAGACCTAGAGAAATTCGAAGGCCGAATTTCAATTCGACCATTGAATTTGAAATTCAACCATCGAATTAAAGTTCGAGGGTCGAATTTGGGCTGTTAAGCCTGATGCACTTTTGGGGAATTCGAGGGTCGAATTTAAATTCGACCATCGAATTTGGAATTCGATGATCAAATTTTGCCTTGTTTCTGGCCTTCAAAATTTTTTGGTTGGAATTTTTGTTGGATGACATCTGTGTGGACTTTTGGACCTTCATTAACACTTGTGGTGTTATTCACTGTAGGTCTTGTGATAAAGAGTCCATTGTGAGGAGTTCTTGGTGTGATTTTTGACCGGTTTGAGTCGAGGTAGGGAAACCCTAAACATAATTTGCATTCTATTCCAAGTATTGGTTAGTCTTGTTTAATGCATAAATTCCTAATTTTGTTAGACACAACATGAATAAGAACTTTGAACTGTGACATAAATAAAAAATCAGAACTTTTGAAAATTTCGAACCTCATTTTGAATGTGAATTTTTGTATTAGAACTCCGAAAAATCCGAAAATGTGTTATATACATAAAATCTTATATGATTAGCATTTGCATTCGATTTACAGTACATATGAATGAAACCCTAGATTTTGCCAACCGTGTTGACTGTAACTCAGCCTTGTGCAAGTTTTCCTCATTACGTAGGGGCTTGTTGCTCTTTCCGAAAAAGGGTTCATGAACGACGATGGTCAGTAGGGTTTCCCATCAATGATACTTGTGCTCTCATGCTATATGTAATTTGGGAGATAAAATTAAGTTATAAATTTAAGATAAGAAGCATGCCTAATTCAAAAATTTGAAAACATCAGAACATCAGATATACTGAATCTTTTTTTGGTTTACTATTTTAGAATTGGAATTTTAGACATCAATGCATCTTTTGAGAACCATATCTAATCCAATTTTTGTCTTTGAAAAACCTTTACTTATGATAAAATGTAAATGGATAAGCTTCCTCTATTGAACTTCGACGTTAGCTCACCCCGACTATACGTCACAGGTACTGAGACTGACTTAGGATCAGATGATCTTGATCTGGAGGACTCTGACTATATTCTTGAGGAGGAACTAGAGACCCCAGCGGAGGAGTACTTTCCCTGATTTAGACTGTCTTTTTGGTACCTTTGTTTAGAATTATTTTTGAATTATGGGCCCAAGGCCATTGTTTTGTCATTTTTGATATCACTTGAGGAACCATCATTAGGAACCACTATTTTAGGTGTTTGATTGGCCATCACTGGTGGTTCTTCCTGGTTCCTCTTGGTGATATATTTTGTTTGAGCTTTTGTCCTTGCTTTTGTTTGATATGCTTTTGTTTAGAACTTTGCTGATGTTGCCGACTTTTGTTTGAATATATGGCTTATTGGGAAATCAATAAGTTGATGAAACGGCCTTTCCTATACCTTAAGGATTGGAAAAGTCGGGTCGTCACAGAAACCCATCAATTTCTTTGAATCATCTGATAAAGACCACTCTTCATCCCAATCTTTTACATAATCAATATTGAGATCACGAGGGTACTGACAATCAATTATTTACCTCAAGTGGTATACATCACAAAAAGTTTGAAAATCACAATTGAATATGAGGTGTGCCACACGATTTTCAGTTACTTTTGTGGAATGTATGTTAGGTGGGATAAAAAAATTGAGCCTTTAATGGTACCCCATTGATGTAAGGATCCATTGTGTAAAGATTAAAATGATAATCATGCACCTGAGTTCTGACCTATGAATTGTATGCCTCGGTATGCATGCCTAACGATCTGTATGTCAAGGACCGTGCCGATGGACTATGTAATGTCTATAGATCAAATCCGATGGAACGGATTTTATGTATGTAGGTTAGGTTACTGGTTAGTGAACCCGCATACACCCAACCTTGGTGTAGTTGTTTAGTACCTAAGCCTAGGCCTTGGTAATAAAAGAGAAATAAATACCCTTAAGGGCTTGCATTTATTTCCCTTTGTCACATATGATTAGGAGTTAAGAGGAGAGAGGAATCGAGGGTATTAACTGTGGTTAAATGAAGCATCGATTACGTTAAGAATGTATGTGTGAAGCGAAGGATTGATCGAATTAGAACAAACCTCTGTTCACTTGGTGAAACCCTAGTCCGATCTAGAAATAAGAATTGGGGATTCAGATGAAATCAAGGTATGAAATTTAAGGCTAGATCTTGAAATTGTGTTAGTTATTATTTTTATTCAATTTGGGAACAAAGAATCATAAGGAATGGGGTTTTTTGAAAGAGAAGAGAAAGAATGCAAAAAACCCAAGAGCAGAAGATATATGTTCATTTCGACCGATCGAAATTTAGTTCGATCGATCAAAATGGACTTAAGAAGGAAGAATTTGAAGTTTGAGGAACTTCGTTTGATCGAAATAAATTTTGATCGAACGAAGTGTGTTTCAATCGATCGAATCTCACACTCGATCGATCGAAAAGTATAGAATAGGGATTTTGGAAAAGCCTGCTATAAGGATTCGACCGATTGAAATATCTTCGATCGATCGATTCAAAATTCGTTCAATCGAACTGTGTGGATTGTTATTTAGTTTATGAGGGATTCAACCGATTGAAATATTTTTGATCGATCGAATTATATGATTTCAATCGACCAAATTAGGATTCATTCGATCGAACTATGTTGTGCTCATTTGGCTTCTGTGAGGATTCACAGATCAAAATTATTTTTGATTGATCAAATTTGCGTTCGTTCGATCAAAATGGCAAAATCATTCAATCAAACTGAGAAGGGATATGTGTTATGAGGAGTTCGACCGATCGAAATAAGTTCAATCGATCGAAACCGGGTTTTGATCGATCGAAATAGGGATTCGATCGATCAAAATTGCCAGATTCAGGATTTTATTGTATTTTGACTGAGAGATTTTGAGAGAATCTTTCGAGGTATGTTTAGCATTGTTCTAATGTGTGAACCATGAATTTTACATGTTTAGATCACTTGGTGTTGTGTGATGAAAAGCTAACCCAAACAGTGGATTGTGCGCGTGCGAGTTGAGATCTCGAGGTAGGAAAAACTTGATACCATGTGTATTTACTATATTAGCTTGTGTGTTATGTTATGATGCTCTCTTTGATATAATCATGTGAAATTATCTTATAACTATAATTTGAAAAGGCATGTGTATCAGTATGTTTCCGAATTGTATAAGAGTTATGGAATCTTTCAAGATTCAATCCAATATGTGTGTGTGTGTGATCTTCACACTTCATTCTGACTTTTAAGCTAAACTATAATTATCACTTTACATGGCGATAAGCTATATATATGCACTTCGATTTAAGGATCTATGTGAATACCCGACCGATGTGGTGGTAAAATTGTGACTGACACGACAGGATATCCGTGACCGGTATAGTAGCCAATCCGTACACCCTTTGTACTATGTAATTTGTGACTCCTACTGTACAACGGTAATTATGTTCGGCCAAGTGTCCAAGTTTATGGGACCTTAGATATATGTAAAAATGATTCATATGAGCGACAATGGTGGGTATTCTATCGGGGGCTTGAGGCTATAGTTCCTCATTCAATACTTTAAGCAAAATACTTTTAAGTTTCCTTTTCATATGTTGAAATAAAGATGTGAACATGTTTTTTGAATTCCAAACAAACATTGCATGTGTATTTCTGCCATGACAATCACACTGTGCATATGTTCTGACCAATTTGATTTTATTATGCCATAAGATATATGTTGATATTTATAATAAGCATGCTATGAGTTTTTCCCTACTGAGCTTAGATGAAACTCATTCCTCGACTAAATGTCACAGGTTCAGGAGAAGACATTGGAGCTGAGATTTCAGAGCGGGAGGATCTTGATTTTTCACTTGGTGAGGATCTGGAAGAAATCCCCCCTGAGGGTTGTTTTTTGTGTACGATGCCAAATATATTTGGCCTTAGGTTGAGAGACTAGAGTTTTGAGATGATGTAAATGATACTTTTTTTGGATGATGATTGTAACTTAATTCTTTTTGGTGAACCATGTTTCGGTAAGGACCATTCCTTACCGATGGTTATGGTCGGCTCTTTTTTCATAGGCATTCATATGGAATTAGAGCTGTCATTTTGAGCTTTTGGTGGAACGCATACGTACCTTCTCTTTATTCTGTTATGTTGGTTAGTTAGTATGGTTCTACTTTATTTTCGCTGTGCGAATGATATACCAAGTACTTTGTTCGAGGTTCGGCCTTAGCACTAGCCCACTGACGGAGCGGGTTTCGGGGTGCTGAAATCTGAGCTGTCACAGTTGGTATCAAAGCAATGGCTTTAGAGACGTCTGAGAAGTCTTAGACCGTTTAGAGATTTGAGATTTTGTTAGATACTAGGGATCGTCTGTTAATGAGACCTTTGTTTCATTGTAATAGATTCCAATGGATAAACATGGAAGAGGTCAACCTAGAGGTCGCCATAGGAGTGTGAGGAGTATTGATGATATTCCTTTGGGTTCCGGAGAAGAGTAGAGGCCACCTCCTGAGGCAGAGAGGGGTCATCGTGATGAGTCTACTGATAGGATGGCTAGGGCTATGGAGGCCATAGCCGCTGTTATGAATCAGGAAACCCAGCAGACTACTCTTTTGGCTGGGCAGACGGTGTTGTTAGCCCCCAATAATGTCAGTCATCAGCAGCAGCCACCACCACCACCACCACCTCCTGCATTGTTGCCATCATCTTTTATGGATTTCAAGAGATTGAGACCTCTAATATTTCAAGGACAGACTGATCCACTTGAAGCGGAAAAATGGTTAAAATAGATGGAGAAATTACTTGAGAGACTCTAGAGCCCTGAGCATGAGAAAGTTGGTTGGGCTTCCTTCCAACTACAAGGCGATGTCGATGCCTGGTGGAAGTCGGTGTTAAGGAAGAGGGAACAAGATCAGTGGACATGGGCTGAGTTTGTAAAGGTATTTAATAAGGAGTATTTCCCTAAACAAGTTAGAAATCAGTTGAAAAAGGATTTTGCCAATCTTGTGCAATGGAGCATGATCGTAAGGGAGTACAACAATGAGTTTGTGCGATTATCAAGGTTTGCTCCAGAATTAGTAGCTATAGAAGAAATGAAGGCCAGTAGATTAGAAGAAGGCCTGAGACCAAATATTCAGGAAAGAGTATCGATATTTGAGCTTGAGACGTATGCTGACGTGATGGGGAAGGCCATCGTTGCAGAAAGGTATATAAATAAGAGGCGCGAATGGAAGAATAAGGTAAGTCCGGGGGGAGTGAGTGACTACAACTCGGGAAATAAAAAGTTGAGGTTGTCAGCACCTGCTCCAGCTTCAAGACCAGCCTACACAAGTTATCAGAGGTCTAATGCATTTACTCCTACGAGACCATTCCGCAAAGAGGGCCCTGCTCAGACTCAGGCGTCTGAGGCATCAGTCACACAGGGATCTTCAAGAGCGGCATCTTCAAGTCCATAAGTAAAATGTGCTCGTTGCGGCAAACCACATAAGACATCGGACTGTAGGTGAGACACGGGAGGATGTTATAAATGTGGGAAGATAGGCCATTTGATACGAGACTGCCCCGAGATGAGAATGGAGGGCACTATTTCGATTGCTACGGCGTAGAGACCTAAACAATCTACGAGACCTGTCATCCAAGGCCGCACTTTTATAGTAACAACTGAAGACGCCCGTACGAGTAACGATGTGATTCAAGGTATAAAAAAATTTTATGCTTAAATTCATTTACTTATTTTCTAGATGAAGGAAGTGCATTGATAGGGAAAGATCTAGGTGCATTTTGGTAATTGTGTGGTCATGACATGTAGGTCTGAATGTTAGTGTATGTATTAAATCATATAGGTACACTACAACTCTATCGAGAAAATGACGGCGATCATTGTGTTGCACAAGTTTTGATAGACCCAGGGTCTACCCACACTCGTATATAACTTTGAAATTCACGGGGAAATTGAAAATTGTTCCTGAGGAGTTGGATTTCATTTTGAACGTGTCCGTTCCTACGGGGAGTGTAGTAACCGTAGACACTTGTTGTCGATCAGTCATTGTTCAAGTGGAGGATCAAGAGACCATAACGGACCTCATTTTGTTGAACATGCAAGGACTTGATATACTCCTTGGCATGAATTGGCTATCTGCTTATCATGCAAGCATTGACTGCCTACAAAAAGTAGTCACTTTTTCTCTGCCAAAACAAAAGTCCTTTCAGTTTATTGGTGAGAAGGGAAAGGTAGCGCCGATCATCTTCGCAGTAAGAGCTGAGTAGATGATGAAGAATGGGTGCGAGGGACACCTAGCATTCCTATAAGAATAAAACGAGATGAAGAATGTCATCACCGATATCCCGATTGCCTATGAGTTTGAGGACGTATTTCTTAACAAATTACCAGGATTGCCACCGGATTGGGAGATTGAATTTGCAATTAACTTAGCTCCAGGCACGAAACCAGTCTCCAAACCTCCCTATCGAGTGGCTCCGGCCGAGCTGAAAGAGTTGAAGGAGCAATTGTAAGAATTGTTAGATAAGGGCTTCATAAGACCAAGTGTATCCCCTTGGGGAGCACCGATCTTGTTTGTTAAGAAGAAGGACGGGTCGATGAGACTTTGCATCGACTACCGTTAGTTAAACAACCTTACGATCAAGAACAAGTACCCATTACCAAGGATCGACGATCTATTTGACCAGTTGCAAGGGGCAAAATTCTTTACGAAGATTGACTTGAGATCCGGGTACCATCAACTAAAGGTGAAGGCTGAAGATGTGCAGAAGACGGCATTCAGAACTAGATATGGGCATTACGAGTTCTTAGTGATGCCTTTTGGCTTGACGAATGCACCGGCTTCATTTATGGACCTCATGAATCGAGTCTTTAAACAACACCTTAATACGTGCATTTTGGTGTTCGTAGACGACATTCTTATTTATTCAAAGACCCGAGAAGAACACGAACATCATTTGCGCATCACATTGCAAACTCTATATGAGCATTAGTTATATGTCAAACTTAGTAAATGTGAGTTCTAGCTAGAACAAGTGAGCTTTCTTGATCACGTTGTATCAGAAGCAAGCGTGATTGTTGATCCGGCGAAGATTGAGGTAGTATTAGATTGGGAACTACCCAAGACTGTGACGGAGATTCGCAGTTTCCTCGGTCTAGCTGGATATTATCGACGATTTGTGGAAGGATTTTCCAAGATTTCAGGACCGCTCATCTGACTTACAAGAAAGAATGTGAAATTTGGGTGGACCAGTGAATGTGAAGAGAGCTTCCAAGAACTAAAGAGACGGCTTACCTCTGCTCCAGTGTTGGCTATTCCATCAGGTAGTGGGGGTTTCGCTATTTATAGTGATGCGTCGTATGGTGGTTGGGCTGTGTCTTGAATTAGAATGCCAAAGTCATAGCTTATGGATCGAGACAGTTGAAAGCATACGAGAAGAACTACCCGATGCACGATCTAGAGTTAGCTGCGATAATTTTTTGCACTTAAGATTTAGAGACATTACCTATATGGTGAGACCTTTGAGATTTTTACGGATCACAAGAGCCTCAAATACTTGTTTACGCAAAGAGAATTGAATATGAGGCAAAGAAGATGGATTGAATTTCTCAAGGACTATGACTGTACTATATAATATCACCCAGGTAAAGCAAACGTCGTGGCTGACGCATTGAGTAGGAAGAATGCGGCTTAGTTAGCTAGTCTCATTACAGGACTTCGACGATAGAAATTATTGGAAGACCTCTTTTTGTATGATAAGAATATTGAGGTCATGGATACTGGAGTGTTGTTGGCAAATCTTACGATTAGACCAACCATTTTTTATCGCATCTATGAACTTTAGATGAAAGATGCAGAGCTCATAAAGATTCGGCAAAGCGTGACTGTCGGAACAAGAGTGGATTTCTCTATTAAAGAGGATGGGTCATTGCTATTCCGTGGATGCATATGCATACCGGTTGATGTCGATCTACGGCAAACTATATTGGACAAAGCTCATAAGTTCAAGTATGCCATTCATCCTAGTGGTACTAAGATGTACTAGGATTTATGAAAGAGTTATTGGTGGAGAGGGTTGAAGAAAGACATTGCTGAATATGTGTCAAAATGTCTGGTGTGTCAACAAGTAAAGGTGGATCACAGACATCCAGCAGGTCTATTGCAACCTCTGCCAATACCATAGTGGAAATGGGAGTCCATCTCCATGGACTTCATTGTGGGATTACCAAGAATGTTGAGATGCCACAATGTCATATGGGTAATAGTAGATCGATTGACAAAGTCGGCACACTTTTTGCCCTACAACACGACATATACGACAAGCAAATTGGCGGATATGTATATGAAAGAAATTGTTGGACTCCACGGTATTCCGACAAGCATTGTGTCCGATCGTGACCCATTGTACACGTTGATATTCTGGCAAAGATTTCAGGAAGGTATGGGCACGAGATTGGACTTTAGTTTCGCATTCCACCCACAGACTGATGGTCAAACAAAGAGAGTCAATCAGATTATTGAAGATATGCTTCGAGCGTGCATGATTGATTTTCAGGGATCGTGGGATCAACATCTTTCGTTGATAGAATTTGCGTATAATAATAGCTTTCAACAGAGCATTGGGATGACTCTGTATGAAGCACTGTATGGACGGAGGTGTGGGTCTCCGATCAACTGGGAAGAAATAGGCGTCAAATTTATATTGGGACCAGAAGTCATAACGAAAATGCCGAGACCATTTGCATTATACGAGAAAGAATCAAGACGGCACAGAGTCGGCAAAAGAGCTATGCGGATATCAAGCGATCGACCAGGGATTTTCAAGTGGGAGATCACGTGTTTGTGAAGATATCCCCAATGAAGGGTGTGATGCGCTTCGAAAAGTGCGGAAAGCTAAGTCTTCGCTATATTGGACCGTTTGAGGTATTGGGGAGAGTGGGTGAAGTTGCATATAGGGTTGCATTACCCCCGCAGCTTGATAGAATGCACGATGTATTTCACATTTCTATGTTACGAAAGTACGTGCGAGACCCAACTCATATCCTCGATGCACCACCAGTTGAAGTCTATAAGGATATGACGGTCATTAAGGAACCAATGCAAATTTTAGACCGAACCGAACAAGTGTTGCGTACTAAATGGATTCCTTTGGTTTTAGTCCAATGGAAGAATCACTCTAGAGAATAGGTGACGTGGGAATGCGAAGCCGAGATTCGCGCCCAGTATCCTTCATTATTTTTGTGATCTGGAGAGGGAAAGGATTTTGTAAAGGTCCATTGTGACCCTAAGTATATATAAACAGTTTGAATGATGAATGAGATGGGTGAGTTTGATGTTTAAATCTCGAGAATGTGAAAGAAAACTCAAAAATACAGCAATTGTGTGTGATAATTTCGATCGATCGAAATTAGTTTCGGTTGATCGAATATGATTTTGATTGATCGAGGTGTAAATCGACCAATCAAAATATCCTGGTAGAAAGTGGATATTATGTAAATTAAATCTTGTTAAATTCGTTCGATCGAATTAATTTTCGATCGATCGAATTTTGATTTCGATCGAACGAATTTTATTTCATTCGATCAAAAAAATTTTATGGGCTTGAGAAGTTCGACCGATCGAAAAGTTTTCATTCGATCAAATTTTGGATTTTGATCGATCGAACTGAAATTCGTTCGATCGAAATATGGGCCCCAGTTTCATTTAAGCTAGTTTCAATCGATCGAAATGAGTCTCGATCGATCGAAATCGCAGCACATTCTTTATAAACTGAAATTTGACCGATCAAAATATTTTTGATCGATCAAAATGCACGTATATATATAGAAATCGCATTTTTAAGTTCAAATTTTTAGAAAATTTGGGGGTTTCCGTTAGGGATTTCGAGGGCTTTCATGTTAGGGGATCAAACGACCGGTTGATTGCACGTGGATCCTCCGAGAAATCGAATCCAAACCTCATCAAACTGGTAAATTCCTAATCTTGAGTTCTTAATTTCTTGTTTTGAGCTAAATTTTTGGGATTTAAGTAGAAACCCTACTTTTTGGGATATGGCCATGGCTCCTAAGACGAGACTAACCACGTTTAAAACCCCTACGTCGAAGAAGTCCAAAACCGTAACGGGTTCTTGCAACCCAAAACCACCACGGGTTCTTTGCAACCACCACCAAACCCTCCAAATCCTTTGCCGAACAACCAACTCCTTCTCAAGCGCCCCTACACGACCAACCAAACCAATGGTGGGCTGAGAATGGATTTACTTATGAGTATTCCATCGGTCAGGCGCTATTCAAAATGCCCAAAGTGCCCGGCATTGACGCTTGGGCGCTTGTCTATTTGGGTAAGGCCGGTTTGGATAGCCTTTTGAAACCCATCCATTTTGCGCTTGTTTTACCAAAACATGTTTGATGGCCCTAACCCTACAACCGCCATTTGCACCAAGATCAACGGGAAGACATACGTTTTTACCCATTCGATAGCCTGCAAGGCCTTGGAATGTTTTGCAGACTCTGGCCCTGGAATTAATTTGTTGCCCCCAAATCCTCCAAACCTGACCCATCTTTACATAGCGAAGAGAATGACTCAAGGGCAGGTTGCACCTGGTCGAGCCAATAGACGAGCCCACTTGCTGAGCTATATGTGGATGCTCGATACCATTTTTAAATGCAACCTGTACTCGATTCGTCATAAAACTGAGAGGTTAGCGGTGTTGATGGAGGCGTTGTTTGCCGCTTTTGAGGGCAAATGGTTTGATTCGGCTGCCATAGTTTTTGAGGGGATAAGACATGGGAGAAAGAAATTGTTGGCGGGGGCGGAAAAGCCCGAAGATTACATTCTATATGCGAGCTTTATTTCGGCGATGTTTGATGAGTATTCAGCGACCACGGTGCACAAGGTTTCTTCGCGGGAGCCTAAATCCTCCGATATTGAGGTCTTCTACACTTTCAAAGAATGGAGGAAAACTTACAATCGGCTGAAACCACACCTTCAACCAGCTCTTCAAGTACCTCCTATCCCTCCTCAACCTCAGGAAGAGCCTGCCTAGGGTGCACCACAACAAGACCAACCTGCTCTTGAAGTTCCTCTTCATGAGCAGCTTGAGGTCATCCCTCCAGCACATCAACCAGCTGACATACCGATACCACCCGATCATCAAGCGGCTCTGATGACCAATGAGGCATTGGCTGCTCTCATCCAGGAAGGGAAAATAGCATTAATTTAATGAATTAAAAATACCTCAAACTTCAACAGAAATTACTTTGATCCAAAAGTACGATGATCTTCAGAAACGAAATTAATACAGAAATCAACTGAACAAAAATATAATAAACTGAAGGAATGAATACTGAAAAATTAAAGGAACAAAGCTCTCAAAAATAATAATAAAAACTCCCTATCTCTACGCCTAACTATGAAAAGGAAAAACTATAAACTAAAACTCTAATCCTCATTCTCCTCTCAAAGTGTTTGAGTCGGCTTTAAATAATATCCAAGTCGTGCGAGTTTCCTGGCTCGAAAAGTCAGGGTCGATTGATCGACCTTATAGGGTCGATCGATCGACCCTCCAAAAATCTCAAAAAATCTGCTTTAAGAAGTCCTTTCCATCTCAAATTCATCATTTTGGTCGCTTGATCGACTGGAAGGTCGATCGATCGACCTTCCCAGATTTCCGTGAACTCCCGCCCAACTTTGTATCAGACACTACCTCGGTATTGTAGCCATAACTTTCTGTCTCGGACTCGGATTGAGGTGATTCTTACGACGTTGGAAAGCATACGACGAGATCTACAACTTTTGTGTTTTGACAATTTATTATAATTCAACTGTCTTGAAGGCCCAAATTGAGATATAAGTCGCACCAAGTACTCGATGACCCAAAGTTACAGTGTTTTGACATTATTTTAAGAATTCTTGGGCTGTTTTTTACGCTTGGCTTGTATTTACTTAAAACACTTCAAATCTAATAATTCTCATCAGATAGCCTTCATCGGACGGCTAAATATAGGTATTTAGGAGTAAAATATCATCATATTTCACTACTCATCACACCCCCAAACCTACACTTTGCTAGTCCTCGAGCAAAGCAAACTAAAGAAAATAAATGCCACTTTCGTAGGGAGCACGATTGCACTTAGCATGTGCAACAAGCCTTTAAACCCCTAGGTGATCCCTAGGGGAGGAGTTGTGTCTCATGAGGGTTTACAGTGAAGTTACCCACAAACTTTCAAAAATTTTAAACCATCGGTAAAATTGAGTTTTCAAAACATGATTTTTATAATATGTTTAACTTCAAAACTCAAAATCATTAATCAATTCAACATGCGAATTCTCAATTTTAACTAACAATGTTATACTAATTATACTGGTATCCATTTAAATTAGTCTAATGCTCAAATCTTTAGATAACTCATCCATTCATGCTTAAATGTGGAGTGTGTGTATAACCAAACCAAAATTCATCCATCTCAGAACTAGTTCAAACGAGAAATCGTCGGATCTGTTGTTTTGACTCAATCCTCACTTTAGGTGTACTCTCAAAATATAAAGACACCGATGATGGATAAGTTTTCGTACACATGTGAGAAATCAATACAAAGTAAATAAAAAGGTCTCACATGATAAATGAAATACGATGCAATCAATGAACAAAAATAAATCTCATAAGATACTTGTATATCCTAAGCATGTCATATCAAGTGCCATAAGTATCACATATTTACTCTCCACAAGGCAGTTACCAATGCAAGATTGGATCATGAAGGTCTTTTGTAGGGTTGTAATGGGGCTCAGGAAAGGGTAAGAAAGAATTGGAAGTTGGGATTCAAAATTTCTGAGAAATTGGAAAAGAAACCAACTTCTGATTTTTCTATTTCTCTTCTTTTTCTTTTCTAATCTCTCACTATTTTTTTCAATATTCTTCTATTTTTCTCAACTTTCTTTTCTTTTGAATTTCCTTTTCTTGAAGTACCTCATATTTTTCATTATTTTTCACAATTTTCTTTTTCTTTTTCTCCCCCCTTTTTCTTTTATTTTTTTTGTACCATACACTCTCAGTAAACACCACAACCTCTAAGATTCTCCACTTACTCTCTTTTCGTTCATTTTCATCCCTTGTTCCTAATTTCTCATAAATAAGAAGGGTAAAGCTGAATTTTCAGAAATGGTGAAGGGTTAAGGGTTAACGTGGCTCATCAAAGAATGCATAAAGGTAAATTTTTTCAATAGGCTCAAAGGGGTACTAGAAGGATAAATTTATATAAGGTGGGGTATTTTAAGCACAAACAAGCCAAAGATGGACTTCAATCATTTCCTTAAAAGATGGTAACCTTGCCTATTTGTCTTGAGTAGATATACAGTACATTATAACACAATAATATGAATTTGATATCATGCAAAGTCACAAGCCAAAATAAAATATATGAGATTATGCAAAGTAATTCGTATTCAAAGAAAACTCCGAGTTTATGTATTCACTCATCAATGACGGAAATTTAGCTCTAAAGCTCACTGGGTTTAGTCTCCACTAAGAACCTAAGATTCAATGTTCAAAACAGTTCATCGATTTCTAAGTCTTAGGTTGGAATAAGTGTAAAAATTCTAAGCATGAATATCAAAATTACCCACAAAGTATCACATTAAGCTTCATCATCTTAGATACAAGTAATCAAAATATGACATCAATATTCTCAAAATTAAATTCACATGCATCATCAACTAAAGTTTGAAAACAATCGCAAAATAATGTGCATGATGACTTCAAAATTAATTATTATTATTATTATTATTATTTTTTTAAATTTTAAAAAATTAAGTGACGCAAAATAGATAACCATACCCCCAAACCGAAAGATGACAATGTCCTCATTGATTGAAATAGGTATTGCACCCCCAAACCTGTTGAAAAGTACCTCAACACAAAGATCAGGTGCAGAGAAGAGGTGCATTAAATTGAAACATAACTAACCAACAAAACTAAAAATTTATTGAAGGTAATATGGCTACACTATTTAGGGAAATAAAAACAACCTAAACTAAACTAAAAACTAATAAATCCTAAATCCTAAATCCTAAATCCTAAAAAGAAATTAGAAATTAGAAATTTTTTTTTTTTTTTATCGAAAAGAAATTACACAAAATTGCGCTGCCTCCCAATGAGCGCTAGTTTAATGTCGATAGCTCGACCATGTGAATTGCTCAATCAAAGTGAGCCATTGGATCACTCAAGGGAAGAGTGTCAGAGAATGCGATTGCATCCTCAAGGAACGGTTTTAATCATTGACCGTTAACTCGAAAAACATTCCTGTGTCTCGAGTTGATAACATCAACTGTCCCATTGGGGAGTATTCGAGAGATTTTGAAAGGACCACTCCACCGGGTTTTTAGTTTCCCGGGAAATAGGTGAAGTCAGGAATTGTAGAGTAGAACCTATTGACCAACGACGAAAGATTTACGTAGAATAGATTGATCATGAACTCGTTTCATACGGTTCTTGTACGATTTAGCACAGTCATATGCATCAACACGGATTTCCTCTAATTCATTTATTTGGAAACCCCTTTGGGCACCAGATTTCAAGTGATCAAAATTCAATGACTTAATGGCCCAAAATGCTCGATGTTCCAATTCAACCGGGAGGTGGCTACCTTTACCAAAAACCAACCGATACGACGACATGCCAATCGGAGTTTTAAACGCAGTTCGATACGCCCATAGATCGTCATTCAGTTTTAGCGACCAGTCTTTACGATTCGGATGGATTGTCTTTTCTAAAATCCGCTTAAGTTCTCGATTAGAGACTTCGACTTGGCCACTTGTTTGAGGATGGTATGGTGTAGCAACTTTGTGTGTGACACCATATTTCTTCATTAATTGGTTGAACACTTTATTGCAAAAGTGCTTTCCACCATCGCTGATTATCGCCGTTGGAATACCAAAACGTGAAAACACTTGATCCTTCAAGAATTTGATCACCACTTTGTGATCATTCATTTTACAGGCCACAGCCTCTACCCATTTCGAGACATAATCAACTCTGACAAGAATGAACGTATTTCCAAACGAATTCGGGAAAGGACCCATGAAATCAATCCCCCAAACATCGAATAATTCAACTTCTAAAATTGGATTGAGCGGCATCATGTTACGCTTTGAGATCGATTGTGACAAGATTTACAATGCTGATGACAATCCTTAAATATCGTCGGCCAGTAAAAACCACTTTGGAGGATCTTGGCTGCAATCTTTTTTGAACTAAAGTGACCTCCACAAGCTAACTCATGACAGAACGAGATGATCCGTGGTTGCTCAGATTCAGGAATACATCTTCGTATAATTTGATAAGGACAGTATTTGAATAAATACGGATCTTCGAAAAAGTAGTGTTTCACCCGAGCTAAGAAAATAGATTTCTCATTCTTCGACCAATGGTGAGGTAATTTCTCGGTGACTAGATAATTGACAAGATCCGCATACCAAGGTGGGCAATCAATCCTGAACAACTGTTCATCTGGGAAGTGCTCCAAGATCGGAACAGGATCGTTGGATTTCTCAATAATTATTTGGGACAAGTGATCTGCCACCATATTTTCTGAGCCTTTCATGTCTTTGATCTCCAAATCGAACTCTTGCAACAACAAAATCCATCTGATTAAGCGTGCTTTAGTATCTTTCTTAGCGAACAGATAACGCAGAGCAGCGTGATCTAATAAATAGGATCAAAATTTATCCAACACGAAAACTACTGCCAAAAGTTCCTTTTCGGTGGTCGAGTAGTTTAACTGAGCATCGTTGAGAGTGCGACTCGCATAGTAGATTACATGCGGTAATTTTTCTATTCGTTGCCCCAGAACAGCTCCAATTGCATAATCAGAGGTGTCGCACATGATTTCGAACAGGAAGTCCTAGTTCAGAGATTGAATTATTGGAGCTTTTATCAATTCGGCCTTAATGGTTTCAAAGGCTTGCAAACATTCATCATCAAAAATGAACGGGACATCCTTTGAAAGTAAACTGCATAGCGGTCGCGCTATCTTGTTGAAATCTTTAATAAAACGCCGATAAAAATCAGCATGGCCCAGAAAAGATCTGATTTCCTTCACTGTCCTAGGGGGTGGTAGATTGGCAATTAAATCAACTTTGGCCTTGTCGACCTCGATACCCTGGGATGATATAATATGTCCCAAAACAATACCATCTTTAACCATGAAGTGACATTTTTCCCAGTTAAGAACAAGGTTCTTCTCTTGGCATCGTGCAAGCACTAGCGACAAATGAGTCAAACAGTCAGCAAAACTGTTTCCATGGATCGAGAAGTCGTCCATGAAGACCTCGAGGAATTGCTCGACCATATCCGAAAAAATACTCAGCATACATCTTTGGAATGTAGCTGGTGCATTACAAAGCCCAAACGATATTCGTCGGTAGGAGAAAGTACCAAAAGGACATGTGAAAGTGGTCTTCTCCTGATCCTCAGGTGCAATGACTATTTGGTTATACCCGGAATAGCCATCGAGGAATCAATAGTACTCATGCTCGGCCAATCTTTCCAACATCTGATTGATAAACGGAAGTGGAAAGTGATCTTTCCTCGTCATCAAATTTAACTTCCGATAATCAATGCACACTCTCCACCCTGTTTGAATTTTTGTAGGGGCTAGTATGTTTTCCTCATTCTTCACCACTGTGACTCCCGATTTCTTAAGGACCACTTGTGTGGGGCTGACCCATTTACTGTCAGAGATGGGGTATATGATTTCAGCATCTAAAAGTTTTATTACCTCATTTCGGACCATGTCTTGCATTATAGGGTTCAGTCTCCTCTGTGGTTCCCTAGAAGGCTTAGCATTGTCTTCCAAATGGATTCGGTGCATACACACCGTCGGACTAATGCCTTTGATATCTTTTATCGACCATCCGAGGGCACTTTTGTGCTCTTTGAGTACATTCATGAGTTGGCCTTCCTGATTTGCATCCAATGTTGATGATATTATAACGGGTTGAGTTTCATTCTCCCCCAGGTAGACATACTTGAGATTTTCCGGAAGAGGTTTAAGTTCTAAGGACACTTTCTCCTCCTCTTTCGGCTTTTCCTTGATTAATTCAATTTGAGTTCCACACTTTATTTCCTTTTCTTCTCCCAGACGTCGTGTGGAGTTCAACTTGTGATTCACTTCTTGGATCAGTTGATCCACATTAAAATTCTCTCCAAAATGCGCAAGACAAGCTGCTAAAGGATCTTCAGTTTCGGATACATGAAATATTTCCTCTATGATTTCATCGAGTATGCATGCTTCTGCATGTTCATCATCCTCCATGGGCTGCTTGGCAATATTAAAAATGTTGAGTTCCACTGTCATATTCCCAAATGACAGATTCATTATTCCGTTTCGACAATTGATCAGTGCATTGGAGGTTGCTAGGAATGGTCTTTCTAGAATCACTGAAATGTTATTCTTCAAATTTGATGCTGGTTCAGTGTCCAAAACAATAAAATCTACAGGAAAGTAGAAAGAATCTACCTTGATGAGGACATCTTCCATAATTCCTCGAGGGATCTTTACGGACCGATCAGCTAACTGAAGGGTCATCGCAGTGGCCTTAAGTTCTCCCAATTCGAGCTCCTTGTACACAGAATAAGGCAACAAGTTGACACTTGCTCCTAAATCCAAAAGGGCCTAATCAATATGGTTATCGCCGATGATAATCGAGATTGTAGGACAACCTGAGTCCTTGTATTTGATTGGGAGCTTTGCTTGCAACACTGAACTAACCTGCTGGCCAAGAAAGCCTTTTTCGGAATATTTGTCTTTCTTTTAATTGTGACCAATTCCTTCAAAAATTTAGCATAAGCAGGTACTTGGCGGATGGCATCCAGGAAGGGAATATTAAATTTTAATTGCTTGAAAATCTCATTTATTCCTTCCACATCACGATTTTTCAATGGTGCCATCAATCTTTGCGGGTACGGTACTTTAGGAACAAAACTCTTCTTCTGTTCACTCTTTTCTTCTGACATTTCTTTTGCTTGTACTCTTTCTTCAATTTCCTCTTTCTCTTCAGATTTCTTCTCTCCATCAGACTTTTTCTCCTCCTCTGGCAACACTATTTTGTTATCGACCTGCTTCCTAGATCTCAACGTTGTGATCGCCCAAATTTGTTGTCGATTTTCATCTTGTGATGAAGTTGATGTTTGTTCAACAACCATCTGACCCCTTGGGTTAGGAACTGGTTGGCTAGGAAACGATCCTTTTTCTCTTTCACAGAGAAAAGTTGCCAATTGCCCAATTTGGGTCTCTATTTTAGAGATTGAGGATGTGTGAGAATGGATAAGTTTCATCAGGTCCTCAGTAGAAGGAGTTTGTGTATGAGGACGTTGGGCAGTATTTCCCAGTGGATTGTTAAATACAGTTGGTGGAAATGTTGGCATAAAATTTTGTTGTGGTTGGTTTTGATAACCTCCCATTGGTTGTGCAAACTGATATTTCTGATTGAATTGCTGTGGCTGCCCCATCTGATTTTGATTGTATTGAAATTGATTTGGATTATTGAACCCTTGATGTTGAAATTGCCCTTGACCGTAGTTTTGCTGCGGTCCTTGGTTGAAATTTTATTGGGGATAAAAGTTTGTCCCTTGTTTCCTGGGCTGTATTCTTTGATTATGTTATTTCCATGAGAAATTTGGGTGGTTTCTCCAACTATTTGGGTTATTCTCATTGAAAACATTTTCTTGATTCTGCCCATAATTATTCACAACATTTAGCTATTTAGATGTGTTTTCATGATAGTTCTGCATTGAAGGACAATCATCTGCCATATGCAATTGACTTGCACAAATTGAACATGGCTCAGGTTGTGTATTTACCATATGCACATTCTTCTTTAATTTCAACTCCTCTACTTGTTGGGTGAGGAAATCAATTTTAGCCATCAGATCTGGGGAATCCTTCACTACGTACAGTCCTCCCTTCTTGGTTGAACTCCCGGCTTGATCACGGGCTTTGGTAGTTGTTCTTCAGTCTTTGTGAAATCGATCTTTGAGAATCCTCAGCCAGCTTTTCTAGGAAAGCATAAGATTCGGTTTCCTTAAGGCTCAGGAATCCTCCGCCATTCATTGACTCCACCAGATGTCTATTTGGTTGACTCAGTCCATTGTAGAAACACTGGACCAGTCTCCACTTCGAGTATCCATGGTGTGGATATTTAAGTAAAAGATCCATGAATCTATCCCAAGCTTCATATAATCTCTCGTCTTCCTCTTGCGTGAAATCTGTGATTTCACCTCTAAGGACATTCGTCTTCGTCATAGGAAAGAATTTTGACAGAAACTTTTTGACCATCTGATCCCAGGTGGTTATGGATCCTGATGGTAAAGAATTTAACCATGCTTTTGCTTTATCCTTTATAGAGAAAGGAAACAAGCGTAGCCTAACAGATTCTTCGCTGAAGTTTTGGTAAATAGATGAGCAGACTTCGACGAAGTCTTTAATGTGCTGGTATGGATCTTCTCTCTCCATGCCATGAAAGATTGGAAGGATTTAGATGACATTTGTACGAATTTCAAACCGGCCACCAGGTGTGGCGGGATATACAATGCATGATGGGGTATTTGTAGTGATCAGAGAGAACAGTTCTCTCAATGTTGGTTCTTCCTCTTGTTCAAGTTGCCCATTCATGTTGTTAGTCATACTGACTTCAGTAGATGATTCACTTGAAAATTGTTGCCTTGATCTAGCGTCCTTATGATTTGATTGGTAAGCAGGTTCGATCTCAGAATTTAAAGGCTCTAAAGTTCTTTCTTTAGAAGACCTAGTGTGCATGCAAATGACGTACAGAGTGAAAGTTTCAGGAAGAAAAACCTCAAAAGTGATTGAATTTTTTTTTTTTTTTTTTTTTTTTTCAAAAATATAAATTTCAAAGATTACAGAAGAGATTTTTTTTTTTTTTTTTTAATATATATATTTTTCGGATTTTTTGGAGTCGATTGATCGACAGTTCAGGTCGATCGATCGATCTAAAATTTTTTTGATTTTTTTTTTTTTGAGCAGGAATACTATTTTAATCTCAAAAAATTCCTAAAATTAACTGTCTATTTACTAAAAATTCAGATTTTCTTAATTTAATCTCCGGCAACGGCGCCAAAAACTTGATGTGATTTTTAATTGTAATGTTTTACTCGCAAGTGCACGAATTGGATTGTATATAGTGGGTGCGGAGTACGAGATCGTTCCCACGAGGACTATTTTTGAAAGATCTAAAAAGATAAGATAGTAATTCAAGAAATCCACTAAGATCTACCAGTATTCTACCAGTCCTATGATTTAATCTTGTGAGATGACAATTATTGACTACAAACTAAAATTCAGTTGATATTTCAAAAATAAAGGTAAAGATGAAGATACTAAATCCTCCCATCTTTGGTCCGTTCTTCCCATAATATAAATCTACGGATTAAACTATGAGATAAATCATTGAAACACATCTTTTATGGAAGATAAATGGTCAAAACCCCGATAGGTTCCACGTTGCATCCCTGCAATCAGGACTTAGATGATTTTTATATATAGATCTGGGATCAAGGGCATGGCTTGGCACACTTGATCACAGGTTCAAATAAAAATCATCCCCAAAGTGGGTGAAAATTTTAACAAGAATACCACCACAGATCTGAAATCAAGGGCATGGCTCGGCACACTTGATTTCAGATTAGGGAGTAATTAAGATAAAATTACCATTACAGATCCAAGATCCAGGGCATAGCTCGGCACACTCGATCCCGGATCATAATCGTAATTAGATCCACACGATGAAAGCAAAAAGACCATATAACAATGATTGGGGTGAAATTACCGTCACAGATCTGAGATCCCGGGCATGACTCGACACACGCGATCCCAGATTAGTGGCGGGAATTTCATCCGTTCATGATAGCACAACAACCATAAAATAAAATCTCATATTTTAATCCTAAATTTATATTATTAAAAGTACATCCCTCGGATGGGAATCATTAGATCCCCATCCCTATGAATTTAGCCACACATGCTGTAATTAAATGATATAAATAAATAAGAAAGGGAAAATAACATTAATTTAATGAATTAAAAATACCTCAAACTTCAACAGAAATTACTTTGATCCAAAAGTACGATGATCTTCAGAAACGAAATTAATGCAGAAATCAACTGAACAAAAATATAATAAACTGAATGAATGAATACTGAAAAATTAAAGGAACAAAGCTCTAAAAAAGAATAATAAAAACTCCCTATCTCTACGTCTAACTATGAAAAGGAAAAACTAAAAACTAAAAATCTAATCCTCATTCTCCTCTCGAAGTATTTGAGTCGGCTTTAAATAATATCCAAGTCGTGAGAGTTTCCTAGCTCTAAAAGTCAGGGTCGATTGATCGACCTTATAGGGTCGATCGATCGACCCTCCAAAAATCTCAAAAAATCTGCTTTAAGAAGTCCTTTCCGTCTCAAATTCATCATTTTGGTCGCTTGATCGACTGGAAGGTTGATTGATCGACCTTCCCAGATTTCCGTGAACTCTCGCCCAACTTTGTATCAGACACTACCTCGGTATTGTAGCCATAACTTTCTGTCTCGGACTCAGATTGAGGTGATTCTTGCGGCTTTGGAAAGCTGACGACGAGCGCTACAATTGTTAGGTTTTGACAATTTTATAATTCGGCCGTCTTGAAGGTCCAAATTGAGCTGCAAGTCACACCAAGTACTCGATGACCCAAAGTTTTAGTGTTTTGACATTATTTTCAGAATTCTTGGGCTGTTTTCTACACTTGGCTTGTATTTACCTGAAACACTTCAAATCTAATAATTCTTATCAGATAGCCTTCATCGGACAGCTAAATATAGGTATTTAGGGGTAAAATATCATCATATTTCACTACTCATCATTCCTCATTCAATACTTTAAGTAAAACACTTTTAAGTTTTCTTTTCATATGTTGGAAATAAGATGTGAACATATTTTATGAATTCAAAATAGGCATCGCATGTGTATTTCATGCCATGACAATCTGCTGCATATATTACAATTTGATTTCATTATGTCATAAGATATATGTTGATGTTTATAATAAGCATGCTATGAGTTTTTCCCTACTGAGCTTGGATGAAGCTCATTCCTCGACTAAATGTCACAGGTTCAGGAGAAGACATTGGAGCTGAGATTTCAGAGCCGGAGGATCCTGATTTTTCACCTGATGAGGATATGGAAGAAATCCCCCCTGAGGATTGTTTTCTGTGTACAATGCCAAATATATCTGACCTTAAGTTGAGAGATTAGATTTTTGAAATGATGTAAAGGATACTTATTTTGGATGATGATTGTAACTTAATTCTTTTTAGTGAATCATGTTTCGGTAAGTAATGGTCCTTATCGGTGGCTCTGATCGGCTCTTTTTCTATAGGCATTCATATGGAATTAGAGCTGTCATTTTGAGCTTTTGGTGGAACGCATACGTTCCTTCTCTTTATTCTATTTATGTTGGTTAGTTAGTATGGTTCTACTTTGTTTTCGCTGTGCAAATGATATGCTACTTTGTTCGGGGATCGGCCTTAGCGCCAGCCAAATGACGGCACGGGTTTTAGGGTGCCAAAATCCGGACTGTCATAATTTGATTTGAGGTGCACACGAATGAAACCTTAGATTTTGCCAACCGTGTTGACGGTAACTCAGCCTTGCGCAAGTTTCCCTTATTACGTAGGGGCTTGTTGCTCTTTCCGAAAAAGGGTTCATGAACGACGATGGTCAGTTGGGCTTCCCATCATTGATACTCATGCTCTCATGCTATATGTAATTTGGGAGATAAAATTAAGTTATAAATTTAAGATAAGAAGCATGCCTAATTCAGAAATTTGAAAACATCAGAACATCAGATATACTGATTTTTTTTTTGTTTACTATTTTAGAATTGGAATTTTAGACATCAATGCATCTTTTGAAAATCTTATCTGATCCGATTTCTGTCTTTGAAAAACCTTTACTTATGATAAAATGTAAATGTATGAGTTTCCTCTATTGAGCTTCGATGTTAGATCACCCTGACTATATGTCACATGTGCTGAGACTGACTTAGGATCAGACGAGATTGATCTGGAGGACTCTGACTATATTCTTGAGGAGGAACTAGAGACCCCAGCAGAGGAGTTCTTTCCCTGATTTAGACTGTCTTTTTGGTATCTTTGTTTAGAATTATTTTTAAATTATGGGCCCAAGGCGATTGTTTTGTAATTTTTGATATCACTTGAGAAACCATCATTAGGAACCACTATTTTAGGTGTTGGATTGGCCATCACAAGTGGTTCTTCCTGGTTCCTCTTGGTGATATATTTTGTTTGAACTTTTGTCCTTACTTTCGTTTGATATGCTTCTATTTAGAACTTTACTTATGCTGTCGGCTTTTATTTGAATTTACAGCTTATTGAGAAATTAATAAGTTAATGAACCGACCTTTCCTATACCTTAAGGATTGGAAAAGTCGGGTCATCACAGAAATCCATCAATTTCATTGAATCATCTGATAAAGACCACTCATCATCCCAATCTTTTACATAATCAATATTGAGATCACGAGGGTACTGACAATCAATTATTTACCTCATATGGTATACATCGCCAAAAGTTTGAAAATCACAATTGAACATGAGGTGTGCCACATGATTTTCAGTTACTTTTGTGGAATGTATGCTTGGTGGGATAAAAAAATTGAGCCTCTAATGGTACACCATTGATGTAAGGATCCATTGTATAAAAAATTAAAACGATAATCATGCACTTAGAGATCTGGTTGGTATAATTAGAGTTATCCTTTAAAGGAAAGACTTAGTATTTGGAGGACTTAGGCCAAATGAAAACTTCATCTTAGCTATAGGATTTAAAGGTCATAATCTAAAAATGTTTAATGTAAAAGATTGATATAAAATACAATCTCTATTATATAATTCAAAGTAGTTAAATATTAATGAGATGATAGTCATTTATTGTGTTAAGCCATATGATAGAGATCGAAGATCTTTAGAATATGACATTTAAGTTAAATGAATTTAATGGTGTCTCCACATTTATATTAACATGTGCAACGCACGTACACTTTTACTAGTATATATATATATATAACTACAAAACATCCTATCGTTGCTGGCGACTTAAAACACAGGCAAAAGAGATGATACCGTGGGTAAATTTTTCGCCCATAGCTATTACACCACCAAGAAAAGTGCTATCATCGAATCTCTCATTGATAGGTTTTTCGGCGGTTTAATGGCCGCCGGTAATGGCAACATTTTTACAAGTGGCATATAACTGCCACCAAATTTTTTTTCAAGGATATAGTTTGTAGCAGGGGTAAGCACCGGTAAAAACACTAGTAAATGTACCTTTAGCTGCAGTTTATGAAAAAAAATTGCTGGTAATATATATATATATATATATATATATATATATGGGAAAGGGGAAAGTTCTCTTGGGCGTAGAGATATCTCTATACCAATTGATATGGGTGTGACACATAGCACCTCTTTTGTGAAGTGAAGGGTGGCATGGGCCCGCTATACTAATTAGGGTTAAACTTTTAAAATATTTTAAAAGTTATATTTATTTTCAGTCGTCATTCTTGACTTTTTTAGAAGTATTTTTAAAGTCCCTTTCTTTTCTCTCTCTTCTCTCTCTTTTTATAAGGGCTCGTTCGACAGTTTCTGCTCAGAAACTCATTTTCTGAACAAATGACTACCTCAGTTTCTACCCAGAAACCCATTTTATGAGGAAAGTCACTTTCCGAGTGGGTTTTTCTTAAGTTACAAAGAAACTTATTTTCTTAGCATTTCTGACATTTTCTTGTGTTCTACACTTTCTCAAGAAAATGTCAAGAAAGGGCATTTGTGTTCTTCCACACCCTATGGCCACACGTATTTATAACCTTCATCAAAGAGGTTATATTGATTGGATAATTGTCGAAGTTTATATACTTTAAATCAGTAATGTGTTTAACACTTTGGTCGGACAAATTCTCGAAACGTTGTCTTAAACGTGTACACCGATGGGGACTTACTCGAAAACCGATTTTTATCTGTTCGATTTCAGTTTGAGAAACTAGAAACCGATAGTTATCGGTTCGATTTCGGTTTAGCATGAAAACCAATCCGATAACACCCATATCTATTTTTCATATTTTTTACATATAAAATATCGGTTTGGGTCACATTGACCCGGCGCGACTTGATTTTCGCTGACCTGACCCAACCTCTTAGTCGACCTAAGTTGGATGTCTCATTCCTGATGCCCAACGCGATAAAATATCGGGTCGCTCTATCGAATAACAACTCTACCCATGGAATACGGTTTAGGTACCTGACGTGAACCTTATTATAAAAATTCAATATAAATGGAAGAAATAGGAGTCAACATAGGGCCAGACATAGTTACTAAGTCAGAAATCGGGAAAAAATCAATGAAGGAAAAAATAAAAATAAATAAATAAATAATTTGAGGGATCAGCCCGACCCATTACTAAAACCCTTAACCCGATCCTTATTATTCAATTTATCGAAAAATATGCGTTTAAAATACAAAAATCATATTTTTCAAGTAATCGCTTTTGTTTAAGAAAATGAGTTTTAATCGTGAAAGAACAGTTTTTCAAAAAATGGCGATTAAAATGTTTTTAAAACAAATCGGCGAATTTGGTAACTATGACACCAATCAACAATGTTTTCAAAAAATGACGATTAGAATACAAAGAAAACATTGTTGATTAGTGTCAATCAGATGATATAGAGCCTTTACCATCCCAATCATGCATAAAAAGATCTTGAGATCATGGGTCTTGCATCAGACGGTCGGCTGATGATTCGAAGTGACACACATCTCAAAAAATGAATGTGATCATAGAGTACCATCAAAAGTAGTTCACGTTTACGATTTGGGATGTGTGCCACATGGAACCAAAATCTGACTCTTTGATGGTAGGCACGTGATCTAAAGATTTGTTGTGTGAAATCTTGGGATGAAAAACGTTCTACATCATCTGATTAAAATCAGTCAACGATGTCTTCATTGTTGAAGTGGTGTGGCTGTAGCTAAAAACGTGTGGCAGTAACACTTGTTTCAAGAGGTGTGGCAGTAACATAAAGTGTGGTTGGAGCTGCTATTAGTGTGGTTAAAGGAAATTGAAGGAGCTACTATCAGTTGAAGAACCGATTCAGTGAGACCCTTGGTTGTGTTCCATTGTAGCCCAAGTTCAGAAAATGAACTTCCCTGAGCAAATTCCAAAGAAAACAGAAGGTCACTTTCTCAGGAAAGTGGGCTGAAAACTTGCAGCCCAAGAAGAACTCCCGAACATAGGAAAAGTTCAGAAAGTCTTAGGAAATGCCATTTTCTGCAGAAAATCCTCGGGAAACTTCATTTTCTTAGCTCTCAAACGAGGCCTAAGAAAGTGTCAGACTTACTTTTTCAGATATATTTTATTCAAAAAATATGAGCGCCCGATAGTGAAGCGTTAGCACCTCGGCAGCGAAGCACTGACACCCTAGTATCGAGGCGATGACACCCCGACGCTGAGATGTCGACACTTCGCTAAAAAAATAAAATAATAATAATAATATTTTTTTTAGCGAGATGCCCACGCCTCTATATAGAGGCGCTAGCACCCTGGCGCCGGGGTGTTAGTGCCTCGCTATCAGGGTGTCGGTGCCTAGTTTTTAGTGTGTCGGCGCTTCGCTGCCGAGGTGCTAGTGCTTTGTTACCTGGCGTCACATATTTTGATTAAAATATGCCTGAAAAAGTAAGTCTGATACTTTCTTGAAAAAATAGAGAAAGAAAGAGACTTTAAAAAAGTCAAGAATGACGGCTGGAAGAGTATTTAACTTTTAAAATTTTTTAAAAGTGTGACGATGCTCGTAAAGCAGGCCCCATGCCACCTATCACTTCACAAAAAGGGCGCGGCGCTACATGTCGCGCTCAAATCTATTAATTCTACTTTTATTCGCCTGATCCCAAAAGAGAAGGATGCTAAGTCTATTGATAAATTTAGGCCAATTGCCTTGTGTAATTTTATTTACAAGGTCATTACCAAAATTTTATCTAATAGACTTGCCTCTGTTCTTCCTCATATTATAAGCCCTTGCCAATCGACTTTTGTTAAAGGAAGACGCATTACTAAGAATATTTTATTAGCTCACGAGATGGTCAGAAAGTTCCATTTAAATGGTGGACCTAGAGCCTTGTGTGCTAAGATTGATATTCGTAAGGCGTATGATCTTGTCAGATGGGATTTTCTGATTGAGATCCTCCACCAACTTGGCTTTGATGATACTTGGATTACTCGGGTGACTGAATGTATCACTTCTCCTTCCTTCTCAGTCCTTGTTAATGGAAGTCCCCATGGCTTCTTTAGAGGGAATTGTGGCATCAGACAAGGAGATCCTCTTTCTCCTTTGCTTTTTACTTTGGTTATGGAAGCCTTAGCTGCAATTCTTGATAAAAAGGTTGAGGAAGGCACTATAATTATTCCTTCGGTGTTAAATGGACCTATTGTATCACATCTTATGTTCGCTGACGATCTTTCGCTCTTTCTGAATGATGATGTGGAGTCTGCTAGAGGGGTTAGAGATCTTCTGAATGACTTTCATAGCTTCTCTTGTCTTATGGCTAATGATACCAAGAGTGTATTTATTTTTAGTGTTGCTTGTTTGAACAATGATGAAATTATTGATGCATTGAATTTCATAGAAGATTTCCTTCCTATCAGATACTTGGGAATTCCTCTATTTGCGGCTAGAATGACCCATTCTTTATGTGAACCACTCATACAGAAGATCAAGGACATATTGGAGAGTTGAAAAGGGTATTTGTTATCGTATGCAAGCAGATTGGTTTTGATTTCCTCAGTTTTGAGCAGCTTTCAAGTTTATTGGTTGGGAGCCTTCTTGCTACCTTCTCGAACTATCAAGGAAATTAAGAAGCTTTTCAGTCGTTTTCTTTGGAAAGGGCCATCGCTTAGTCAATCTATGCATCCTATAAGTTGGAGAAAAATATGCCGACCAAAAGATGGAGGATTGGATATTAGAAGATTAAAAGACTGAAACCTAACAGGTATGGCTAAACTTTTTTGGTCAATTATTAACACTAGTACTCTATGGACCCAAGCTATGAGATCTAAATATATTGGTCAGCAATGCAATTGGACTCTTACTCCTCCAAGAGACCCTTCTTGGTCTTGGAGAGGAATTTTGGCTGCTAGGGCTTTTGTTTTCAAACATTCTAGAACTTTTATGGGTGATGGCCATAATACAAGCTTTTAGTTTGATCCTTGGCTGGATGGTATGGCCTTAATTCCTAAGTTTAGCAGAAGACTCATTCTTCAAGCTGGTCTTGATGAAAATACCATGGTTAGTGATGTTATTTCTCAAAACGAGTGGAATCTTCCTACTCCCTCGACCATTCAAATGGAAGATGCATGGGCCGAGATTCTTAAAATTTAGATCCCTGATATGCATGGTGAAGATAGGAGAATATGGGCCAAGATTCTTAAACCTAGCTCCAGCAAAACCCATACCTAACTATAGACTTAATTAAAACCTACAAAATATATAGGAAAGGTAAATGAAGTCTTTCCCACACCTTAGCTCTATGAAGAGGCAGGACTACTCCTCTAGAGTAAGATGCTCGCTCCATATATGCAGTCCTCTAGAGTAAGATGCTCGCTCCATTCACGCCTCAATCTTGATATCATTGATGACAACGAATTCTTGATTTTTGGATTTGCGTTTCCCTCTGTAGTCTTGCTGGTTACGTTTATGAGCATCATTTTCAGACTAACATATTGGACCAGCTGATCTGACCAGTACCAGAGCTATTGCTGGCCCATTCTAGTCTAAGGTAAGAAGTTTGGGTAAAGAATTAGATTCTATCTGGGTATGTTATCTTCCTCTCTCGTACTATTTATTTAGTTTTTATATTCTTTTCTATTTGAGTTCTCAATTGGGGTTTTTCTGTTTTAAGTGGCATCTTCTTCATGTTTTTAGTATTTTGAAAATGAGTTTTACGATCCAAATATATCTGTATTCTGCAATGTTTCCTTCAGGTCATCTTTCTTTTACTGATCGTTTGATGGGTATCTTGTACCAACTTTATTTGTGTGATAATAGTATCCCCATTGTTTGCTGCAGGGCAATTCTTTACTTTTTATTAGTTTGCAACAGATATAGCATTTTGTGATGGCCTCATTAATCTGTGCGCCAGCATGAAGGCATGACGACCTTAAAACTGGGCACTTAGCTAGCAAGAAGGCAAGCGGGCCGTGGAAACTAGCCGTGTAGCATGCGTGGGCGCAGAGGCATGTAGCCCTGCGATGCATGCATGAGTCCCTGATGTATGATGCGATGGTGACCCGAACTAAGCTACGATCTGGTATGGTGGCTAGAAGCGTGAAGGCTTAGAAAGGGCACGTAATGCGGTGCTCCGCGTATGAGCACGCGACATGGTACCAAGAGGACACGCGACGTCCTGGTGCCATAAGGCACGTAATGCGGTGCTCCGCGTATGAGCACGCGATGTGGTGCCAAGAGGGCACGCGACGTCTTGGTGCTATAAGGCATGAAGTGCGGTGCTCCGCGAATGAGCACGCGACGTGGTGCCAAGAGGGCACGCGATGTCCAAGTGCTAAGGCACATGAGGCGGTGCCAGGGCGGCACGCGATGTGGTGTTAAGAGGATACGCGACATCTAGCTTGTATGGCAAGCGATGCGGTGCCAAGAGGGCACGTGAGGCGGTGCCATGAGGACACGCGACATGAGGCCATGAGGGCCTTACGACATGGTCACGACACGGATGCGACATAGTGCGAAGTTGGACATGAGGCCATGAGGGCCTCGTGACGTGGTCGCGATGCGGACGCGACGCGGACGTGACACGGTCGCAAGGGACGCCGATGCGTGACCTCGCAAGCCATGTGGGCTTGGAGGATGGCACTGGGTGCCATGGTCAGAGGATCGTGTGCCATGTTTAATGGCAAGACACCACCTTTGCAGGTGTGTGCCACGGGCAGGAGATCGTGTGCCATGGGGGTATGACAAACCAATAGGTTTGAGGGTTTTCTGCTACTTTGCCTAGGTTAGTCTTTGAACCATATATAGGGGGAAGGGAGCTATGGAGCTATTCTCCCACACATGGGGCCTTGCGTTGCGGGACGAGCGCATGTGCTTTCTAGGTTAGGAGTGGGCCTAGAACATCGCTGCAGCAATGCGGCGATGCCATATGTCACCTGGGGTGAGGCTACCATGTGGCCCCATGGCGGCGTCGCGGTGCACATGGGTCGATGGCCTCATTGGGGCTCTCAAGGGCTATGTGGGACGCAGTAGCGCACACTAGCTGAGGGCCTGGAGTAGAAGTGTGCTGGTCGTGCTGGCCTCACACGATGCTTGGTTTGGAGAGCATGAAGAGCTGCATGCTACTCCTTGTGTGTTGGTCGCATGGACCACACCCGTTGGTTGGCTTGGATGGCATGAAGAGAGGCATGCCTTTGTCTTAAGCAAGGAACTAGTGCACTACACAGGGTGAAGCTGGACAAGCCAAGTGGCACTGAGGTGCTGGCTTGTGTGTCGCGAGTAGACACGATGCGTTGAGTGGGTTCACCTCGAGTGAAGGCAACCACGATGCGGGAGTTCCTGTCCTATAGGCGGGTGGTATCAGAGTGATGGTTGGATATGAGGTCTCGCTGTGCACGGCAGCGAGATGTTGCACGAGCGTGATAACCAATGTTAGGTTATGCCTTGTGACAAACTAGTATCTGAGTTAGGCTGGCCTCGCTGTAGCGGCAGCGAGGCGCCGCACGGGTGTCAAAAAAATGTTACCCCGTGACAATTTGCTAATGTTTCTTATTTTTAATGTACATATCGTAAAATCCTATGGGCCTAACTCTATCTCACAAAAATATGTTCGAGGCTTGGAGCCCTATATGTTTTTTAAAGAAAAAATTAGTAATGTGCCCTATATCATACCCAATTGGGCTTGTTGTTATGTTTCTAGGTTTGCCATCTTAGTGAAAGGTTTTGAGTCTTTGTACTTTTATTTCTTTTCCAGAAGCAGAGTAATAAAAGTCTTTGTTGAAAATGATCTTCATTTGCACCTTGTGTTTTTTTTTTTTTTTTTTTTTTTCATTTTCTGTTTCATCTTATGCATCAAAAGGTTCACTTTGATAAAACCATTTCTCTTTGTTTTTTTTTTCTCTCCCTTATCTGCCCATTTTCTCTGGTAAGTTATTAAAAAAGCAAACAAATGGGCACATCTCGAGAGTTGATTATCTGATAAGGAGATTAACCCAAGAGGCACTGCTAGCAATTGGGTGTGTTTGAGTGGTACTACTCGCAATTGTGTGTGGTTCTCATTATTTTAAATTTCGTCCATGTTGTTATGTAATTAGTTTAGGCCTGATCTGGTATGATATGAAACCCTGACGGTGCAATATTAATTGACCTATACCTGCCAATATTTATACCGTATTGGTTCCTATCAGCCAATTTTGTTGCACCCATAAGGAACATGACACTGAAATTGTGCCTGGGATAATAGTGTTGATATTTCTCAGTTTGCTCCATGTCATATTATGTAAACCAATTACTCCCACCTTCACTTTTTACATTAAACTGACAATAAAACTGATGGATTTTGTTTAGCGCTATTAAAGTGCATAGGCTGAATGCGTACAAGCCATTAGACTTGTATATTAAAGTATATATATGTATATCTACGCCAACTGCTGAATCTTCATCAGTTGGCGTAGATAATAATAATAATAATAATAAATAATAATTTTAAAAAAAACTTACGCCGATGGCTATAGTCGTCGGCGTTGGGTCTCCAACCTATGCCGATGGCTGGGTAACCTTCCGCCGATGGCTGGCACCCATCGGTATAAGATCCTTTTTTTTTGTAGCGAATGAAAAAGAAACTATCCTTAGTGTCTAACTCAAAACATTCAAATGCCATCTAAAATTAATAATACATTAAATTTACATGATAACCGTTAATTTTGGATGACATTTGACTGCTTTAAATCAAATAAGCCATTAATTCATATAGTGTTTGACTAGTTTAAATCAAATGATGGAAATTATTTTTCATCGCAATATTTCCCACCGAAGATACATAGCGCTCTCATTAGACAGCACGCATGATGACCCCATGTGGCACACATCACAAAAGTAGCCCGAGTACAAAGTTGCTTGGCGCTTGCATGCCTAATGCTAACTTTTTTGACATAATGCTCCAAAAAGAAATTACCTGCTTTCCAATACGTGTAGAAGATGAGAGAGAGAGTTTCAAGGGGAGAGAAGGAGCTTTCAAACTTGGTCTAGGAAGTTTTCTGAAGGCTTGAAATTTGAAACAGGAGAGTTCCCCAAGGAAAATAAATTCGAAAAATATAAATCACATGATCATATTTTTTGCACCCTATTTCCTTCCCAAAGAGTAGAAAATGATGGAAAACGTAATCTAGTCCCACCTTTCCTAAATTTCTAGCTCGCCAGAATCTAAAGTCCAGAATTCTAAGCCACTTATAACACTTAAAGTTACCTTCTTACAGCAATATATCACACATTAGAGCTTGGATTTTGCAGATTTCACATTGGATCTGTAATGACCCTAAAATTTTGAACGGAACTCGACTGCTTTGATATTCGTACCTGGCACAAAAATCAAGATAAATTTAAAATTTGAAATTTTGATTATTAATATAAAGATTAATAATTCATGAGCACATGAAGTGATATGTCACTTATGACACAAATCCGAGAACCGATTGGGCCTTCGTAGAATGTTATCCTTGTGTGTTGTGTGTGTGCGCTCAACACCCGAGCGAAAGAACTTGAAATGGAAATATCTAAGATATTTCCAGTTTGAATAGCTTATGAGGGAAGGGAGAGGGTTAGGATACAAATCTCTTATCTTCTTCTTCTTGCTTCCTGTTAATCCATAGCTAAGGAATGTGGATTGTTAAGTCATTACTTTGAGAAACCACGGTTAGAAGAAACCTAAGTTAGTGATAGCTTGATCTAGGAGTGTGGAATCAACGTCAATATGTTGAGTTTGTTCTGAGGAGATATTATCATCTGTGTGCTGACTTGAAGCCGCACATCTGCTCTTCGGATCATAGATGGTGATAAATTCCTAATTTCGAATCTGAAACCCTCTTCGGATTTCATTTGTCGAAGACTTGAGAAGTAACCTTCGAAAGAGGTGAGTTATTATGGGTTTTATGTGGGTTTGGATGTCAAGAATTTGTATTTATGAGTGTGTAAATGATTCGTGGGGAATCATGGGTTTTAGGGTTGAAAAGGGTTATGATTCAACAACCCCATTAATGACAACTTGACTGTCATATCCGATCGATCAATTTAATTAATTGATCGATCAATTTAATTAATTGATTGATCAATCTGTAGTCCGATCGATCAAATTTGAGTTTTGATCGATCGATATATTTTTGAAACAGAAGATTTCTGAGAAGTTCAGGCCCGATATGCTCGATCGATCAAATTAGTATTTTGATCAATCGAATTTAGAACTGATCGATTAGAGAATGAAGTGACCGATCAAGTGTGAACTGATCGATCAATTGATAATTGATCGATCGAATGGTAAGATTGATCAATCAAATAGGGGATTTGATTGATCAAATTTTATAAGTAGACTATAGAACAGGAGGCCTGTTTTTCTGAAATTCTGACTTTAGAAATTCGATCAATCAAACATAGGGATTGATTGATCAAACTAAGGATTCGATCGATCAATTATGGGATTGATTGATCAAAATCTTCCTCTGTTCTATAATGTGAAGGGTTGACTTTTGATCAATCAAACATGGGAACTGATCGATCAAACCATGAATCCGATCGGTCAAACATGGAGTTGATCGATCAAATTTTTACTGTTCTATCTGTATAGATGTATGACATCCGATCGATCAAATGATGAATTGATCGATCAGATGTGAATCCGATCAATCAAACATGGAGATTGATTGATCGAATTCTCTGTTTTTGCCTATTTTAGTTTTCTGAGAAAAACACTACTGGGCAGTGTGCCAAATTGTATCGTAACACTTCTGATACTTAGTATACTATACGTATGGTCTAGGTCAAAATCATGACATCTTAGAAAGCTTTGGATTTGCTTAGAAAGATTTGATCTGAGGTAGGGGAAATTCAACTTAACTTGTATCTGATTTTGATTGCATGTTTTCTGAGTATCTGTATCTGATTTCCGTCTTTTAAAAGTATGCCTTGCATATGACGAAAGTTCTGTTATCTGATTCTATCATCTGTTTTTGCTATCGATTACGCTTATGTCATTTGATTCTGTAATCTGATTCTGAGGTCTTCATGTGTATTGATTTAAAGTTCATGTGACAAATCCCTCTGACGTGTAGGATACCCACGACCGGCACGACGGGATATCGTATATCTGATTTGAAAATCAGGTGGCACAAGTTGCTCTCCTTAGTAGAGGCTTGATGCAAACACTCTAAATTGTTCATTGAACGACAATGGTCGGGGTTACCCATCGACACACATCTGGCTACCACGTGCTATATTCACGGGAGTTACTTAAGTATATTATTTAAGTCATTAAATACTGTATGCATAGCATCTGAAAGCTCTGAAACTTCTGTCTGAATGTTTGACACTCTGCATCTATTCTGTTCTTTAAAATTTAGCATCTGCCATCTGATTATTTTACATGCATTCTCTGTTCCTAATCATCTATTCTGAGTTATGTTCTGCAAATCATGTTTTACGATTTAGATACAAATTTAACCGAATTTCTTCTATTGAGCTTAGATGGTTAGCTCACCCTGTTTTAAATATAATAGGTTCTAAGGCTAGAGTTTCCGACACTGAGAGCGATCCAGACTATCAGCGAGAGCCGGAGGCTAAGGTAGAGGAGGAGGATACTGACACCCCTGCTGACAAGTTCTATTAGCAGCTTGGGTATTAGTTTATTTTAAGACCTGTACTTGTATTTTGGATTATCTGTGCGCCTAGTGGCCTCCTTCTGTATTATTTACTATAGATGTAAAATCAAAAGAATATACATCCTCGTAAAGCGAATATCCAGCTGCTTGGGGAACTCAGTGGGTCCTACTTATATGGGAAATAGGACAAAATAACTCATAAAATATTTTCAGCTAAAAATCTACTGAAACTATTTTTAGCCCATCTTGCGGGAAAAAATGAAGGCTACCTCCGTGTGGGCCCACGTCCCATACCCCTTGTAAACCATTGATTCCTTCTAATCAGATGATGGAGGTCGTATTTCACCCTGAACTTCAACATAATAGATCTTAAGATCATGATGAACCTATTAGACGGTCGATTTTTCATTCCATGTGTCACATATCCCCAAAATATGGCCCTTGAATCATATGGCACAAATCACGCCCAAATGTGATTTTAGGGCCATTTTTGGGGGATCTGTGACACTTGGAATAAAAACTAATCGTCGATCGATCACCATAATCTCAAGATCTATTGTGTAGAAGATCAGGGGTGAAACACAATCTCCATCATCCAATTAAAAGAAATCAATGATTTTCAAGGGGTCTGGGGCGAGGGCGCTTTCAAAGAATGCATGGGTGCAAACAGAGGTACCTAAAAACAAACCTACATCTTTCGGTGGTTAGATATGACGGTTGCACAGACCTACATCTTTCGGTGGTTAGATCCGACGGTTGCACAGACTACACCAACTGAATAAGTTTCCACCCTTAAAGGCATTGACCGGATTGAATCAAATGATGGTTTTTATCCCAATCTTCCAAACAATAGAGCTTGAAATCATGGCCACCTATCAGACGGTCAAGCGTCATTCCACATGACACACATCCCCAAAAGTGACTAATCATGCTATACGATGAGAACAAAAAACGATCTCCATCGTCTTATTCAAGGCTGTCAATAGCTTTAACGGTAAGATTTATGTTGGCCTATTTTCGTGGCGTTAAAGAATAGGGTAGGTACTTCTATGGGTTTAGAGAAAGCGTCTACATCTGAAATACTTCCAACCCCTTAAAGAATAGGGTAGGTACCTCTATGGGTCTGGGACGTGAGCACTTTAAGAGAACGCATGGACGCAAACAGAAGTACCCATAAACAACGACGCCAATAAATGTAACCCAACCATCAAAGCCACTTAATTTGAAGGTCATGATCTAAAGATCATAAGTGAAAAGATTGGCACCAAGCATAATATTTATCATATGATTCAATGCTCTCCAAAGCCATTATATGATTCAACAGTTGATTCTATCAAATCATATGATAGAGATTGAGTTTTGTACCACTCTTTTGCGTCGTAGATCTGTAGACTATGACCTTTATATCATACGGTTTAGATGCAACCTCACCTCATAATTGTACCATTTATTTGCACTGTAAAATCGTAACCTCGCCCCATCTCCTCCAGCCACCATGCATTGACTGCTTTGAATCTGACAAAGGAGATTGTTTTTATCCCAATCTTCCACATGATCCATCTTGAGATCATGGGTATATCATTAGACGATTTTTTTATTTCATGTGGCACCTATTCTCTGTTCCTGATCATCTATTCTAAGTTATGTTCTGCAAATCATGCTCTACGTTTTAGATATAAATTTAACTAAATTTCTTCTATTGAGCTTAGATGATTAGTTCACCCTGTTTTAAATATAATAGGTCTTGAGGCTAGAGTTCTAAAACGAGCGATCCACATGTGACCGAAAATTAGAACACGTGCTGTTGCTTTGATCCGCGTGTAAAAACTTTAAGGTTATATTAATTTAAATAATGTGGCACCGTGATGAGATGAGATCACGTGTGAAATTTCGTTTAGATCTGAGACGCGTAGAGGGTAGATGGAACACGTTGCGCAGAAGCAACTGTGTTCATACTTCACACCGGAATAGACACCAAGGGCAAAATAGAAATTTTGCTTGAGAGAAGTAGCTTATAGAGGAAGGATGGGGAGACAAGAGAAGAGAGACTTCATTCCTTCTTCTCCTTCATCACCTTGCCCTGTGTGCTCCATAGATTGGAGATTGATGCTAAGAAGTGTGAAAGAAATCATTGAGAGAGAGAAGAAGAAGGGTTAGCAAGAGAGAGGAGAGATTCTAAGCTAGAGGAGCTAGACCTAAGGGTTTGAGTTACCTAGGGTTTGAGATTGTTGTGAGAGACCACGATCTGTTGAACGAGCGAGGAATTTCTCATGAATCCGCATCGAAGAGGAGCTCAGAGATCTAGGTTTTGGAAACCCTCTTTTCGGTCATTCGGAACCCCAAGAAACCCACGAACAAGGTGAGTTGTGTGTGTTAAATAAGGTTAAATGAGTAGTTTAAAGGGTAGGTTTATGATGTATTAATGGTGATTGCACAACCATTAATGGAGAGAGAGCAAAAATGGAAGGAAAGGTGAACTCCATTAATGACAGCTTTGCTGTCATTGGTGATCGATCACCAAGGTGGTGATCGATCTACAGTGGGTTGGTGATCGATCACCAAGGTGGTGATCGATCAATTTGTATAAAAATTTATGTGGGAGAGAGTTTTGAAGTTTTGTGGTGATCGATCAGGTGGTGATCGATCTACAAAAAAGTGATCGATCTACAAAAGTGATCGATCTACAAAGTGGTGATCGATCTACAAATTGGTGATCGATCTCGATTGGGTGGTGATCGATCACTCACCCCTTTTTGCTGCATCTTGAATTCATGAAGTAGACACGGATATTGTCTTGGGTAGTTCTCGACATTCCTAACACTTAATGTCTTTGTGCATATGGTATAGGATAAACCACGACCGTCGAAAAAGCTTTGGATTTGCTTAGAAGATAAAGCGATGCGAGGTAGGGAAAATTCAACTTAAAGTGTATCTAAATTTAATTGCATGATATCTTAACATCGTATTCTATCTACGATTTTGAAAGCATGGCATATGCATTAAACTACGATTCCGTATCGATATACATTTCTTTGCATATGCTCTGATAATCTGCTCTGATAATCTGCTATGATAATCTGCTCTGATAATCTGATTCATGAGGTAATAAGTATGTATTTGATTTGAGGTTTAATATTCGATTTATCCCCAGGACTCGGTAGTATATCCGTTTCTTGCACAATGTGCGATTGCTTGAAAATCCTCGGCAAAATATGCACTCCATGTGTGGGGCATTATTGCATTCTGAAAATTGTTCATTGAACGCATTTGATTGGTTGGGGTTTCCTATCGGCACAAATCGGCTACCACGTGATATATATATACCGGGAGTTACTTAAGTTAGAGATATGTATGATTTAAGTCATTTAAATCTAATAAGCATGACATCTTGCTAATTAGGAGTTCGGATTTACTTTTGCCGATTATGCATTACGATTTCTGCATGTTTGAGCATCAATCTATATACTGTGTTTTCGTTTCACTTGTCGATCTAAGATATGTTCTGCAATCATGTTAAATAATTTAGATGTAAATTAATTGAAATTCTTCTACTGAGCTAGGATGTAGCTCACCCTGCTTTCTGAAATCTTTTAGGTTACGAGGTGCGATTGTCGGAGCGATCCGGATTATCGGCCGGATCGAGGCCGAAGCGGAAGGGCGAGGAGACGTTGACGGGACGAGTTCTATCCTTAGCACAGGTATTGATGCGCATTTTGTACTTTTGATCTTTTGGATTCTTTGTGTACTGGTGGCCACCTTTGTATAAAAACATATAGTTCTACATTTATTTATTTTATGTTAGTCCACATTCCATTTGAACCACTATAGAACCATTGTTTGGGTGATGTCGTCCATCAGATGGTTCTTCTGGTTCCTTTTGGGAATGTGTATGTTCTTCCTTACATTTAAATATTGTTGGCGTGTATTTAGTGTAGAAATTGGTTGACTCAGGCTCTGCTGCTCGGATGTGTCCACCTAGCTTCCGCTATATCGCGGACACGTGTGATCGATCGGGATCATCAGTATGATCCTAGCAGCGCAGTTTACGGAGCGGAAATCGGGCATTACGATTAATTATCGAGCCTAGGTAGGTTGAACTACGGGTTTAGAAAGGATTGTTTTCACAATCTATATCTTGATCAATGTTGTTGTTTTTACAATGACAGACCGATTATGGGCCCTAAGTTGAGAGGAGGGCATAGTGGAGGTAGGCGGGGACAGAGAGATTCCCACGAGGATGTGCGAGAGGTCACGTCGCGGGGCTTAGAGTTTCTCTGACCAAATGTGGTTCGGTGGGACCAAGAGGAGGGAAGAAGAAGAAATGAGGAGAGGATGGAGCGGTGTTGGAAGCATTAGCTACCAACGTCGCTCAACAAGCAATTGCGTTGGCTCAGCAGCTGACTAGACCACCCCATCAGCCTAGTGGGTTTGCGGAGTTTAGGAGAATGAGACCTCCTAACTTCTCGGGTCAAACGGATCCCATTGAAGCGGAAGGATGGATTGAAGAGATGGAAAAGCTCTTGAGGTGCTACAATGTAGTGATGAGGAGAAAGTGGGCCACTTTCAAACTTGATGGTGACGCCGGACCATGGTGGAAGTCGGTGTCACAAAATCGACAAGAGAATTCCCTCACACTCCTTGGACATGGGAGGAGTTCACGGAGGTGTTTACCACAAATACTTCCGAAGCTGTGAGGCATCAGTGGGAAGTAAAGTTTATAGAATTGAGACAAGGCGCCATGTCGGTGAGAGACTATGGAGCAGAATTTGACAGGTTGGCTAGGTTTGCTCCTCAGCATGTAGCCACAGAGTTGATGAGGGCCAGAAAGTTTCAACTTGGCCTTAGACAGAATTTGCAGAAGGACGTCGCCATGTGGGAAATGGAGACGTATGAGGGAGTCATGGCCAAGGCTCTCATAGCTGAAGAGGAGAACCAAAAACAATTTTCTTGGAGGGACAAGCAGACGAGAGAGACCATTTCAAGGGCAATCTCAGGACACAGAACAAAACAAGAGGGCTAGGTTTGCTAGACCTCCGAGATACCCTACACACTCTCGACCGGCGATATCTTCGGGTCCTAGTTCCTACCAGAGGGCAGCAGCACCTACGCCTTCCAGATCATTGGACAATTTGGATCTTACGGTAGCGGGGCCGCAGTGACACAGGGACCTTCAAGGATCTCATCCTTTACTCCGGCCGTGGTTTGTGCAAAGTGTGGGAAACAACACAAGACGGAGGATTGTAGGAGAGATACCGGGGCATGTTTCAGGTGTGGCAAGATGGGCCACTTGGTTAGGAATTGCCACGAGGAGAGTAAGGAGGCCGGGACAGGAGCGGTATCAACACAGAGATCATCACGACCAATAGTCCACGGTCGAGCTTATGCCGTCACCGCGACCGATGCTCTGACATCGAACGATGTCATACAAGGTATGATTTGAGATACAATGAATGTGGTTTAGTGATATGAATTAAGAATTTTGAAAAATATGGAAATTGTTGAGTAATTATGATGTAAATAGTATATGTATGCATGCATAGTTAAGACGTTGAGATAACATTGAAATTGGCGTATAGGTGAACTGAAATTGTATAGGAGTTGCGACATTTGCTTTCACAGAGCACGAGCCTTGATAGATCCAGGCTCTCGCACTCTTTCATCACCTCAATTTACTAAGAAATTGGGTGCCACTCCAGAACAGTTAGACTTTATTTTGACGGTGTCAGTTCCCACGGGTAATACTGTGAACGCGCTCACCGTGTGCAAGTCAGTGATAGTGGCAGTGGAAGAACACGAAACACAGGCAGATTTGATTCTGTTGGATATGAAAGGATTTGATGTCATTATGGGAATGGACTGGCTATCGCATCTGCGCATAAGTGTGGATTGCCTTGGAAGATAGTGGTTTTTCGTCCACCTAGCGGCGGTCATTTAGATTCCTTGGAGAGAAATCTAAGGTGGCTCCGTTGATATCCGCGATTCAGGCGGAAAAGATGATGAAGAATGGATGCAGCGGATATGTGGCTTTTCTACAAGAACAACGGGAAGAAACAAATGTGCTATCCGATATTCACGTCGTGTGTGAGTATTCCGATGTATTTAGGAAGAATTGCCCAGATTACCACCGTTAGAGAGGTTGAGTTTGCAATCAATTTGACTCCGAACCTGCAGAACCCGATATAAGGCTCCGTATAGGATGGCTCCAACGAAATTGCAAGAGTTGAAAGAGCAACTTCAGGCGCTTGACAAAGGATTTATCCGGCCAAGTGTGTCTCCTTGGGGAGCACCGGTGTTGTTTGTCGAAAGAAAGAGCGGTTCAATGCGCTTATGCATTGATTATCGGCGATTGAATAAGTGACGATTAAGAATCGTTACCGCTTCCTAGGATCGATGATCTATTTGATCAATTGCAAGGAGCGAGGTTCTTTGAAGATTGACTTGAGATCGAGGTTACCATCAATTACTGGTCAAGTGAAGATGTGGAGAAGACGGCGTTGAGAACTAGATATGGGCACTATGAGTTCTTAGTTATGCCATTTGGATTGATGACGCACCGCATCATTTATGGACTGATGAACGTATATTTAAACCACACTTGGACAAGTCGGTGGTTGTTTTCGTGCGACATTCTTGTCTATTCAAGACAAAGGAGGACGAAGAACATCTACATGTGGTTTTTGCGGACCCTTAGAGAACACAAATTATGCATAAGCTCGGAAAGTGTGAGTTTTGGTTGAACCAAGTGAGTTTCTTAGGCCATATCGTCTCATAAAGGTATAACGGTAGATCCAACAAAGATCGAGGCGGTTGTGAATTGGGAACGACCTAAGACGATGGATGAGTTCGTAGTTTTCTTGGTTTGGCGAGTACTACTGAGCGGTTTGTAGAAGGATTCTCTAAGCTATCGAGTCCACTCACGTGACTCACAAAGAAAACGCTAAGTTTGATTGGGCCGGAACAATGCGAGAAGAGTTTCCGAGAATTAAAGACGCGTCTAACTACTGACCCAGATGCTAGCTATACCTTACAGCGGAGGAGGCTTTGCTATCTATAGTGACGCATCATATAGTGGGTTAGGTTGTGTCCTCAATCGGCATAAAAGGTTATCGCATATGGCTCTAGACAAGCGAAGGAACATGAGAAGAACTACCGACTCATGACTTGGAGTTAGCAATGGTGATCTTTGCTCGAAATTTGGAGGCACTACTTATACGGTGAGACATTTGACATCTACAACCACAAAGCCTAAAGTACTTGTTTACACAAAGGACTTGAACATGCGACAATAGCAGTGGATGGAGTTCTTAAAGACTACGATTGTTCCATCCGGTATCACCTGGAAAAGCCAATGTGGTGGCGGATGCTTTGGCGAAGTCTTATTTCGGTTGGCACATTTGATCACCGAGTGCAAAGGTGGCATTCTTGGAAGACTGGCCTTATGTGATCGTTGATTGATGTTAAGGGTTCGGGTTCTTTGATGGCCACCATTGTGATCTGGCCCACATTGTTTGATAATATCGTAAGCTCAAATGGTCGATGGCGCTTATGACAATTAGAAGAGATGTGATCAATGGGATAAGGCTGATTTTTCTATTAAGGATGATGGCACCTTGCTATTTCGAGATCGGACGTGCATACCGGATACCAAAGATCTAAAAGACACAATTTTGGAAGAAGCGCACAAATCTCATTATGCTATACATCCGGGTAGCACCAAGATGTACCAAGATCTCAAAGCGAAGTTTTTGGTGGAGAGGATTAAAGAAGGATGTGGCGGAGTATGTTTCTCGGTGTTTGAGTGCGGCGGTGAAAGTAGACCATCGGAACCCGGCGGTTTATTACAACCCTTGCCGATGCAGTGGAAATGGGAAGCCATCTCGATGGACTTTATTTTAGGATTACCGAGTACCGAGAAAGAACAATGCAATTTGGGTTATTGTTGATCGTTTGGCGAAATCACTTTCTTTCTACCGTGTCGGACTACAATCACGACCAATAAACTAGCGAGTTATATTTGAACGAAATAGTTCGATTACATGGAATACATCGATTATCGTGTGTGATAGAGATCCTCTGTATCGTCGCGATTTTGGCGGCGGTTCCAAAAAGGCATGGGTATGCGAAATTGGAGTTCATTTCGGCGTTTCATCCTCGAACCGGATGGGCGGGCGAGAGAGTGAACCGGATAATAGAGGATATGTTGCGAGCATGCATGTTAGACTTTCATGGCTCATGGGATCAACACTTACCTCTAATCGAGTTCGTGATAATAATAATGACTATCGATCGAGCATTGGGATGGCACCTTATGAAGCCTTATATGGGACGTCGATGCAAATCTCCATTGAACGGGAAGAAATCGGCGAGAAGCTTGTCTTGGGACGAAATGATAGATAGTACCACTAAAGCAGAAATGTCGTGATAGGTTGAAGATGGCCCAAAGTCGCCAAAAGAGCTATCGATCTTCACCGAACACAAGTGGAATTTCGTATAATCAATTACATTAATGATATGACCATGGTTAAAATTAAACTACAAAGGAATTGACCCTTGTTTTCGAGTTGGAGACAAGGTGTTTGTGAAAATTTCGCCAATCAAGGCGTCATGCGTTTTGGGAAGCGCGGAAGCTAAGTCCTCGGTACATTGGACCATTTGAAGTACTTGACGGGTTGGCGCAGTAGCATATCGGATCGCCTTACCACCGAGTTAGCAAGCATGCATAACGTATTCCACGTATCCATCTTTGCGCCATTACGTACGCGATCCGACTCACGTCTTGGATTTCCAACCGATAGAGCTTCAGGAGGATATGGCGACGATTGAGGAACCGATCGCTATTTTGGATCGTCGACATCAAGTCCTTAGGACCAAATTAATTCCACTGGTACTAGTGAAGTGGAGAATCATTCTGGACGCCGGCTACTTGGGAGAGAGTAATCAAATCCGTGAGCGATATCCGCATCCTGTTCACCGATGAAAAAGGTAAGTCTCGATTTCATCCCCGGAATTCGTTGCCATAATTATAAATTGGTGTGAGCATATGCTTGACGAATTTATCTTTTGGAATACTCTATGTGGCGTGTATGAATTAGTAGTTTTAAAATCCGGACCATCAAATTAAGGAGATTGACGGATGAAATGCAAGATTCTGCACCGTGATCGATCTACACCAGTTGGTGATCGATCTACATGGGACCCGTGATCGATCTACACCAGCTTGGTGATCGATCAATGAATCGGGTTGGAACTTAAAGATTCCTTGGTGATCGATCACCAAGAGGCCGTGATCGATCACCAATGTCCGGTGAGTTATAAAAGAGGTGGGAAACCAAAGCGTCATTTGCAACATTCTAACCGCAAGAGACCAAAGGGGTTTTCGATTTTCGGCCTTCCTCAACCATTTTCGTTCGTTCTCCGGCTATTTCGTTCGTTCTCCGGCGCGATTTGAGTGTGCGTCGCCACATTCACCGGTAAATCTTCCGTTTCCTTAACTTTCGATTCCTTTTTCTTGCATTTCGCCCAAATCTAGACCATGGGACCACGCACGAAGAATCCTTCGCGTAAGGTACCCACATCCCGGGCTCGTACTCCGGTACCGCCTTCTATTCCAAATCCCCCGCCGTCCGTGCCACCCATGGCACCGGCTTCGACCTCTACCCCGCCCGTTCCCGCATCCGCATCGCTCACTATTGAGCGTGAAATCCCCAACGCCTGGTGGGCTTCCAAAACCTTCCTACCGGAATACGTTTTTGTGTCCTCACTCTATGAGGGCCGACCCGAAATGGCTTGGGCCAAGGGTTACCTACAAAAGCTAGGGCTTAAACCCTTGCTCGCGCCTTTCCATGACCATTACTGCCCACGTATTGTGCGGCTTTTCTTTCAAAACCTCAAATGGGGTGATAGTCGCCATCCACTCGTCACAACCATCGATGGCCTTGAATATAAATTCAATCGTTTCCATGTCGCGGAGGCACTTCGATGCTCGTCCGCGTACCTCGAGACCAATGGCCTCGAGCCTCCTTACGTCAAGGAGGTACCCTATGCCGATGTGGTCACCAAGATGACCCAAGGCCAACACGGTAGGGGCCAAGCCATTTCTAGGGCCCAACTACCTGATCGGTTGTGGATGCTTGATACCTACATCAAGTGTGCCCTCAACCCTTTCCTGCACAAGTCCTCACGGACCGGGGTAGTGCAACAGGCACTATTCTCCGCCTATGAGAACCGCTGGTTCTCTATGGCAGATCTGGTCATTGATGGCATCATAAATGCCAATGACCTGATGTCTGAAGAAGCGATCTGGAGGCGAAAAGCAGATCCCCTATGCACGCCGTCACCAAGCTCGTAGAGCGATGTCTTTGCCCTACGAGGCCTCGTCTTGGCTCCTCACGAGCCCGTTTGGAAAAACAACACTAGGGTCTTTCACGAAAGGCGGACAAAAACTACAACTTGTTGGTTAAGCGTCTTCACGAGGAGGAAGAGGCGTGAGCCCGTCCCCCCTGTAGCCGAGGTTCGGTCCCTCTTGAGCGGTGAGTTCATCCACGATGTGCCCGCGACCACAGAGGCGAGACACCCTGAGACCTACCACCCGGCCGAGCCATCGTCCGACCAGCCCTGTTCCACCCGCCGATTCGTCACGCCGCCCCTCCCCACCGTCTTCCTCCGGCAGCGTCAACTGCGATGCTTCGCGAGTTGGTGGAAGCAATCGCCGCATCCACGTGAGGCTGGATGGCGTTGAGGCGTTCCAGAGACAGATGCATCGTCGTCTGGACTATCACGCGGGTATGCATGTGCTAGTCATGCAGCAACTCTATGCCACGGCGTCCACGCCGATGCTCGCGCCTCGCCGCTGCAGAGGTGGATCACGCGACTATCATTCACCGTCGCGTCCCGGCAGACCGCGCTGATCACGCCCATCCGATGCTCCGCGGTATTACGAACTACTATTGCTTATTAGCCATTTATATGTACGTATCTCTCTAGTTATATTTCGTTGCATATTGCATATATTACATTCATACTTTAATTATTACGCCAATATATAAACTCGTAAATCTTTTAGTTACCATGCATGACACTTAGATCAATTTCACGTATTAGTTTAGCATGTGAGTCTTAAAACTACAAAATCCCTAAATCGCCTCTTAGACATTTTCGAGGACGAAAATTCCTAAGGGGGATAATGTAACGACCGAAAATTAGAACACGTGCGACATGTTGCTTTGATCGGCGTGCGTGTAATTTAAAAACTTTAAGGTTATATTAATTTAAATAATGTGGCACCGTGATGAGATGAGATCACGTGTGAAATTTCGTTTAGATCTCGAGGACGCCAGTGAGGGTAGATGGAACACGTTCTTGAGAAGCAAGTGTTCATACTTCACTGCCGGAATAGACACCAAGGGCAAAATAGAAATTTTGCTTGAGAGAAGTAACTTATAGAGGAAGGATGGGAGACAAGAGAAGAGAGACTTCATTCCTTCTTCTCCTTCATCACCTTGCCATGTGCTCCATAGATTGGAGATTGATGCTAAGAAGTGTGAAAGAAATCATTGAGAGAGAGAAGAAGAAGGGTTAGCAAGAGAGAAGAGGAGAGATTCTAAGCTAGAGGAGCTAGACCTAAGGGTTTGAGTTACCTAGGGTTTGAGATTGTTGTGAGAGACCACGATCTGTTGAACGAGGAGAATTTCTTCTCGAATCCGCGTCGAAGAGGAGCTCCGAGATCTAGGTTTTGGAAACCCTCTTTTCGGGTCATTGCCGGAACCCCAAGAAACCCACGAACAAGGTGAGTTGTGTGTGTTAAATAAGGTTAAATGAGTAGTTTAAAGGGTAGGTTTATGATGTATTAATGGTGATTGCACAACCATTAATGGAGAGAGAGCAAAAAATGGAAGGAAAGGTGAACTCCATTAATGACAGCTTTGCTGTCATTGGTGATCGATCACCAAGGTGGTGATCGATCTACAGTGGGTTGGTGATCGATCACCAAGGGCTGGTGATCGATCAATCTGTATAAGTTTATAGGGAACAGAGAGTTGAGAAGTTGAGGCCCGAGGTGGTGATCGATCACCAAGGTGGTGATCGATCTACAATGAGTCTGGTGATCGATCACCAAGGTGGTGATCGATCTACAAAGGTGTTGGTGATCGATCACCAAGGTGGTGATCGATCAATTTGTATAAAAATTTATGTGGACAGAGAGAGGAGTTTTTGAAGCTTACTGTGGTGATCGATCACCAGGCTGGTGATCGATCTACAAAGGCTGGTGATCGATCTACAAAGGCTGGTGATCGATCTACAGTGGGTGGTGATCGATCACTCACCCCTGCTTTTGCCTGTCTTGAATTCATGAAGTAGACACCCCGGATATTGTCTTGGTAGTTCTACATTCCTAACACTTAATGTCTTTGTGCATTTGGTATAGGATAAACCACGACCGTCGAAAAAGCTTTGGATTTGCTTAGAAGATAAACCGATGCGAGGTAGGGAAAATTCAACTTAAAGTGTATCTAAATTTAATTGCATGATATCTTAACATCGTATTCTATCTACGATTTTGAAGCATGCCCGCATATGCATTAAACTCGATTCCGTATTCGATATATCTGTTTTACATTCTTTGCATATGCTCGATAATCTCGATAATCTGCTATGATAATGCTCTCGATAATCTTTCATGAGTTAATAAGTATGTATTTGATTTGAGGTTTAATATTGACGATCCCCGACTTCGGCGGTATATCCGTTCTTGCACAATGTGCGATTGCTTGAAAATCCTCGGCAAAATATGCACTCCATGTGTGGGCATTATTGCATTCACGAAAATTGTTCATTGAGCGACGATTGGTTGGGGTTTCCTATCGGCACAAATCGGCTACCACGTGATATATATACACGGGAGTTACTTAAGTTAGAGATATGTATGATTTAAGTCATTTAAATCTAATAACCTGACATCTTGCTAATTAGGAGTTCGTTTACTTTTGCCGATTATGCATTACGATTTCACTGCATGTTTGAGCATCAATCTATATCTGTTACTTGTCGATCTAAGATATGTTCGCAATCATGTTAAATAATTTAGATGTAAATTAATTGAAATTCTTCTCTTGAGCTAGGATGTAGCTCACCACCTTTCTCAAATCTTTTAGGTTACGAAATTTGCGATTTACGGTCTTGAGCGATCCGGATTATCACCGGATCCCGAGGCGAGGCGAAGAGACGAGGAGACTGACGTTCATAGACGAGTTCTATCCTTAGCCTTTGGTATTGATGCGACATTTTGTACTTTTGATCTTTTGGATTTCTTGTGTGCACCTTTGTATAAACATATGTAGTTCTACATTTATTTATTTTATGTTAGTCCACATTCCATTTCGGAACCACTATCGGGAACCATTGTTTGGGTGATGTACGTCCATCACCGATGGTTCTTCCTGGTTCCTTTTTGGGAATGTGTATGTTCTTCCTTACATTTAAATATTGTTGACGTGTATTTAGTGTAGAAATTGGTTGACTCCGACTACAGCTGCTCGGATGTGTCCACCTAGCTTCCGCTATATGCGCGGACACGTGTGATCGATCCGGGATCATCCAGAGTATGATCCTAACGCAGATTTACGGAGGCGAAATACGAGGTATTAGAATCAGAACTATCGGCCGAGCCGAGGCTAAGGCGGAAGGAGGAGGATCGACACCTCTTGACAAGTTCTATTAGCAGCTTGGGTATTAATTTATTTTGAGACATGTACTTGTATTTTGGATTATCTGTGCGCCTGGTCGCCACCTTCTGTATTATTTACTATAGATATTTTACTTGTATTCGTATACATTCTATAGGAACCATTGTTTTGAGTGATGGATGTCCATCACCAGTGATTCTTCTTGGTTCCTTTCTGAGGATGTATATTCTTTTAATTTTACATATATGCATTGTTTTATTCTCTTTCCTTTCTTTTAGAGCCTTATATGATGATTCGATCTGTCTTTCTTAATAGTGTTTGCTCTGATTTCTGTTAGATGAGCAAACATTCTTTGTCTTATTCTGGAGATCATCCAGAGTATGATCCTGATGGCACGGGTTTCCGAGTGCGAAAATCCGGGTTATCACAGGATCTTACTAATTTCCTTAGTTATGCTGTACAATCGCATACCTTTAAATTTTTTTATTTTATGGCTTAATAAATATTTCACACTAATTATGATTCTATTTTATAATCCTTGAAAGCATAGTGACAAATTTCGTTTTTGGTAATTTTTCGGTGTGGGTCCTTTCGGTACATTTCGAAATAATTTCGATACCTTTCGGAAAAAATTCGGGAAAGTTTCGGGGATTAAAAATATATAAAAATTATATTTAATATTTTTTAGAAAAATTACTATAATATATACTAAATTACTAACATATTAAAAAAATGAAATTTACCGAAATTTTGCCGAAAAATACCGAAATTTTCATTTGACCCATTTTTGGCAAAATATGTCACTATGCTTGGAAGGAGATTAATTTTTCTTTATAGCATAAATTTTAGGACTTATTTTTTTTTGTTCTTTAATTTAATTTTATTTTTTTAATTTTGGAGAAAGTCTTTTTGTTTTAACCTTTCAATTAGGAAATTTTCCTAACTAGGAAAAAGCCCTACATTTCATGAAATCATGTTGATTAGGGAAAAATCCCTAATTAGTGTAATGTTGCATTAGGGTAAATAGAGCATTTCTCCCATATTAGTGGGGTTGTGCCAAAAATATATATCAATCAAATTTGCCAATACAATTTTTAAGAATTTTTAATATTTTTGCAGATTTTTTTTATTAAATTTTTTAAATTTGGATCCAAAAAATAGCTGAAATTTTGATCAAAATCCAAGTTGATCTCGGCTTCGATCATAACTGAAACCCAGATTTTAATCCTTGCCTTGACACTTACATATAATGGTCTATAGTAAGAAAACAATAGGGTGATCATAGGAGACCTCACACTTAATTATGGTCTCAAATAGAAGCAATAAAATAGCAGCAGTAGCAAACAAGAAGAAGATTACTAGTCAGTAGAAAAAAAAACAAAATCCTTCAAATCCTTATAGAGAACCTGACGCTTGAGAGGATCAAACATCTCAATAGAATGAGAACAGTCCCCGTCGAAACGAGTCGCCACCGTGACACCGTGCTCCTCCAGCATCTTCGCAAATTCTCGTTGTCGGTCGTAAAGTGGGTCCCCCATATGACCCCGCACCAGGCACCTAGGCAGTGAACCAATGGCGCCGTGGTCCGACCCACCAACCATTGGATTACAGTATTGATTGTCCCTATTGGCCCCAATGGGCAATGCCAATTCCACATCATCTCGGTGACTGGTAGTGGCATGATAAAATTATTCATCAGTCTCAATTCTGACTCAGAACGCTGTACCCCGCCGAAGAATGGCTGATCAAAGAAGAGACCAACCACCTTCAATGGCTCGAGATCGAGAGCCATTACCCGTAACCCCACTTGGTAGACCATGTTAGCGCCTGAGCTGGTGCCCATGAGAAAACAGTTGGAGAAATCCCCAAAGTCCTTCAACCAAGCCTCGCCGCCATCTCTGGACTGGGCTTGGACCCAGAGTAAGGCCTCAATTGCATCATCGTAAGCTGCGGGGAGGCGGTTCTCGGGCGCAAGACGGTACTCGACCGAGACGACCAAAGCATTAATTTCGGTCGCTGTTCGAACGCCGTAATCAAGGAAGGGCTCAGTTAAGGCACTGAAGAGGATGAATCCACCCCCGTGGTAAAAGATTATTATGGGGGCTTGCGAGAGCCCAGTGGTTTAGCTGGTCTGAAGAGGCGGACCAAGGTGTTGTGGGAAGAATTGAGGGAGATGTCTTTGTATAGGACGGCCTGGGCTGGCGAATCCCCGTCGATTAGGCTGGAAAATGGGAAGGAGAGTGGTCGGGTGAGAGAGCCATCCGGGTTTCTGGTGATCTTCAGAAAGTCATAGGGATCTAATGGACTTTCAGTTGCTCTATCTCCCATTGTTTTTAATGATAATATGATGGTTCTGGGTTTCTCTCAGTTTACTCTGCCAGAAAGGTGGAAGAGAGCTGCCAACTTCACAAAGTCGTAAGGATCTTATTGCCACTTATTATAATGCATGTTGGTGGAACAACATAGTTTACTAATACATATTGGTGGTAGTAGACTGTAGTTCAATGGACAGGTTTTGATAGACAATTTTGGAGACAGCTATGTGGTGCAATATGACTGGCTGCAGTGCTTGGGCCCCACTATATTGCAATATGACTGGCTGCAGTGCTTGGGCCCCACTATATTTGCAGCCACACTACAAAAAATAAGACTATTAGCTGCAGTTTTTTTTAATAAAAAACTGCCGCTATTAGTCCTGTCGCTACAAAAAATTGCCGCTATTATTTTTGTAACGGCAGTTTTTTGTAGCGACATGGCTAATAGCGCGAGTAGAAATGCACCACATAACTGTCTGCAAACTTATCCATCAAAACCTATACACCGTTATATAATTTTCACCTTAAATCAGATGATAAGGATAATTTTTCGTCCAAGGGTTTATGGGTTTACTATGTTACTATTAAGGATGGAAGCAACATCTGACCGTCTGATAGGTGAGTCATGATCCCAAGATCTATTGTGTGAAATAATGGGATGAAAAACAATCTCCACCATCTAATTCAAGGCATGCAACGGATGTGATGGGCAAAAGTCGTGATTATAAGCATAGCATCTTCAATTTTAAAATACCCCTACCCTTCTATGAATAGTGTATAGCATTATAAGTGCCCTATTCTAAAAATAATTTCAACGTGACTTGTTTTCCCTATTCTAAAAATAATTTATGGAATTCACGTGATTCATGAAAACATAAATAAAACTAAAGGGAAATTTACATTTTCAATCCTACAAGTTTGCTTATTTAAAGAAATGGTCCTATAATTTGAAATTTTACAAAATAAGTCAGCTTCAAGCCAAGCAATTTCCATGTGACTTGTTTTTCATTATATATATATTTTTTCATTATATAAAATATGGAAGAAAATTAGAAGAAAATAGGAATATAGAAAAGATATATTATATTATTTTGCGTTACAATATTCTCATAAAAAAGTGTATAAATAAGATTACAAATATAACTGTAAGTGATTACAATTAGTTTCGATAAATAAGATTATAACAATTGGTTTAGATAACTTAGGTGGTAGTTATCAAATGAAGTATACTTTGATTTAGATAAGTGACATGTTATAGCTATCAAATAATGTGTACTCTAATATTTTCCTCAAAAAAATTAAATAATCATAAATAAAATAGCGGCCGCCAACTTAAGATAGCGACCACTAATTTAAGATAGCTACCGCCAATTTAAAATAGAGTCATATTAGCGGCAAACGCATTACAATATTCTTACGCGAAAGTGTATATAAATAAGATTACAAATATAATCGTGAGTGATTTTGTAGTCAAGTTGACTTCGAGAGACATAGAAATGTGGAGGGATGAGAGATGGTTGGTGAGATTGGATTGAATTTTAAACATACATATAATTTATATATGTGTATAAACAAACTAGTGCGTATAGACCGTATAAGAAGATTATATTTTAAGCTAAAAATGGTACCCAATGAAATGTTTTGATTCTTTTGAACAAAAGTTCACTTGCTGTCCCTATACCATACTAATGTACATACTCAACTACAATTTTGAGAATAAATATGTCAATTTATATATAATGTGATACATATAAAAATATATGGTTCATTAATATATTACTAGTCTTGGTTGCTCCAATGGTCAATTAGTCACCATCAATCTCAGTGACGCCCACTCCTCTAAAAAACTAAGACTATTAGCGGTAGCTAAAAACTGCTGCTATTAACAAAAAAAATGTCGCTAATACCCTTGTTACTAATAATCTTAATAGACTCTAATAATTTTTTCCCTAATAGCAGCAATTTTTTACAGCAAAAAACTGCTGCTAAGGGATTGTCTGGCAACTCGTTTTCTTAAAAAAAACCCATGAAAATTTGGATGTTTTTACGTAAAGCGAATATCCAGCTGCTTGGGGAACTCAGTGGGTCCTACTTATATGGGAAATAGGACAAAATAACTCATAAAATATTTTCAGCTAAAAATCTATTGAAACTATTTTTAGTCCATCTTGCGGGAAAAAATGAAGGCTACCTCCGTGTGGGCCCACGTCCCATACCCCTTGTAAACCATTGATTCCTTCTAATCAGATGATGGAGGTCGTATTTCACCCTGAACTTCAACATAATAGATCTTAAGATCATGATGAACCTATTAGACGGTCGATTTTTCATTCCATGTGTCACATATCCCCAAAATATGGCCCTTGAATCATATGGCACAAATCACGCCCAAATGTGATTTTAGGGCCATTTTTGGGGGATCTGTGACACTTGGAATAAAAAACTAGTCGTCAGATCAGTGCACCATAATCTCAAGATCTATTGTGTAGAAGATCAGGGGTGAAACACAATCTCCATCATCCAATTAAAAGAAATCAATGATTTTCAAGGGGTCTGGGGCGAGGGCGCTTTCAAAGAATGCATGGGTGCAAACAGAGGTACCTAAAAACAAACCTACATCTTTCGGTGGTTAGATATGACGGTTGCACAGACCTACATCTTTCGGTTGTTAGATCCGACGGTTGCACAGACTACACCAACTGAATAAGTTTCCACCCTTAAAGGCATTGATCGGATTGAATCAAATGATGGTTTTTATCCCAATCTTCCAGAGAATAGAGCTTGAAATCATGGCCACCTATCAGACGGTCAAGTGTGATTCCACATGACACACATCCCCAAAAGTGACTGATCATGCTATACGATGAGAACAAAAAACGATCTCCATCGTCTTACTCAAGGTTGTCAATAGCTTTAACGGTAAGATTTATGTTGGCCTGTTTTCGTGGCGTTAAAGAATAGGGTACGTACCTCTACGGGTTTAGAGAAAGCGTCTACATTTGAAATACTTCCAACCCCTTAAAGAATAGGCTAGGTACCTCTATGGGTCTGGGACGTGAGCGCTTTTAGAGAACGCATAGATGCGAACAGAGGTACCCATAAACAGCGACGCCAATAAATGTAACCCAACCATCTAAGCCACTTAATTTGAAGGCCATGATCTAAAGATCATAAGTGAAAAGATTGGCACCAAGCACAATCTTTATCATATGACTCAATGCTCTCCAAAGCCATTATATGATTCAACAGTTGATTTTATCGAATCATATGATAGAGATTGAGTTTTGCAGCACTCTTTTACGTCGTAGATCTGTAGACCATAACCTTTATATCAAACGGTTTAGATGCAACCTCACCTCATAATCGTACCATTTATTTGCACTGTAAGATTGTAATCTCGCCCCATCTCCTCCGACCATCATGCATTGACTGCTTTGACTCTGACAAAGGAGATTATTTTTTATCCCAATCTTCCACATGGTCCATCTTGAGATCATGGGTATATCATTAGACGATTTTTTTATTTCATGTGGCACCCATTCCAAAAAATGACTCGTGATTTGTATTTGAGCTTGATGTATGTCTCACGAGTTTAGAGTTACTCTTTGGGATGTGTACCACGCGGAATAAAAAACTAACTATCTGAGTGTATGCCCATGATCTCAAAACCTATCTTGTAAAATGTTGGGACAAAAAAAAAATTTCTAATTCAAAGCGATTAATTCATTTTGGCCCGATGAGATGGGGTGAGATTACAGGTTCACATGGTATAAAGAATGGTGCCTTAGGAAAATAATTTTGCTGAATGTAAACAAACAATTAAAAATAAATAAAATCAGATCATTGTAAAATTTTAAAAATAACACTTCCTATGAGTTATTTTATTTACATGCCCATATCAAATAAAAGAAATTTTTTTTTTTCCATAAGTTGTCAAACAAGGCTTAATAGTCTTATTTTTTTTTTTTTTTTTGTAGTGCTCATATGAATGTCACATCATTCGCCCAAAAGATCTAGAGTCAAATTTGGTCAACTAGTGGTCACTATAGAACGCAACAACATCCAAAGGGCTACTTAACTGGCCCAAGTCAATGTATTAACTCTCAAAATGTAGAGTTTGGCCGCCACAAAAACATTTAGAGGTAAAATAGTCAACTTTTACTTTTCAGATTGATTTGAAACTATTTTCACTTTGGCCTTTGCTTTGCTTGAAAGCTTGTGAAAAATAAATAATTAAAGCACACTAGGGCAGCAATCCTGTGTGTAGGCACTACAAAAATAAGTGGTTTCACTGTCACTTACTATTAAGGCATTTTTTTTTTGTAGCAACATGATTAATAGCGGCAGTTTTTGATAGCAATAGCTTTTTGTTAATAGTGGCAATTTTTGGTTGCCACTAATAATCTTAATTTTTGTAATGACGGTTGTGCATTTTTTGGGCCGAACCGACCAAACAGGACCAAACCACCGGTTTTGGTCCGATTTGGATGGGTACCGGTTAGGGTTTGGTTTGGCAAAAAGAAAAATTGAAATGTTTGGTTTTGTTTCGGTTCTGAGCCTTCCCAAGCTGAAATTGACCGATCCCAACCGATTGTAAGTAAATTTTTTAATATATATACAGTCAACTTGAGTCAAGTAGATGATTGGGCCTTGGATTTTCGGTCCAAATTTTGGGCCCAAATTTAGTGTTTCACAACCTTACTTAAGGCTTGAATCTCACAAGACGTTGAATTAGGGAGTAAAGACTTAGGGTTCTAATTTCTAAAGGTTTAGTCAATGTTCTCTCTCCCACCCTCGCCCCCTCTCTAGAAGTTGAATTAGAGTTGATATTTGGGCCTCGTATTTTTGGTTCAAAATTTGGGCCCAAATTTAGTGTTTCACAACCTTACTTAAGGCTCGAATCTCACAGGACATTGAATTAGGGAGTACAGACTTAGGGTTCTAATTTCTAAAGGTTCTGTCAGTCTTCTCTCACCCTCTCCCTCTCTCTTTAGAAGTTGAATTAGAGTTGATATTTAGACATGCTTTGGTTGAGATCCACCGTATCCTAACGAAAAGCTCTCATCAGGTAAATTTTAGTTAAATAGTGAATAATTTTGAAATGCTATTAGTGTTTGGTTCTTTGTCATGTTCTTAGAGCGAGAGAGAGTCTTTCATCATCATTTGTCTGTTGCTAAGGGTGAATAGATTATAAAATAAAACAACTTCGGAAAAAATGAAAAGTGTAAAATAGGTTGAGAAATTGGGAAAATTTTGATATGCAAGTAGAACTTATAGGAAAATAAAAAACGACTGAACCAAATCGAAACCGAATTGAATCGTTGGTTTGGTTTAGCAATTGGACGGTTTGGTTTGGTTTGAATATTTAGAAACCGATTAGAAACAATTTGGTTTATGATTTTGGTCCAAACCGAACCGAATACACCCCTACCTGTGTGCCACATGGAATATTGCTAGGAATTATCATTGATCCGCTTGACTTTTGAGATGTGGGCCAAACCAGCCCATAAAACTAACTTTAAATTATCTCACTAACAACACCTTATGATCTAACTGATCAAAGAACATCCACTGTAATTTTGGGTATGAACTCTTGCACAACTTGGGGAGAGGGGTCTGTTTGATCCTTAGATCTGAGTCCTTGGAGACCAGAATAAATTGGGTCCAACAACTTAAGACTCCTAAAATTGCATTCCTCGATCATATGATGGTTTAGACTTATTCTATCTGATGTCGCATAGTGAATGCCCTAAGCACCCATATAACCCCTAGATCTTGTAAAACATGATCAGCTGATAGAAGACCTTAAAAGCTAAATCTAAGATCAAATTTAGAAACAAACTCCTCATTAGTATATGTGCCCTATCCATATGTTGGAATACATATCACTTTCAGCTTCTCTGAAACCCATTATTTGTTAATTGAATTTTAATATAAAAATTAGAACTTTAGAAAAATGTATTTTTTTTATTGTACCAACCTAATTTATCAAATTATGAGAGCACTGTAAGTTTTCGACGTTTTAGACACAATGGCGTGGTTCGTTTATCCGTACGATGACCCCGAGGGCTATGAATTAATTAATATACACTTGTTTATGAGTTTAGTTTTTTTCTATAAACCTTAGATTTAAAATTTGTTGATGTATCTTTTCACTTAGACATCCGAATTAGGCGAATCAAGACTCGATCTCATAGTTGTTGGGTCTTTCGGACACAATGATAGCGTCCATTACCTCTATTGCGACTCCTACAATCCTATTACGGATATGCATGCCTATTTAGGGCTCAAAGCAAGTTCTAATCACATTATTGATCAGTTCATAAGTTATATAGGTCTGACTATATCAAAGAAAGAGTACTTGAGTTTAAGTATAAAACAAAAATACTTAAATATAAGCATTCGTCTTTCATCTTGGATATCTTGAGTGTCTAAGTTAATGGAACGAATAGTAACGTAAGTCCAATAACAATTTCCACTATTCCATTGCTATACTTCAGTGTTGTATATACATTCTCTACATATCAATTTTCATATTATAGCATACTTTCTATTTCACATCGTACAATATATTTATGATTCAAATTTTATAAGTCATGCTTAAAATAGAATTGCTATACTTCCTATTTGGCTGTTAATTAATATAAATTGTGTTCCTTTATGTTCATCATTATTCGGATAATTTGATTATAGAGATAAGTTCTTGGGTTGTATAAGATACATATCCCATTAAGCATCTTCATCATACGACACTCATTACGTAGAAAATAACGATAGGGCATATGCAAGATAAGTCAAGGAATAGGATATGACACACGACTTATAAGCTTTATTCATGGTGAGATTCCTTTCACGGTCACATGAAACTTAGAATATAGACATCCATATACGGATACAACACCTCAATAGAAGTATGAGTTGTCACACAAAGTACATCCTGGTTACTACGTAACCCGCCCTTTGGAAAACGTAATTTAATGAAACTTATCACACTATGACTCACTATAACTTAAGTTATATGCAAATGATAAGAAAATAAAAATATGATAAAATATGGATATGATAAGGTACGAATATAATAAGATACATTGTTAAGGCCAGCTGAATATGAATTAAGTTCTACACGTGTCATACTATACGTGCCATCGTAAGGGTACAACGTCTATAGCAAAAACGGATCTTAAGGACAATATGATACGACAATGTCTCAACTTAAGGGGACACTAATTTTTATACACGTAACCACACCAGGTTGAATGGTGATTTATGATACGATATGATATGGAGGTTAGGTGATTATCTACACATGGATCTCGCATGGTAGGCTCGACCAGCGGCCTGACAGAGATTTTTTACATAAACTAAGTATGATACGAAGTACGTTGTGTAGGCGTATGGACCTACAAGAAGATTTAAGATATGTCACGTAAGTTAAATTGACAAGATAAATTAGAAGAATGATAAATATTAGAAGCATCAGATGAACTGAAAATTATTATGTTCTTTCAGTTTTATTGTTATGAAATATTTATGAAAACTTTTATTATGTTGTTCATATGTATAATTGTGAAAATTGCAAAAGATTCACTTTCACTCACGAGGTTGCACCCACAATTACCTGAGTAGATTGTGATGGATCAGTTGTACAACCCATTGAGTTTACGTGACTGAGTAAACTCATCTCACGAAAAACTAACAGTTGTAGGTGAAGATATAGACTACACTGCCCCATTGGACTTGATGCGCTTATAGATTATGCGGTTTATGAGGGTGATGGCATGGATGACCAGTTAGACTATGTTAGGTATGTGTTAAATATTTAGAAAGACTTTCTAACAGTTGACCGTACCTTTATTTTTAGTCATTTTGTATAATGAACTCAAAATTCATTGTAAGCTTAATGAAAGGAATTTTAATGTAAGAAGAAAAATTGGTTCATAATTTTTGAGAGCCCAATTTTATGTAAAATCTTGTAAGATATGTATGTTCACCTCTCGTCATAACAAGTGTGCGGTGTTATAACACAGAATTCTAGGCCATTGAGATCGGTTAAGATTCTAGGTCGTGACAATCCCAGTGCTTTATATCTCTTATTTTTATTTGGATATGAAAAAAGGTAGAATAATTTTTTAAAATAGTGCCACATGGCTAAAGTTAATGACCCTTTCTTAATCTTGCTTGGGAACTGGTCAGTTATCTTATAAGTTATAACTCCCTTTACTCAATGTTGTGATTACCATGGTATTTTACTGTGAGGTGACATTTAATCATATGATTGGGTACCACGTAAGATAATCACAATTATTATTGTAAAATATGAAAAAAAAAAAAACATTATAAAATAGTGTTTTAAATGAACAGCAAAATCAAATGTGATTTTGTCTTTTATTTTCCGTTCAATTGATTGTGTTGATCCCAGTGCTTTATATCGCTTATTTTTATTTGGATATGAAAAAAGGTAGAATAATTCTTGAAAATAGTGCCACATGTCTAAAGTGAATGATCGTTTCTTAATCTTGCTTGGGAACTGGTCGGTTGCCTTATATGTTATAACGGTCTTTCCTCAGTGTTGTTATAGTCATGGTATAAAAAATTGGCCGATATCGATACGTAACAGCCCCGATATGCATCGGTATCTCAACTCGGTTGTAAATACCACTATTCTTCTATGAATAGTGTATAGCATTATAAGTGCCCTGGTCATGCTAGAGTTTTCCCAATTCTAAAAAGAATTTCTGGAATTCACGTGATTCATGAAAACATAAATAAAAGGAAAGGAAATTTTGCATTTTCAGCCCTACAAGTTTGCTTATTTGAAGAAATGGTCTTATAATTTGAAATTTTGCAGAATAGGTTGGCACCAAGCCAAGCAATTTTCACATGACTTGCTTTTCATTATATATATATATGTTTTTTAATTATATATAAAATACAGAAGAAAATTAGAAGAAAATAGAAATATAGAAAAGATATATTACATTATTTTGCATTACAATATTTTCACAAAAAAAATGTATAAATAAGATTACAAATATAACCGTAAGTGGTTATAATTGGTTTCGATAAATAAGATTATAACAATTGATTTAGATAACTGACATGATAGTTATCAAATGAAGTATATTTTGGTTTAGATAAGTGATGTGTGATAGCTATCAAATAATGTGTACTCTAATATTTTTCCTCAAGAAAATTAAATAATCATAAATAAAATAGCAGCCGCCAACTTAAGATAGTGGCCACTAATTTAATATAGCTACTGTCAACTTAAGATAGAGTCATGTTAGCGGCAAACACATTACAATATTCTTACACGAAAGTGTATAAATAAGATTACAAATATAATCGTGAGTGATTTTGTAGTCAAGTTGACTTCGAGAGACATAGAACTGTGGAGGGATGAGATATGGTTTGTGAGATTGGATTGAATTTTAAACATACATATAACTTATATATGTGTAAAAACAAACTAGTGCGTATAGCGAGTATAAGAAGATCATATTTTAAGCTAAAAATGGTACCCAATGAAATGTTTTAATTCTTTTGAACAAAAGGTCACTTGCTGTCCCTACACCATACTAATGTACATACTCAATTACAATTTTAATAATAAATATGTCAATTTAAATATAATGTGATACATATAAAAATATATGGTTCATTAATATATAACTAGTCTTGGTTGCACCAATGTCCAATTGGTCACCATCAATCTCAATGAGGCCCACTCCACTACAAAAAATAAGACTATTAGCCGCAGCTAAAAACTGCCGTTATTAACAAAAAAATTGTCGCTAATACCTTTGTCACTAATAGTCTTAATAGACTCTAATGGTTTTTTCATTAATAGCGACAATTTTTTGCTGTAAAAAACTGCCGCAAAGGGCTTGTCTGACAACTCAATTTCTTAAAAAAAACCAATGAAAATTTGGATGTTTTTAACATAAAGCGAATATCTAGCTGTTTGGGGAACTCACTGGGTCCCACTTATATGGGAAATAGGACAAAATAACTCATAAAATATTTTCAGCTAAAAATCTACTGAAACTATTTTTAGCCCATGTTGCAGGAAAAAACGAAGGCTACTTCTGTGTGCGCCCACGTCCCATACCCCTTGTAAACCATTGATTTCTTCTAATCAGATGATGGAGGTCATATTTCACCCTGGACTTCAACATAATAGATCTTAAGATCATGATGAACCTATCAGACAGTCGATTTTTTATTCTATGTGTCACATATCCCCAAAATATGGTCCTCAATGATTCGATTGGAAGTTAATGATCAAAGCCGAGATCAACTTGGATTTTGATCAAAATTTCAGCTATTTTTTGGATCCAAATTTTAAAAATTTTAATAAAAAAAATCTGCAAAAATATTAAAAATTCTTAAAAATTGTATTGGCAAATTTGATTGATATATATTTTTGGCACAACCCCACTAATATGGGAGAAATGCTCTATTTACCCTAATGTAACATTACACTAATTAGGGATTTTTCCCTAATCAACATGATTTCATGAAATGTAGGGCTTTTTCCTAATTAGGAAAAATTCCTAATTGAAAGGTTAAAACAAAAAGACTTTCTCCAAAATTAAAAATATAAAATTAAATTGAAGAACAAAAAAAAATAAGTCCTAAAATTTATGCTATAAAGAAAAATTAATCTCCTTTCAAGCATAGTGACATATTTTGCCAAAAATGGGGTCAAATGAAAATTTTGGTATTTTTCGGCAAAATTTCGGTAAATTTCATTTTTTTAATATCTTAGTAATTTAGTATATATTATAGTATTTTTTTTAAAAAATATTAAATATAATTTTTATATATTTTTAATCCCCGAAACTTTCCCGAATTTTTTCCGAAAGGTATTGAAATTAATCCGAAATGTACCGAAAGGACCCACATCGAAAAATTACCCAAAGCAAAATTTGTCACTATGCTTTCAAGGATTATAAAATAGAATCATAATTAGTGTGAAATATTTATTAAGCCATAAAATAAAAAAATTTAAAGATATGCTATTGTGCAGCATAACTAAGGAAATTAGTAAGATCCTGTGACAACCCTGATTTTCGCACCCAGAAACTCGTGCCATCAAGATCATACTCTGGATGATCTCCAGAATAAGACAAAGAATTTTTGCTCATCTAACAGAAATCAGAGCAAACACTATTAAGAAAGGCAGATCGAATCATCATATAAGGCTCTAAAAGAAAGGAAAGAGAATAAAACAATGCATATATGCAAAATTAAAAGAATATACATCCTCAGAAAGGAACCAAGAAGAATCATTGGTGATGGACATCCATCACTCAAAACAATGGTTCCTATAGAATGTATACGAATACAAGTAAAATATCTATAGTAAATAATACAGAAGGTGGCGACCAGGCGCACAGATAATCCAAAATACAAGTACATGTCTCAAAATAAATTAATACCCAAGCTGCTAATAGAACTTGTCAGCAGGGGTGTCAGTATTGTCCTCCTCTGCCTTAGCCTCCGGCTCTGGTTGATAGTCTGGATCGCTCTCAGTGTCGGGAACTTTAGCCTCAAGACCTATTATATTTAAAACAGGGTGAGCTAATCATCTAAGCTCAATAGAAGAAATTTAGTTAAATTTATATCTAAAACGTAAAACATGATTTGCAGAACATAACTTAGAATAGATGATCAGGAACAGAGAATGCAATCAGAAATAATCAGATGGCAGATGCTAAATTTTAAAGAATAGAATAGATGTAGAGTGTCAAACATTCAGGCAGAAGTTTCAGAGCTTTCAGATGCTATGCATACAGTATTTAATGACTTAAATAATATACTTAAGTAACTCCCGTGGTAGCCAGATGTGTGCCGATGGGTAACCCCGACCATTGTTGTTCAATGAACAATTTAGGGTGTTTGCATCAAGCCTCTACTAAGGAGAGCAACTTGTGCCACTGGATTTTCAGATCAGATATACAGATATCCCACTGAGCTGGTTGTGGGTATCCTGCCACGTCAGGGGGATTTGTCACATGAACTTTAAATCAATACACATGAAAACCTCAGAATCAGATTACAGAATCAAATGACATAATTGGATAGCAGAATCAGATAGTAGAAATAGATGATAGAATCAGATAACAGAACTTTCGTTATATGCAAGGCATGCTTTTAAATGACGGAAATTAGATACAAATACTCAGAAAATATGCAGTCAAAATCAAATACCAGTTAAGTTGAATTTCCCCTACCTCAGATCAAATCTTTCTAAGCAAATTCAAAGCTTTCTAAGATGTCATGATCTTGACCTAGATCATACGTATAGTATACTAAGTGTCAGAAGTGTCAGGATACAATTTGGCACACTGCCCAATAGTGTTTTTCCCAGAAAACCAAAACAGGCAAAAACAGGGAATTCGATCGATCAATCTCCATGTTTGATCGATTGGATTTACATCTGATTGATCAATTCATCATTTGATCGATCGGATGTCATACATTTATATAGACAGAACAGTAAAAATTTGGTTAATCAACTCCATGTTTGATCGATCGAATTCATGGTTTAATTGATCAATTCCCATGTTTGATCGATCGAAAACCAACCCTTCACATTACAGAATAGAGGAAGATTTTGATCGATCAATCCCATAATTGATCGATCGAATCCTTAGTTTGATCGATCAATCGTTATGTTTGATCGATCGAATTTCCAAAGTCAGAATTTCATAAAAACATGCCTCCTATTTTATAGTTTACTTATAAAAGTTTGATCGTTCAAATCCCCTATTTGATCGATCAATCTTACTGTTCGATCGATCAATTATCAATTGATCGATCAGTTCACACTTGATCGGTCACTTCATTCTCTGATCGATCAGTGCTAAATTCGATCGATCAAAATACTAATTTGATCGATCGAGCATAGCGGGCCTGAACTTCTCAGAAACATTACCCTTCTGTTTCAAAATTATATCGATCGATCAGACTACAGATTGATCGATCGGATATGACAGTCAAGTTGTCATTAATGGGGTTGTTGATCATTTACACACCCATAAATACAGATTCTTGACATTCAAACTCACATAAAACCCATAATAACTCACCTCTTTCGAAGGTTGCTTCTCAGGTCTTTGGCAAATGAGATCCGAAGAGGGTTTCAAATTCGAAATCAAGAATTTATCGCTGTTTATCACCGTCTACGATCCAAAGAGCAGATGTGAGGCTCCGCGTGTCGCCGTTTATCGCCGTTTGTCTCAATTTTTGTGCCAGGCACGAATATCAAAGCAGACGAGTTTCGTTCAAAATTTTAGGGTCATTACAGATCCGATGTGAAATCTGCAAAATCAAGCTCTAATGTGTGATATATTGCTGTAAGAAGGTAACTTTAAGTGTTATAAGTGGCTTAGGAACCACTCAGTCAATTTCTAAATTTATTGTCGGTCAAGTTAAATTTACGAGATCTTGATCATTGGTCCAAGGTCTGGCATGAGTAAGATCAAGTGTAGCTCGGTATCTTCCAAATGTTGATGGCATGGTGTCTGAATTATGGACTTTAGATTCTGGCGAGCTAAAAATTTAGGAAAGGTGGGACTAGATTCTGTTTTCCATCATTTTCTACTCTTTGGGAAGGAAATAGGGTGCAAAAAATATGATCATGTGATTTATATTTTTCGAATTTATTTTCCTTGGGGAACTCTCCTGTTTCAAATTTCAAGCGCTCAGAAAACTTCCTAGACCAAGTTTGAAAGCTCCTTCTCTCCCCTTGAAACTCTCTCTCTCATCTTCTACACGTATTGGAAAGCAGGTAATTTCTTTTTGGAGCATTATGCCAAAAAAGTTATCATTAGGCATACAAGTGCCAAGCAACTTTGTACTCGGGTTACTTTTGTGATGTGTGCCACATGGGGTCATCATGCGTGCTGTCTAATGAGAGCGTTATGTATCTTCAGTGGGAAATATTGAGATGAAAAATAATTTCCATCATTTGATTTAAATTAGTCAAACGCTATATGAATTAATGGCTTATTTGATTTAAAGCAGTCAAATGTCATCCAAAATTAACGATTATCATATAAATTTAATGTATTATTAATTTTATATGGCATTTGAATGTTTTGAGTCAGACACTAAAGATAGTTTCTAGTTCATTCGCTACAAAAAAAAGGATCTTATACCGATGGTTGCCAGCCATCGGCGTAAGATTATCCAGCCATCGGTAGAGGTTGGAGACCCAACGCCGACGACTGTAGCCATCGGCATAAGTTTTTTTTTTTTAATTATTATTATTATCTACGCCGACCACCTGATGAAGGTTCAGCAGTTGGCGTAGATATATATATATATATATATATATATATATTAAATTATAAATATACAAGTCTAATGGCTTGTACGCATTCAGCCTATGCACTTTAATAATGCTAAACAAAATCCATCAGTTTTATTGTCAGTTTAATGTAAAAAGGGAAGGTGGGAGTACTTGGTTTACATAATATTACATGGAGCAAGCTGAGAAATATCAATACTATTATCCTAGGCACAATTTCTTTTTTTTTTTATAGGTAAGCTTGAGATGGTAGGGTCCTCACCCATTTTATTTAAAAGGAAGTATCATATTACAAAGAATCCAACTCAATCAGTAAAAATCAACAAGAGTTTCGGCAATGCTAACACCCCTATTAATCCTTACAGTTACCATATTACAAATTCCAAACCGCCCCAATACCCTCATCATCATCGGAAAATTTTAGAGAATTCACTCGAAAGGAGACTTCTCTAATGATATTATGAATAATCGTCTTCTTTTGAGTAATCACATCATTGAAGATACGGTCATTCCGCTCTCTCCAAATAAAAGAGATGGTAGTGCAGAAGGCATTACGAATCAGATGATCCTTTCTTTTTTTTCTCTTTGACCTTTCCATACATCCCTTCAACTCTTCAAGCAACGAAAGTTTGTTGATAGTTCTGATTCCCAACCTGGATTTGATGGATCTCCAAATCCATTGAGAATAACCACAACCAAAAAATAAATGCTCCGTGGTCTCCGAATCTGCCCAACATAATACACACCTAGAAGGGATACAAATACCCCTTTTGCAAAGATTGTTCATGGTCATGAGCTTAAAATTTATTGCTTGCTATGCACAAAAAGAGTACTTAGGAATATTTCCTGCATTCCAAATGAAACATTTCCAATCAACCACCATTCCTTTGGTTCTAATGGCATGCCAAGCAGACCGAAGAAAAAATTTTCCATCTCTTGAAGGTTCCCAACACCATCTATCAAGTTGGTCGGAATTTGGCGCAGCAATAGTACGAACTTCTTTCCAAGCTTCTTCCAATTGAATCATTGAGGGATGTGACAATATCCACATTCCATCATGTGTCACATCATTGACCATAGTGTTCTCATCAAAACCTGAATGAAGTAGAAGTCTTCTACTATAGGTAGGAATAATGGAACAAATAGTAACGTAAGTCCAATAACAATTTCCACTATTCCATTACTATACTTCAATGTTGTATATACATTCTCTACATATCAATTTTCATATTATAGCATACTTTCTGTTTCACATCGTACAATATATTTATGATTCAAATTTTATAAGTCATGCTTAAAATAGAATTGCTATACTTCCTATTTGACTGTTAATTAATATAAATTGTGTTCCTTTATGTTCATCATTATTCGGATAGTTTGATTATAGAGATAAGTTCTTGGGTTGTATAAGATACATATCCCATTAAGCATCTTCATCATACGACACTCATTACGTAGAAAACAATGATAGGGCATATGCAAGATAAGTTAATGAATAGGATATGACACACGACTTATAAGCCTTATTCATGGTGGGATTCCTTTCACGGTCACGTGAAACTTAGAATATAGACATCCATATACGGATGCAACACCTCAATAGAAGTATGAGTTGTCACACAAAGTACATCCTGATTACTACGTAACCCGTCCTTTGGAAAACGTAATTTAATGAAACTTATCACACTATGACTCACTATAACTTAAGTTATATGCAAATGATAAGAAAATAAAAATATGATAAGATATGGATATGATAAGGTACGAATATAATAAGATACATTGTTAAGGCCAGCTGAATATGAATTAAGTTCTACACGTGTCATACTATACGTGCCATCGTAAGGGTACAACGTCTATAGCAAAGACGGATCTTAAGGACAATATGATACGACAATGTCTCAACTTAAGGGGACACTAATTTTTATACACGTAACCACACCGGGTTGAATGGTGATTTATGATACGATATGATATGGAGGTTGGGTGATTATCTACACGTGGATCTCGCATGGTAGGCTCGACCAGCGGCCTGACAAAGATTTTTTACATAAAATAGGTATGATACGAAGTACGTTGTGTGGGCGTATGGACCTACAAGAAGATTTAAGATATGTCACATAAGTTAAATTGACAAGATAAATTAGAAAAATGATAAATATTAGAAGCATCAGATGAACTGAAAATTATTATGTTCTTTCAGTTTTATTGTTATGAAATATTTATGAAAACTTTTATTATGTTGTTCATATGTATAATTGTGAAAATTGCAAAAGATTCACTTTCACTCACGAGGTTGCACCCACGATTACCTTGGTAGATTGTGATAGATCAGTTGTACAACCCATTGAGTTTACGTGACTGAGTAAACTCATCCCACGAAAAACTAACAGTTGTAGGTGAAGATATAGACTACACTGCCCCATTGGACTTGATGCACTTATAGATTATGCGGTTTATGAGGGTTACAGCGTGGATGACCAGTTAGACTATGTCAGGTATGTGTTAAATATTTAGAAAGACTTTCTAACAGTTGACCGTACCTTTATTTTTAGTCATTTTGTATAATGAACTCAAAATTCATTGTAAGCTTAATGAAAGGAATTTTAATGTAAGAAGAAAAATTGGTTCATAATTTTTGAGAGCCCAATTTTATGTAAAATCTTGTAAGATATGTATGTCCGCTTCTCGTCATAACAAGTGTGCGGTGTTATAGCACAGAATTCTAGGCCATTGAGATCGGTTAAGATTCTAGGTCGTGACAATCCCAGTGCTTTATATCGCTTATTTTCATTTGGATATGAAAAAAGATAGAATAATTTTTTTAAATAGTGCCACATGGCTAAAGTTAATGGCCCTTTCTTAATCTTGCTTGGGAACTGGTCAGTTATCTTATAAGTTATAACTCCCTTTACTCAATGTTGTTATCACCATGGTATTTTACTGTGAGGTGACATTTAATCATATGATTGGGTACCACGTAAGATAATCACAATTATTATGGTAAAATATGAAAAACAAAAAAAAAACATTATAAAATAGTGTTTTAAATGAACAGCAAAATCAAATGTGATTTTGTCTTTCATTTTTCGTTCAATTGATTGTGTTGATCCCAGTGCTTTATATCGCTTATTTTTATTTGGATATGAAAAAAGGTAGAATAATTTTTGAAAATAGTGCCACATGTCTAAAGTGAATGATCGTTTCTTAATCTTGCTTGGGAACTGGTCGGTTGCCTTATATGTTATAACGGTCTTTCCTTAGTGTTGTTATAGTCATGGTATAAAAAATCGGCCGATATCGATACGTAACAGCCCCGATATGCATCGGTATCTCAACTCGGTATCGGTATTGGCGGATACAGGCACGTATCGGCCAAGTTATATCGATCCTCCATGGACTGATACCCGAGTCCGATACTAATTTTAACACCTTAGTTATAGCCTTATGGGCCCTATTGGGCGTGACTCCAGCTTCCAACTTTCACTTAAAACAAATTCTCACAAAAGTCAAAGTCAAAAGTTGACTTTTTCTATCAGGGGTTCAAATCCCGTGCTTGCATATATAAAATAAAAAAAAAAAGTAAATAAAAAATGTTTTTTCATGCTTGAAAACTCAAGGCTTTTATCATTGTACCAATCAATAATCCTCATGAAATGTTACTGTATACTAATTCCAAAAATAAATAAACAAATTTTCTTCTAATAAAAAGTCTAAGGCTAAAAAGTCCTTGGCTCGAGGTTAGTCAACTAACTAGTAGGCTGAGCCTTAGGGCAGGTTTGGTTGACTTTTCAACTACAATTTCAGGAAAAAAGTCTTGGACCGCTGCGCAAGCCCACGCATGGTTTGTGATGGTCTAATGGGTTGGGTTGGGTTGGGCTGGGCCATAAATCTACTCCTGTTGTATGACCTAAAATGCTCGTGTGAGCTTTATTTTCTTATGTGTCACTCAATGTGAGTGGTTTTTGTGTGAGATTTATTTCTCATGCATTGCCCCTACTCTGTCATACTCTCTACGATATGTAAGGCACATGGAAATTGTCTATGTCGTATGACATTATTAAAAATGAAAAATAAAGTGCTCATGTGTATTAAGCTTATGAAGTATGTAAGTATTTTATTCCTTTTTTATAAGTATGAAGTATATAAGTTAAGTACTAGTTATTGAAAATTTACTTAGAGGACTAAGTATGATATTCAAAATAAATTTATCTTCTATATATTTGTACTATTATAGAGAGAGAAGTTATGAAGTTACAATTATTTTCGTTTTTTATTATGATCAAATGCAATTATTATTTAAAATTTGCAGCACATAAATTAGGGATAAAGTTAATTATTAATTTACTACTAGAAATAAAATTATTTTATGTACTGCTAGAAATAAATAAAAAATGAGCAAATCTCACGTTTTCCTCTCTATCTGTTAGAGCATGTGCCACGTGTTATAGTTTGGCTCTAACTTGTTGGATTGCTCGAGTGGTGTGACAGCTCAAATTTTCGGGCCCGGAAATCCGTGCCATTAGGATCATACTCTGGATGATCCCCAGGAAAAATCACGAAGTGTCTGTTCATATAGCGGAAATCAAACAGACACTGTCCAGCAGTGGTAGGTCGAGTCATTATATAAGGTTTTAAATGAAAGAAGCAATAAAACATACATGCATATATATACGTATCAAAAGAATGTACATTCCCAAAAAGGAATAAGAAGAACCACTGGTGATGGACATCCATCACCCAAAACAATGGTTCCCGATAATGGTTCCGAAAGAATGTATAATAATACAATAAATATAACAACTATAATAATAAATACAAAACAGTGGCCACCAGGCACACAATAATCCAGAGTATCAAAAAGTACAAAAATACAGGACCCAAGTACCCGGCTATAGATAAAACTCGTCTACCTGGATATCAGTCTCCTCATCCTCGGCCTCAACCTCTAGATCAGGCTGGTAATCAGGATCGCTCTCGATGCTTGGAGCTCTAACTTCAAAACCTATAAATATTATAGAAAGCAGGGTGAGCTATATCCTAGCTCAATAAAAGAATCCCAACTAAAAATGTACTGAATATGCAAGACATGATATCTCAAAAGAAATCAAATCGAGCGTGCAGGCAAAATCAAATCAAATATTGAACTTTTAACAAGAAACAGATACTATGCAAGCGTATAATCAGTGACTTAAATTATATATATTTTTCTAACTTAAGAAACTCTCGTGAATATATAACACTGAGTAATTAGGAATTTACCGATAGGAAACCTCAACCAATCGTCGTTCACATGAATAATTCAGGGTGCAACAATGACTCATCTATGGAGTGCAATTGTGCTGAGTGATTAATAAAGCAGATGCACAAGTGTGCGAACGCGGATATACCGCTTGAGTTGGGGATCATCTGGTTAAATCATTAAATCACATACACACATAGACTTCACAAATCAGGTAGCAGAAATCAGGAGCAGGTTTCAGAATATCAAAACAGGAAACAAATCAGAGATTTATGATATGTAAACATGCTTTTTAAAATAGAAATCAGGGTGAAGATATGAAAAAATCATGAAATCATAGTCAAACAAATATTTTAGGTTGGATTTCCCCTACCTTAGATCAGACCTCTTTCTAAGCAAATCTAAAGCTTTTCAGAGCGTCAAGGTATGATCCTAGACCATAAATATAGTACACTACATGTAAGGGATGTCAGAACATTAACTATCGCGATGTTCAGTAGCACTTAATTTATAAAACCAAAATAGGTCAAAAACAGAGGTGATTGATCGATCAACAGCCTTGATTGATCGATCAATCCATCTCATTGATCGATCAATGCTTTAATTGATCGATCAATGCCCCTACTGTTCCTACTTAACGCTTATACCAATTGATCGATCAATGCCTCTCATAGATCGATCAATCCAGTATTGATCAATCAATAATGACAGTTCTCTGTCATTAATGGCGGTCATCCCTTTAACCCATTTTAACCCCTTTTAACATTAATGGTTTCTAACAACCATTCACACACACACATATACACATACACATGAGGCTTTAACTTTGCCCAACTTAAATATAAAAGCTCACCTCAATTGGGCCCTTTCGGGGTTTCGGCAAACGCGATCCGAAAAGGATTCAGATCCGGGGTTTAGGATTTGTCACCCCCCCCTTGACTCGGAAGTGGAAATCAGTGGTACCGCTTCTTCACTTAGTGATAGCACACCTTTGCCGAGAAGATTCGACGTATCAACGTCAATTGCACACTCCCAAATTAAGTGATCGCTAACCTAAGTTCTCTCACACACGTTTCTTTGAAAAAAGAACAACTAAACCTTCTTCTCCTAGCTTAGGGTTTATCAGATACAGAAACAAGAAGGAGGAGGTGGAAGATGAACATCCCAGATCCCCTTCCTTCTCTTATAAGCTAATGACCTGAAAAATCTCTGATATTTCAGTCTCCTCTAAATTTAAACTTCATTGTGGAGCACGAACACGGTCGCTACAGCGTAACATGTCGCATCGACATCTTCCTAGCCTTAGACTTACACACGAAGTCATACATGACTTCATCTAACTATGGGCTAATCTTATTTATAATAATATTGATTATAAATTTTTAAATTTGTCTTGATTTTCGTGTCGAGCACGCATATCGAAGTAGTCAGGCTCTTGTTCAGAATTTTAGGGTCATTACATTATGCCCCCCTTAGGAATTTTCGTCCTCAAAAATGTCAGGAAGGTGGAATGAGATGCAGGGTGGTGGGTCCTAAAGTGAACAGGCATAACAAGGTAGTAAAATTAGCAGGCGAGCATATCAAACAGGCATGAAGATATATATACAGACAAAGATTAAATGGAAAGCAGAATACAGAAATATATAGATATAATCATTAAAAGAACAATTACGTAATAGCATAGTAGATACCTGTCGGGGCGTCGGATGGTTCGGCCTCGTCAGGGGCAGGTCGACTGGGGCGGGAAGGCGGTGTACGGTAGTCACGAGGATCCACAGTATGCTGACGTGCATGAGCAATCATCGGTATCGACGTGGTGGCGTACAAGTGCTGCATCACGAGCTCGTGCATGCCCTCATGGTAATCCAGTCGGCGATGAATCTGACGCTGGAACGCCTCCATCCCGTCCAGTCACTCGTGGATACGCTGGTTACCCTCCACAAGCTCACGAAGCATCGCTTCCACGTCCACAGTGGAAGGAGCAAGTCGACACGATGTGGTAGGACGAGGTGGCCGACGTGGTGTAGTGGGGGTAGGTCGAGCAGATACCACTGGCTGAGGTGGTTGGTCAGATGGTGCCTCACCCTCTCTAGGAACACGCTCTATCGCCTCGACAGCAGCAGCAATGTCACACTATGCCGGCTCTGCAGCCTCCTCCTCTCCCTCCGGTAACTGTCTGACCAAAAGGTTGTAGCTCTTGGTCCCCTCTTTTAGGTGAAACACTTTCGTGTTATTGGTCATCCGTGGCTCACCAGGAGCCAAACTATACGCCTCGCGTAGAGCAACGTATTGCTTCACCATCTTAGTGACCAAGTGAGCATAGGGAATTTGTTTCCTGGACCCGGTCTTTATTTTATCTGGCATCAGGTCCTTGGCGTTTATGATGCCATCGATGACCAAATCCGCAACAGAGAACCAACGGTTCTCAAAGGTGGAAAAGAGTGCCTGTTGCACGACGCCAATCCGTGAGGACTTGTGCAGGGACGGGTTTAGGGCACACTTGATATAGGTATCAAGCATCCACAACTGGTCAGGTAACTGGGCACGGGTGATGAATTGCCCCTTCCCATGTTGACCTTGGGTCATGTTTGTGACCACGTCGGGAAAAGGGACGTCTTTAATGTAGGGGTACCCTAAGCCACAGGTTTCAATGTATACCGACGTGCACTGTAGGGCAGCCGCTACATGAAATTGGTTGAATTTGTATTCAAACCCGTCAATCGAAGTGACGAGTCGGTATCTGCTGTCGCCCCAATGAAGATTTTAGAAAAATAGACGCACGATACGAGGACAATAATGATCATGAAACGGCTCGAGTAGGGGCTTCAACCCTAGCTTTTTAACATAATCAACGGTCCAAGACATCTTGAGCCGATCCTTAAAAAGTGTAGTGGCAAATACATACTCGGGGAGGAAGGTTTTGGAAGTCCACCATTGGTTGGGGACTTCGCGTTGAATTTGGGTTGGTATGGGGTCTTGGACGGGTGGAACCGCGTCCGCAATAGGTGCCACGGGTGGCACGATGGGTTGGGGAACGGGTTCGGGGTTTGGCACGGAAGCACGAACCCGGGAAGTGGGAGTCTTCTGCGATGCATTCTTCGTTCGCGGTCCCATGACTCAAAATCGCAAAATGGATTGAAAAAAAACATAAAAGAAACGAAAGGGAAGGTTTTATCGAGGTTACCGAGTGAAATTCGGGCGAACTACGCGGGGGAAAGAGGTCGGGTGGCCGGAAAACTCGTCGGAAGAAAGCTTGAATGCAAGGAAGCAAGAACCTTGTGATCGATCAACCTCCTTGCACCGTACAAATGGGCGTTTAAAAACCCAATCACCATTTAAAACTGCTGGATTGATCGATCAATGCTCATATTGATCAATCAATGGTGAAGTTAAAAAGCCCTAACCCTACAGTAGTGATTGATCAATGACCTTATTGATCGATCAATACAACACAAATTGATCGATCAATGCCCTATGTTGATCGATCAATCGTCCAACTTGATTGATCAACCATCCTTGGTGATCGATCAATACATCCAAAATTGATCAATCAATAGCCTTTATTGATTGATCAATCACCAAAACTGAGCATGAGGCTCTACATATCATTGATCGATCACCTCACTATGTTGATCGATCAATCACTAAATTGATTGATCAATTCCCTAATTGATCGATCAATCAAGACCGTGAAGCGATTTCTTAACACAGTCCCATCCTTAATGTGAATAGACCGCACTTTGAAAGTGAGGGTACATGTACCTCACATACTGAACCCGTAATAGCAGATTATATGAGTCAATTTATGCTTCCTTACACGTGAGAAGCACATAATTATGATAAAGAATTTTAAGCAAAATTCATAGAATTACCTCTTATGTCAGGTAAACAAGTGCGGATACTGCTCGCGAATTTCAGTTGCATGCTCCCAAGTAGCTTCAGAAGCTGAATGATTTCTCCACTTTACTAGTACCAGTGGAATCAACTTGGTCTGCAAAACTTGGTCTTTATGATCCAAAATCACGATTGGTTCCTCAATCACTGTCAGGTCCTCTTGCAACTCAATCGGCTAGAAATCCAAGACGTGAGTTGGGTTGTGCACGTAGCGTCGTAGCATGGAAACATGAAAGACGTTATGCATACTCGCCAACTACGGTGGCAAAGCAATCCTATATGCGACTTCGCCAACCCGATCGAGTACCTCAAAGGGGCCGATATACCAAGGACCCAACTTTCCTCGCTTCCCGAAGCACATGATGCCCTTGGTTGGCGAGATCTTCACAAAGACCTTGTCTCTGACCTAAAAACAATGGTTAATTCTATAGCTAATCCTTTTAACTAGGGAATAGTAAATTTCGTGAACGCATCTAAGTATACCTGAAACTCGACGTGCGTCCGATGGAGATCGGCATAGCTCTTTTGGCGGCTTTGAGCAACCCTCAATCTTTCGCAGATCAATCGAACTGTCTCGGTGGTACTGTCTACGATATCAGGTCCCAAAACAAGCTTCTCACCGACTTCTTCCCAATTCAAAGGAGATCTATATTGTCGTCCATATAAGGCTTCATAAGGCACCTTCCCAATACTCGACTGATAGCTGTTATTATAAGCGAACTCGATCAGAGGTAAATGCTAATCTCATGAACCATGAATGTCCAACATACATGCACGCAACATATCCTCTATAATCTGGTTCACTCTCTCAGTCTGCCCATCTGTCTGAGGATGAAACGCTAAGCTGAACTCCAATTTAGTACCCATGCCTTCTTGAAATCTTTACCAGAATTGCGACGTATAGAGCGGATCTCTATCACACACGATGCTGACTGGTATGCCATGTAACCGAACTATCTCATTCATGTACAGCTCTGCAAGCTTATTAGCTGTATACGTAGTCTGGTATGGTAGAAAATGTGCAGACTTTATCAGTCTATCTACAATGGCCCAGATGGCATTGTTCTTTCTCAATGTGCTCGGTAATCCCAAGATAAAATCCATAGAAATGGCTTCCCATTTCCACTCTGGCACTGGTAACGGTTTAATAACCCTGCTGGATTCCAATGGTCTACTTTCACCTGCTGGCAGACCAAACATCGAGAAACATAATCCGCAACATCTTTTTTCAGTCCTCTCCACCAAAAACTTTGCTTGAGATCTTGATACATCTTGGTACTCCCAGGATGTATAGCATACGTCGACTTGTGTGCCTCTTCAAAAATAGTATCTTTAAGATATTTAATATCAGGTATACACATCCGATATCTAAATAGCAAGGTACCATTATCCTTAATGGAAAAATCAGGTCTGATCCTGTTGATCACATCTTTTCTAATGGCCATAAGCTCATCATTAATCATTTGGAGCTTACGCACGTTATCAAACAATGTGGGCCGTATCACGATGGTAGCCATCAATACCGCTGAACCTTTGACATCAATCAGTGAATCACACAAGGCCAGGTCCTCATGTAGATGCCACCTCTGCACTTTGGTGATAAGATGTGACAACTGAGCTGAAGACTTCCTGCTCAAAGCATCTGCCACAATATTGGCCTTCCCAGGGTGATACTGGATGGAACAATCATAATCCTTTAAAAACTCCATCCATCTGCACTGTCGCATGTTCAAGTCCTTCTGGATAAACAGATACTTGAGACTTTTGTGGTTGGTGAAGATGTCAAAGGTCTCACCATATAAGTAGTACCTCCAGAACTTCAAAGCAAAGATCACCGCTGCTAACTCTAGATCATGATTCGGATAATTCTTCTCATGTTCCTTAAGCTGTCTAGAGCCATATGTGATAACCTTCTTGTGTTGGTTGAGGACACAACCCAAACTACTATAAGATGCATTACTGTAGATAGCAAAACCCCCTCTGTCAGAAGGTATAGCTAATACCGGTAATGTAGTTCAATGTGTCTTCAGTTCTTGGAAACTCTTCTCACACTGATCAGTCCAATTAAACCTAGCAATTTTCTTGGTGAGCTGTGTAAGTGGACTTGATAGTTTGGAGAACCCCTCTACAAATTGTTGGTAATATCCTGCCAAACTAAGAAAACTACGGACCTCGGTTACCGTTCTCGGCTGTTCCCAATTCACGACCGCTTCAATCTTTGTCGGGTCGACCGTTATACCCTTAGCAGAGATGATATGGCCCAAGAAACTAACTTGGTCCAGCCAAAACTCACACTTACTAAGCTTTGCATACAACTTGTGATCTCTAAGGGTCTATAAAGCCACGTGCAGATGTCCTTCATGTTCCTCTTTTATCTTGGAATAGACAAGGATGTCATCTACAAAGACAACCACGAATTTATCCAAGTGTGGTTTAAACACTCGATTCATCAGGTCAATAAAAGACGCAGGAGCGTTCGTCAATCCAAATGGCATAACCAAAAACTCGTAGTGCCCATATCTGGTTCTGAACGACGTCTTCTCTACATCCTCTGCTTTGACTCTCAGCTGGTGATAACCAGATCTCAAGTCAATCTTTGAAAAGAATCGCGCTCCCTGTAACTGATCAAACAGATCGTCGATCCTAGGAAGCGGGTAACGATTCTTAATCGTCAACTTGTTCAACTGCTGATAGTCAATGCATAGACGCATCGAACCATCCTTCTTTCTGACAAATAGTACTGGTGCTCCCCAAGGAGACACACTAGGTCGAACGAACCCTTTGTCAAGCAATTCTTGCAGTTGCTCCTTTAATTCTTGCAATTCTGTAGGAGCCATCCAATACGAAGCCTTAGATATTGGTTCAGTACCCGAAATTAGATTTATTACAAATTCAATCTCCCGAGCTGGTGGTAGTCCTGGTAAATCCTCAAGAAACACATCGGGGTATTCGCACGCAACATGAATATCGGATATCACATTTGTCTCCTCTCGTTGCTCTTGCAGAAAAGCCATATAGCCACTGCATCCATTCTTCATCATCTTTTCGGCTCGATTAGCTGATATCAATGGAGCTACCTTAGAATTCACCCTGCAGAATCTAAGCGACTTCATCTTTGGAGGATGAAGAAATACAACCTTCCAAAGGTAATTGACGCTCGCATGATAAGCGGATAACCAATCCATTCCAAGAATAATGTCAAATCCTTGCATGTCTAACAGTATCAAATCTACCATCGTCTCGCGATCTTTTACCATTACAATCACTGATTTACACACTATGTCTGCATTCACTGAATTCCTCGTAGGAACAGACACCGTCAATATGAAGTCTAAATGTTCAGGAGTGACACTCAATTCTTTCGTAAATTGAGGTGTGACAAATGAGTGTGTAGAGCCTGGGTCTACCAAAACTCTTGCTCTATGAAAACAAATATCACAATGCTGATACACCTTCAATATACCTATAATTCAGTGGCACAATTCAATTAAATGATTACAATATGTAAGTGTAATGTGCATCATCATTGTCATAAGTAAATACCAACAATAATTCGACATTACAATTTCCAGTCCATTTTATAAAATAATCTCACTTAAAAATTTAATCATACCTTGAATGACATCATTCGATATCAGAGCATCAGTCGCGGTAACCGCATATGCTCGACCTTGAACCACGGGTCTAGATGATCTCTGTGTAGACACGGATCCGGATCACTCCTTGCTCTCTTTGCTTTCCTCTGGGCAGTTTCTAACCAAGTGGCCCATCAAGCCACATTTGAAGCACGCCCCTGTCTCTCTTCTACACTCCTTCGTCTTGTGTGGCTTCCCACACTTTGCACATGATATAGCTGGAGTGAATGAAGAGACCCTTGAAGATCCCTGTGCCATTGAAGCTCCGCTACCAGAAGAACCAGACGGTCGGAATGGTCTGAAAGATGTAGGCATTGTTGCCCTGTGGTACAAACTCGGCCCTGAAGAAATTGCCGGTCGGGAGTGAATAGGGTATCTCAGAGGTCTAGCGAATCTTGCTCGCTTGTTCTTCTCAAGGTCTTGAGACTGTCCCTGAAATGACCTCTCTCTGGTCTGCTTGTCTCTCCACTATTTCTGGTTTTCTTCCCCTGCTATGAGAGCCTTGGCCATAACTCTCTCATATGTCTCCATTTCCCACATGGTGACATCTTTCTGTAGGTTCTGCCTCAGGCCGAGCTTAAACTTTCATGCTCTCATCAGCACAGTGGCTACATGCTGGGGTGCGAACCTAGCCAGTTGATCAAACTCAGCACCATACTCTCTCACTGACATCGCACCTTGCTTTAGCTCTATGAATTTCACCTCCCACTGGTGCCTCACAATTTTTGGAAAGTACTTGTTGTAAAATACTTCCGTGAACTCCTCCCAGGTCCATGGAGTGTGAGGAAACTCTCTCTGTCGATTCTGTGACACCGACTTCCACTAGGGTTCGGCATCACCATCCAATTTGAAAGTAGCCCAGCACACTTTCTCCACATCACTGCACTGGAGCACTTCAAAAAGTTTCTCCATCTTCTCTATCCAACCCTCGGCCTTTATGGGATCAATCTGGCCCGAGAAGTTAGGAGGTATCATTCTCCTAAACTCCGAATTAAATCTGTGGTGAGGTGGTCTATGTCACGAGTCGTAATGACCATTTGTCGAGAGACGTTGGTAGCCAAGGCTTCCAACACCTGCTCCATTCTATCCTCGTTGCCTCTTCTTCCTCTTCTCGGTCCTACTGGAATGACATTTTCACCCGATAGGAACCCCAATCCCCTAGATGTCCCAGCAACATCGGGAATGTCTTGCAAAGGGACCTCTCTCTATCCTTCTCTGCCTCCGCTGCGTCCGCCTCTGAACCTAGGGCCCATACTGGTCTGTCATTGTAAAAACAATAATACTGATCAGTACATACATTGTGAAAACAATCTAATCATGAACCCGCAGTTCAACCTAAAGCTTAGGCTCTGATACCAACTTTAACAGCCCGAATTTCCGCACCCAAAAATCTTTCCCATCAAGATCATACTCTGGATGATCTCCCGGATAAATCACAAAGTGTCTACTCGTATAGCGAAAACCAAACAGACACTGTCCAGCAGTGGTAGGTCGAGTCATCATATAAGGTTTTAAATGAAAGAAGCAATAAAATATACATGCATATATATATATATATATATATATATATATATATATATACGTACCAAAAGAATATATATTCCTAAAAAGGAACCAAGAAGAACCACTGGTGATCGACATCCATCACCCAAAACAATGGTTCTCGATAATGGTTTTGATAGAATGTATAATAATACAATAAATATAACAACTACAATAATAAATATAAAACGGTGGCCACCAGGCACACAATAATCTAGAGTATCAAAAAGTACAAAAATACAGGACTCAAGTACCCAGGCTATGGATAAAACTCGTCTGCCTGGATATCAGTCTCCTCGTCCTCGACCTCAACCTCTAGATCAGGCTGGTAATCAGGATCGCTCTCGGTGCCGAGAGCTCTAACTTTAGAACCTATAAATATTATAGAAAACAGGGTGAGCTACATCCTAACTCAATAGAAGAATCCCTACTAAAACTGTACTGAATATGCAAGACATGATATCTCAAAGCAGGAAATCAAATCAGAACGTGCAAACAGGGCAAAATCAGATCAAATACTGAACTTTTAACAAGAAACAGATGCTATGAAAGTGCATAATTAGTGAGTTAAATTGTATATATTTTTCTAACTTAAGAAACTCCCGTGAATATATAACACGGAGTAATAAGGAATTGACAGATAGGAAACCCCAACCATTCGTCGTTCACATGAATAATTTCAGGGTGCAATAATGCCTCATCAATGGAGTGCAATTGTGTCAAGAGATTAACAAAGCAGATGCACAAGCGTGCCAGGCACGGATATACCGCCGAGTCGGTGGGGATCATCTGGTTAAATAATTAAATCACATACCCACATAGACCTCACAAATCAGGTAGCAGAAATCAGGAACAGGTTTCAGAATATCAAAACAGGAAATAAATTAGAGATTTATGATATGTAAACATGCTTGTTAAAATAGAAATCAGGGTGCAGATATGAAAGAATCATGAAATCATAGTCAAAAAAATATTTTAGGTTGGATTTTCCCTACCTTAGACCAGACCTCTTTCTAAGCAAATCCAAAGCTTTTCAGAGCATCAAGGTCTGATCCTAGACCATAAATATAGTGCACTAGGTGTCAGGGATGTCAAAACATTAACTATCGCGGTGTTCAGTAGCACTTAATTTACAAAACCAAAACAAGTCAAAAACAGGGGTGATTGATCGATCAATTCATCTCATTGATAGATCAATAACTTCATTGATCGATCAACCCTTCACATAATTCACAGGTGACAAAGGTTAATTGATCGATCAATAGCCTTGATTGATCGATCAATCCATCTCATTGATCAATCAATCCATCTCATTGATCGATCAATGGTTCAATTAATCGATCAATAGCCTCTTATTCTTCACATTTGACAGAGGAAAATTGATCGATCACTAGCTTAGTTGATCGATCAATCCGTCTCATTGATCGATCAATGACCTCATTGATCGATCACCAGCCTAAATTTTAAATTTTCCTCTTCCTGTTCTCACACTAATTTTATATAGATTGATCGATCAATGCCCTTATTGATCGATCAATCTTTGCCATTGATCGATCAACCCTCAAAATTGATCGATCAATTAACAAACTGATCGATCAATGCCCTCGGGCACTGAACTTCCAAAAAAATGCCCCTACTGTTCCCACTTAATGCTTATACCAATTGATCGATCAATGCCTCTCATTGATCGATCAATCAAGTATTGATCGATCAATAATGACAGTTCTCTATCATTAATGGCGGTCACCCCTTTAACCCATTTTAACCCCTTTTAACATTAATGGTTTCTAACAACCATTCACACACACATATACACATACACATGAGGCTTTAACTTTGCCCAACTTAAATGTAAAAGCTCACCTTAATTGGGCCCTTTCGGGGTTTCGGCAAATGCGATCCGAAAAGGATTCGGATCTGGGGTTTAGGATTTGTCACCCCCCCTTGACTCGAAAGTGGAAATCAGTGGCACCGCTTCTTCACGTAGTGATAACACACCTCTGCCGAGAAGATTCGACGTATCAATGTCGATTGCACACTCCCAAATTAAGTGATCGCTAACCTAAGTTCTCTCACACATGTTTTCTTGAAAAAAAAACAACTAAACCTTCTTCTCCTAGCTTAGGGTTTATCAGATATAGAAACAAGAAGGAGGAGGTGGAAGATGAACATCCCAGATCCCCTTCCTTCTCTTATAAGCTAATGACCTAAAATATCTCTGATATTTCAGTCTCTAAATTTAAACTTCATTGTGGAGCACGAACACGGTCGCTACGGCGTAACATGCCACATCGACTTCTTCCTAGCCTCAAACTTACACACGAAGTTGTACATGACTTCATCTAACTATGGGCTAATCTTATTTCTAATAATATTGATTATAAATTTTTTATTTTATCTCGATTTCCATGCTGAGCACGCATATCGAAGTAGTCAGGTTCTTGTTCAGAATTTTAGGGTTGTTACAAGTGGACTTGGTTATCGCTCGAGCGAGGTGAGTACTCAGACGAAGGCAAACTTTCAGGTGAAAATCACTCGAGCGAGTTTGGTTGTCGCTCGAGTGACCAGTGCATTATTTCATGGAGCAAACTCTCTAGCCTAAGTCTCTTGAGCGAGTTTGCTTATCGCTCGAGTGACCCACGAGGACCGAGTTGCATCTACACTCCATAATTGGACAGTTTCTCTTGGGTTAAAAGTAGGATTTGGGTCTTCTATATAAAGAAAAAGCTCATGGACGAATTGTGATATTGAGATATCATTGTAAAGTTTTTGTAAACCTATCAAGGGTTTAGTGGAGAGCTTTGGTGAAGCTTGAGTGTTCTTGTATTCTTGTGTGATAATTAATATAGTGGATTATCATTGCCCGTAGATGTAGGCATATTGCCAAAACACATAAATATTGTCTCTTATGTGTTTGTGGTTGAGTTTCTTCTATTTTGTGTTCTTATTTGATTCTTCATTGTAAGATCGTTGGTTGGTTTGTGAGCTTCCACGCAATAAATTGGTATCAGAGAATTAGCTTTCTGTTCTACGATCGAAGATGGCATCGAAGTCCGCAAAAGTTTCGAACACAAGGTTTGAGGTTGAGAAATTCGATGCGAAGATCAATTTCGGCTCGTGGCAAGTACAAGTCCAGGATATCTTGATTCAACAAGGGTTGTACAAGGCATTGAAAGGGCTTTTGGGTAAGCCAGCGGATATGTTCGATGGTAATTGGGAATAATTCAAACTTCAGAGTCTAGTACGATTCGGCTATGTCTAGCGAAGGAGATTACATACAATGTGATGCGGGAGAACTCGATGGCCTTCCTGTAGGCCAAATTGGAGAGTCACTAGATGAAGAAATATCTAATAAGTCGTCTATATCTCAAAAAACAACTGTACAAGTTGCACATAAAGGTATGTACTTCTCTTAACAAATATCTTAATGAATTCAATAGAATAATATCTGAATTATTAAATGTTGGAGAAGTGGTTAAGGATAAATGTTGGAGAAGAGGTTAAGGATGATGCGTAATGATCCAAAAATTTTGAAACCGAACTTGATTTACCTTGTGTGCGTGTCCTACATGGTGACTGATGTCGCCATGGATTTTTCTTTAAATAAATCATTATATAATATTGGGATAAAATTGTGTGGATGGATTAAGGTTTAAAAGCCTGATTGGGCTTTATTTGTGAAGTCATGCACCAACTCGCGATCTACTCAACATCAAAACCGAACACTATGGTAAGTGGATAGAATTTTGGGTAAGATATTTTTGTCTTTTGTTTGGTTATAAAGGGGGGGATACCTTATTGGCTAAGCTATCTACCAAAAATTTGAGAAGAAGAAAGGAGAGTCGTGCCCCGTTTTCGAAAATTAGTCGCCTTCGAACCTTGTGAGATCTCAACTGTGTAATCACCTGCAAGCTTCGTACACTTCGCAAAGCACTTGATGCTGATCATCACTTATGTTCCGCCTTGTGAATCCCGACTGTTGGAAACCCTTAAATTTGAACAACGGTGAGCCGATCACCTTGGACGCATCTTTAGTGCTTTGAATATGTTAAGAGCGATGCGCGAGAGTTGATGAAGTCATCTTGAGATCCTGAGATCGATCACTATTGCAGAATCGTCGTTGGAATCTGAAGAAGTTTCGTTCTGAAACCCTCTTCAAACACCACTGCTCATAAGCCATGAAATCAATCGGTGAAAGGTACGATCGTGTTGATTTTAATGGTATGGATTCATATATTAAATGCTTGTTTAGTTGCCTGATTTATGTGTGTAAGTTTTGGGTGAAAATGGCGAGAAGCTGTGTGAAAAATGGGTTTCAAAACTAAGAAATTGCAGAGTCTCTGAAACTCGCACACCTGAGCTTCAAAGCTCGCTCGCGCGAGGTGCCTTCAGAAAGAGACTCCCGTGAGTCTCTAATAACCGCTCGCATGAGTGTTTAAGTAAGCCATGAGCTCACTCATGCGATGTATATTTCTTGCTCTTAAGAGGACCTCGCGTGCCTAGCTTCAGTAAGCTAAAATCCAATCACTCGCCCGAGGTCTATGAGTGTTTGTGAGCTCATGCGCCTGAGCTTTAGTGCTCACTCGCGCGAGAAACAGAGTCACACTGGTTTTGACTCTTTTTGTGTGATTTCTTCATAAATGTGTATCTTTGGGCTTCTTTAAGCATTTTGATGGACTCTTTGAATATTTTGGGTTGTAGGTTAAAGTAATGAGCATCCACGTGAGTCCTCAAGAGGATTATGTGTGCAGTGTGTGAAATCATACTGAGGTAGGAGAATCTCAAGATCACTCACATTCTATTTTAATTCACATGTCTATTTTGTAATCAATTTGAACATTATAAATCTGAGTTTTAAGTTTAAATATAAAATATGAACCTTGCATCTAAAATAAGAACTCTTATTAGTTAAATCTAATATGGGCTGGAATCCAGAATTTTTAAATCCTGAACTCTGCATTTGAATTATGTACTAGAATATGCATTTGAAATATGTATTAGAATTTGCATTTGATTTATGATTCACTCGTACAACCCATCAAACTCCTGAACATTGTTCCTGGTGCAAGTTACCCTTATAACGCAGGGGTTTGTTGCATTCCTAAAAAAGGGTTCATGAATGACGATGGTTAGGTAGGGGATCCCATTAGTATTATTCCCGCTCTCATGATATATTAACTTGAGAGATAAATTAAGTTGAGACTTAAGTCATGAATTTGATAAGTTTTACATATCTGAACTAAGAAACAATGAGCATTTGAACTCCTTACCTATTTTTTTATCTGATCTGAAACTTAGCATATGAAATTGCATCTGATCCTTGTATTTGAAATTCAGTCATTTAGCTTATTTCGAACACCGGTCTTGGAACTAATATGCTACCAATTATATTTTGAAACCATGTTAATTAAGATATGATGTGAATAAGTTTTGTTTCTTCTACTGAGCTTAGCTGTTAGCTCACTCTGACTATATGTCACAGGTACTGCTTTAGACACTGCAGCTTAGGGCTATGAGAGTGACCCTAATTATGTTTCGGAGGAAGAATTTGAGATTCCTCCTGACGAGTTCTTTCCCTGGTTTGGGACTCGGTCTTGTTTTTGGATATTTTTGAGAGAGTAGACTTAGGCTTAGTATGTCCGGCCTGTTTTGTTATATTTTAGAATTCATGTCATTATATTCATTTTTTTTGTGACCCATGTTTCGGTGATGGTCGGCCATCACTGGTGGTTCATTTCGATTCTTTGTTCATGTGTTTCATATGGAATTTAGAACTGTTATTTTGCCTTACCTTTGTTTAGAATTGGAGCTTCCTTTTATTGTACTCTGATATATGTTTAGTTTCTGCCCGTCTTATATATTTATTGATAGGTTGGCGAACCGACCTTTTCTGTATTTCGAATACGGAAAAGTCGGGTCATCACAGTTGACATCAGAGCTATGGCTCTAAATTAGGAATTCCATAGGACCGTGGGCATGATTGTGATTACAATCGATACTGATCAAATGTTTTTATTGTTTAACAATAATAGATCAGCATGACCATAAGGTTCCGAGGCAGAGGCAGAGGTAGGTTCAGTTGGAGGATATTCTTGAAGGTGTCGGTACATCTCGAGGAATAGGGATTACTACTCCTCCTAAAAATATTCATATTGGCGGAAGAGCTGGAGTAGGGAATGTTGATCAAGTGTTGGAGGCTTTGGCCAACAACATAGCTCAGCAGACAACCTTTATGGCTCAGCAGACTATTGTGATAGCTTAGCAGGCAGAGTTGTTAGTAGCCAAACATCAACCCTTCGAGTTTACAGTGTTTAGGAGGATGCATCCTCTTAATTTTTCGGGTCAAATTGAGCCGATTGAGGCAGAAGGTTGGCTGAACGAGATAGAGAAAATCATCAATGTACTACAATGCACCGACGTCGAGAAGGTGCGTTGGGCAACCTTCAAGTTGGACGGGGAGGCTGACCCCTGGTGGAAGACATTATCCAGGATTAGAGAGCTGGAAAATCCTAATACGCCATGGACTTGGGCAGAATTCATAGAGACCTTTAACGATAAATATTTCCCCAAGATCATACGGGACTAATGGGAAGTCCAATTTATAAAGCTAGAGCAGGACAAAATGACAGTGCGAGAGTACGAGGCTGAGTTCGATAGACTGTCGAGATTTTCACCTCTTCACGTGGCTACCGAGTCGATGAGGGCCAAAAAGTTTCAGATGGGCTTAAGGAAAAATATTCTTGAGAGGATTGTTGTGATTTTAATTATGTTTTACTTGCAAGCGCACTAATCGGTTTGCAGATAGTGGGTGCGGAGTACAAGATCATTCCCACGAGGATTGGTTAGAAAATTAAGCAAAAAGTAATAACAACTAATCAAAGGAATCACCACAGATCTATCACAGTATTCACTAATTTAAAGAGTCTAAGAGTTTGGTGGATGAGATAAATTCTAACAAAAAAAATTAAAATTTAAATAGATAATGAAAGATAAGGATTGGGATACTAAATCCCCCCATCGTAGGTTCATCATTCATGAAACACAAATATGTGATTAAGATATGAGATTCACAAAGATGTCTATGTGCAAGCACAAGTTTCGAACACAAATGGGTTCTAAAGTGTAGATATGAGATCAAAGAGATGTATGATTAACATCCCATGAGTGTATGATTATCACTCACACCTTAGATAGCACTCAGAATCCAATCTCTAGGTAAATTCCATACTACCGATCTAAGATAAAGGAGATGTATGATTAACATCCCATGAGTGTATGATTAACACTCACACCTCGGATGGTAATTGGAACTTAATCCTCGGATAAAGTCTACACTACCGATCTAAGATCACGGAGATGTATGATTAACATCCCATGAGTGTATGATTAACACTCACACCTCAGATAGTGGTAAAACTTAACCCAGAGAAGGCAGTAATTAGATTAGAATCATCATTGCAGATCTGAAATCATAGGGCATGATTAGCTCCTAGATCTCAAATTGCAATCAGATTATATTCATATCGATAATAACATCAGGGACATTAAAACAATCTCACATCTCAACCTGTAGATTTGTATTATTATGAATGAATACCTTAGATGGCGTTTATTAGATCCCCATCCCCAATGAAACAAGCCACACATGATAGAAATAAATGATAAAATAAAGATATAAATTAAAAATGACATTAAAATACCGTAAAGAGCTTCAACAAAATCCACAAAAAAACTTTAATCCAAATCTGGTACAATCCTTCTTCACAAGTTCATAAAATGAAAACTAGTCTAAATCTTCAAGTTCGAAGAAAAAATGAATAATCCAAACTGGAAGCTCACGGGACTAAATGCCCTCCAAAACTCAAAAGCCCTAAAGCAACCATCCAACAAAAAACGGAGAAGATCTCTGCCCGAATCCTCATATTTATCTTTAAAGATTTTTCTGTTCCGATTTGGATTAGTCGATTGATCGACTTAAGTGGTCGATCAATCAACTAGATTAAAACTTGAATTTTAATCTCAAATCCTATTTATTATGTTGATGCATCGACACAAGTGGGTCGATTGATCGATATAACCAAATTATCTGAGGTCAGTATGTTCTTTGCTTCATTGCTCCGATGTATATTGACTTTGCATTCTTTTATGCTCCTTAGTGCATCTAATGATCAATTTTACCTGAAACTCATAAAACTTCACAAATCTCATTAGATAGCTTTCATCGGATGGCTAAATGTAGGTCTTTAGGGGTGAAATATCATCATATTTTACTAGTCATCAAGGATCTCGGCTTTTGAACTGGAGACATATGCAGTGGTGCTTAGTTAAGCCCTTATAGTTGAGGAGGACATTGACAGGATGCTCAAGCGGAGAGACCAACAGAATAAGGAGAGGGTTGGACAGGGTTAGACAAGTGCCTATGATTAGGCAAATAAAGCGACCCAAGTTTACAAGACTGCCAACATATCCTACTCAATTGGTGTACTCGAGACCTGCAGCTTCTTTTGGACCGACGTCCTATCCGAGGCCATCAGTGTCTTCGCTTGTACGATCCTTTCGACCAGTAGATTCTACTACTAGTGGGGCCTCACTGGCACAAGGATCCTCACGTATTCTATCTTTTGCTCCAATCCCTTTGTGTACAAGCTGTGGGAAACCGCACAAGACTGAGGACTACAGGAGGAACACTGGAGCGTGCTTCCGGTGTGGAAAGATCGTACATATGGTCAAGGATTGTCCTGAGGAGGACAAGAGAAGGACTACCTCGGCTTTGACACAGAGATCGACTCGACCTATTATTCAAAGTTGAGATTATGTTGTGGCAGCTTAGGATGCCCAAACGTCAAATGACATGATCCAAGGTATCATAAAATTTCAGACGTTATTTTTATTTTAAATTTCTTTTTTTGATTAGTGTTTTATAAATTCTTGTCGTAAGATATGCATGAACACCACACGACTTACAAACGATTAATTAAACATTATGTAATAATTAAAGGTACCCTTGTTATGCATTGTGACGACGATGTATGTCAAACTGAAGCACAAGTATTGATAGACCCCGAGTCTACTCACTCATTTAGCACTCCTCTATTCGCTGAGAAGTTGGGCATCATTTCTAAGTTCCTTGACTTCATATTGGCAGTATCAGTCCCTATGGGAAGCTCAGTGAGCACCGATACAACATTTTAATCAGTAATCGTGATGATTAAAGACCACGAGATGATAGCTGATCTAATTATTTTAAGTATGGAGATGTAATCCTAGGAATGGATTGGCTATCCGCTTATCATGCGAGCATAGATTTCCTTCGAAAAGTTGTCACTTTTCACCCTCTAAAGAGAAAATTATTTTGATTTTGTGGAGTCAAATCCAGTGTCGCACCGTTCATTTCAGCTATCGGAGCAAAGCGTATGATGAGGAGCGGTTGCTATGGATATCTTGCTTATTTGCAAAATCATGAGGAGAAGAAGAACATTGCTAACATTACAGTTTCTTGTGAGTATCTGGATGACTTTCTTGAGGATATGCCTGGATTGCCACCTGACCGAGAGATCGAGTTCTCAATTGAGTTAGCGCCTGGTACCAAACCATTATCAAAAGCTTAATACCATATGGCGCCTGCTGAGTTGAAAGAACTAAAGGAACGACTTCAAGAGTCATAGATAAAAGCTTTATCCACCTATCTCCTTGGGGAGCACCGTGAAGAAGAAGGATGGGTCGATGCATCTTTACATCGATTACATGATTAAATAAGTTGATGATTAAGAATCTTAATGCACTTTTGTGGATCGATGACCTATTTAATCAGCTGCAAGGCACAAAGTTCTTTACAAAGATCAATTTAAGGTCAGGCTACCATCAGCTAAAGATTAAGGTGGAAGACATTTCCAAGACTGCATTTCGCACGAGGTATGGTCACTATGAGTTCCTGGTTATGCCTTTTAGGCTAACGAACACACCAGCTTCGTTCATGGACTTGATGAACCGAGTATTCAAACCACACCTCGATAAATCAGTGGTTATTTTCATAAATAATATCCTCATCTATTCGACAATAAGAGAGGAGCATGAGCAACATTTGAGAATGGCTCTTCAAACACTCAGAGACCACTAGCTGTATGCCAAACTTAATAAGTGTGAGTTTTGGCTTGATCAAGTGAGTTTCTTGGGCCATATTGCCTTTGAGACTGGCATCATGATTGATCCATCAAAGATTGAGTCGGTTGTGAACTAGGAATAACTGAAGACGGTTACAGAGGTCCATAGTTTCCTTGGTTTGGCGGGATACTATAGGAGATTTTTTTAGGGTTTCTCCAAGATATCAAGTCTGCTTACACAACTTACGAAAAAGAATGCTAAGTTTGATTGGGCCGGTAGCAGTGTGAGCGAGTTTTAGAACTCAAGAAGCGATTGACTCTGACGATTACTTGTCATGCCTTGAGTAGTGGAGGTTTTTACGATATCTGATGATGCTTCCTATGGAGGATTGAGCTGCGTGCTTAATCAGAATGAGAGAGTCATTACTTATGGTTCTGGGCAGCTAAATGACCATGAAAAGAATTATCCGACGCATGACCTTGAGTTGGTAGTAGTCATCTTCGCTCTGATGATCTGGAGGCATAACCTTTATAGGGAGACTTTCGATATCTTTACTAATCACAAGAGCCTCAAGTATCTGTTCACACAGAAGGATTTGAATATGAAGCAGCAGAGATGGATGGAGTTCCTGAAAGACTATGGTTGTTCCATCCAGTATCACCCTGGGAAGATAAATGTTGTAGCTGATGTACTGAGCTGGAAGTCTTTTGCTTAGTTGTCACATCTCATCACTAGAGTGTCGAGATGGGACTTACTTGAAGATATGGCTTGATGCAGCACAAGATTTGACATTAAAGTTTTGGGTGCTCTGATGGCTACTCTTCTGATTCGTTCTACACTCTTCGAGAATATTCGGAAGCTACAAATGACTGATGATGAGCTTATGGTTATTAGACGGGATGTGATTGGAGGAAGTATGACAGATTTCTCCATTAAAGAAGATGAAATAGTGTTGTTTCAAGACCGAGTATGCGTACCAATCAATACTGAGCTTTGTCACACCATTTTGGAAGAGGCTCATAAATCTATATACGCCATTCATCCTGGCAGCACTAAGACATATCAGGATTTGAAGAAGAGCTTTTGATGGAGAGGCTTAAAAAGAGATGTTGCTGAGTACCTATCACGATGATTAATATGTTAGGAGGTCAAGGTTGATCATCAGAATCCATCAGGATTGTTGCAACCTTTACCTATACCCGAGTGGAAATGGGAGGCCATTTCTATGGACTTTATTCTGGGGTTGCCAAGAACTCTGAGGAAGCACAACGCCATCTGGGTCATTGTGGATCAGTTGACTAAATCCACTCATTTCTTGCCATACAATACAACGTATGCAACCAGCAAACTCGCAGAGTTGTATCTCAAGGAGATCGTTAGGCTGCATAGTATATCGATCAGTATAGTATCCGATAGAGACTCGTTATACACATCTCAGTTCTGACAGCGATTTCAAGAGTGGATGTCTAGGCTTGATTTCAGCTCGGCTTTTCTCCCTCAGACTTATGAGCAAACAGAGCGGGTGAACTAAATCATCGAGGACATGCTACGAGCTTGCATGTTAGATTTCCAAGGGTCATGAGACCAACACTTACCTTTGACTAAGTTTGCCTATAACAATAGCTATCAAGCTAGTATCGGGATGGCTCCTTTTGAGGCATTGTATGGGCGACGGTGTAGATCTCTGCTCAACTGGGAAGAAGTGGGCGAGAAGCTCATTCTAGGCCCAAAGATTGTGGAGAGTACTACTGAGAGTGTTCGATTGGTCCACGAGAGGCTACGTGTTGCTCAAAGTTGTTAAAAGAGCTACGCCGATCTCTAAAGGAGACACGTTGATTTTCAGATGAGCCTAATTGCATTAATCACATTTACACTCCTTTAAATTATGAGATAGTAGCTAATACTTGTATTTCAAGTAGGAGACAATGTATTTGTTCGAATCTCGCCTACGAAAGGCGTGATGCATTGCGGTAAGCGTGGAAAGCTAAGTCTGCGTTATGTTGGGCCTTCTGAGATACTAGACCGAGTCGGTGAAGTCACCTACCGAGTAGCTTTACCGCCGCAACTATCTAACATGCACAATATATTTCACGTGTCCATGCTGTGAAAATATATTAAAGCCCCGACTCATGTGTTAGACTATCAATCGATTGAACTTCAGGAAGGTTTAACATTGGTTAAGGAGCCGGTACAGATATTGGACCTTAAGGAGCAGATCTTATGAACAAAGCTAATTCCTTTAGTTCTTGTGAAGTGTTGAAACCACTCAGCAGAGGAAGCCACTTGGGAACGTGAAGCTGAAATCCGCGAGCAGTTTCCACGTCTCTTTGAGTGAATTTCTGACTTTTCTAAAGGGTTGTAAGTTAGGAAATGCAATAAGTACTTTACTTTTAGAATCATAGTTGGGGTAACTCCAACTTTCTACAGCCTTTTGAAAATTTCTGTGTATGCGACCTTCCTTTTTGTGATTAAAATTTTTATTATTTTATGTAAATTTACATGGTTGGAGAATTATTACCACCTGGTGGTTCTACTTCTCCTCGCTATCTCTATAACTAACTCGTTGGAATAAGTTTTGCCTGTTGATTCGACCTTGGTGAAAGTGTGATATTTTATTTCATTTGCAGATGACTCTTGATCGGTTTATATTTGTCTGTTTCGAAATTCTGGGGGTTATTTGAAATTCTACAAATATCCGATTTTGGCCATACTTGTTGATTCGATTCCTTTTAATTATACCTGCCTGATTTTATTTAGTTCCAACTGCATATGGGTGTTTGATACATACACGAAATATGATAAGATATATTGCAATTTAGTTTGAGTCATGGTGAGGTCTTTTTCCCAGGCACGTGACACTTGGCATATAGGCATGCATGTACAAATGCAACACCTCTATGGTTATATGGGATGCAACACGAAGTACATCCATGTTACTATGGATCTCGTCCCTTGAGAAGCGTGATTGGTGAAGCCTATCTCACTGTGACCCATTCTCTTTAAAACCTATCATAGTATTGAATATGTTATGTTAAGAACTTTGTTTAAGATGAGGATTACCTGTAGACCTGACCTGCCCGTATAGCATTTTCGAGGATGAAAATTTCTAAGGAGGGGAGAATGTAATGACCCAAAAATTTCAAAACGGAACTTGATTTACCCAGTGTGTGTGCCCGACACGGTGATCGATGTCGCCATGGATTTTTCTTTAAATAAATCATTATATAATATTGGGATAAAATTGTGTGGATGGATTAAGATTTAAAAGCTTGATTGGGCTTTATTTGTTAAGCAGTGCACCAACTCACGACGTGCCGCTCAACATCGAAACCAAACCCTAAGGTAAGTGGATAGAATTTTGGGTAAGATATTTTTGTCTTTCGTTTGGTTATAAAGGGGTGTATAGCTTATTGGCTAAGCTATCTTGCAAAAATTTGAGAAGAAGAAAGGAGAGCCAAGCCCCGTTTTTGAAAATCAGTCGCCTTCGAACCTTGTGAGATCTCAATCGTGTAATCACCTACATGCTCCGCACACTTCGCAAAGCACTTGACTTTGATCATCGCCTACGTTCCGCCTTGTGAATCCCGACTATTTGCTCGCTGGTTTAGGTTAGATCACAGTTCTAGGATGGATTCGGATTGATTATAATCATCGACCAGAAGCTGATTCAACAATGATGAAGGTTTCTGGATCGATGCATGCTTAAAGTTTCAGGCTGCGATCTCTTGTAAATTTCATATAAGTATTCAATAAAATTTTATTTTCTTACTTTATTTTGAATTCTATTAATGGTACGATTGCATATTCGAGGTTCCGACTAGATCAAGAATGCGATGGTAACGTTGCAATCTTATTTAGAGTAATCTCAGTGGCCTTATAGGGATCGGGGTTAGCCTAGATAGGATATTCACTGACGGACTAGGCCTTGTAGGGTAGTCTTTGTTGGTTCGTGCAATGGTTCTTTGACGATTAGATTTACCTAACTCGCAATTAGATTTCTCTCGTTCATATACGAAGTGACTGAGCTTATAGCTAGGAGCGGGGGTACCAGGGATTTAAAATAGGGAAGAAATAGGAGATTATTAGATACAAGTTTGAGATCCAAGAGAGATCTCAGTCTGCCTTCCCATATCTTTGTCCAAATCTACTAGATTTTCTATTTATTTTTAAGATTAATTTAGGAAACTTAAAATATACAATTATTATATAAAATAGAGATTAAATAAGATAAACGATAAGTCCCTATGGTTCGACACCCTTGTACTCGCCCAAGTACATCTGAACTTGTGCACTTGCAAGGTCATATTTTAGGACGATCAAATTTTTGGCATCGTTGCCGGGGACTTCGGATTTATCTTGTTTGATTTTTGTTTTATATTGTACTTTTATATCATATACTAACCCTAGTTTGCTTAGATTTTGTTTTATAGGCTTGAGAGAGCGAACACTTTAACTTACCGAAGCCTTATCATAGGATGCCGCGAGAGGTTAAGGTACGTGTTTTCGGTTTCCATTAGTTGTTAAAAAAATAAGAAAATTAAATATATATATATATATATATATATATGCTTTTAGATAACCAAGTTCTCTACCAGATTTCGATCGGTCGAAGTGGTTTCGATCGGTCCAAATCAAGAAATTAGCCATAGACCAGAGGTTGTCCATCACTAGAGACAGGGGATACCTCTTACTCCCCTCCGTCTCCTCGACCCCCATCTCCATTCTCATGGGTCAAGACTTCGTCCATTCCCACATCTACAATTGCAACTCCGGCTACCATGCTTTTCACGGACCCTATTATTACATCGGAGCGTGTTCTTGCCCCATCCACTTCTACCACTTCTATATCCCCCACCACGTTCTTTGCCCAACACCGTCGACATTGGTGTCAGTGGTTGTTGTGGCCTCATGAATGAGGCTATTCATGGGGGCGCTACCCCATTTGTGGACTCATTTTTTATGAGTTCCACCCAGTCCACAGTGGCGCGGCGTCCCCATGCATTAGAGGTGGGGTAGGTTGAGATTAAAGCCAAGCTCACCTCTGTGAAGGAAATGCTGACTAAGGTGTTGGTGGGAATGGCTATTGAGGTGTGGTCCGAGTGGGTCTTCCCATGATGACGGACCTACTCCTCCCCCCAGTTCACCCCCCTCCCCCCTACATCACCTTCTGATGAGCCCTTCATGGAAGAGGGTTCAGACTTTGCTCCACCTGAGGCCCCAACTTTGGAGCATGCTGGCCCAACTCTCCCATCTTCATTGGGAGAGCCAGGGGCCAGCACTGAGCCTGTAGATTCTGAGGAGCTCGGCTCTATAGACACCCAAATTTGGCCCAAGGCCCGATCGAAACACCTTTCGAGAGAGGTACAATTATGAGCTTTTGATGGCATGTATGGAACCCTTAGGAATCACCCTAGATCCCTTAAAAAGCTATCTCAAACCTTTAGAAACCAATCCCGACCCTTAGAACCCATTTCAAACCCTAAATCTAACCTTCCCGGGCAATGGATGAAGAGTGGTGAACTAGGATTATATAAGGTCTTCTACTGATATCAAATCATATACCATTGGAAAAAGAACTTCTCCAGCTTTCCAACGAGCCAAAAATCACCTCAATCAGAGTTGTATATCAAAAGTTATGACCATTTGAAAATCATGCTTTTTTAGAGAGATTTTTGACTGGCGCAACTATTAACGCTAGGCCATTTTCCCCCTGAATTTGCCTGGCGCAACTAATATTTGCGCCAGGCCTTTTTTCCCTAGAAATGGCCTAGCGTAACTAATAGTTGCGCTAGGTATAAATGGGTCCCCCCACCCCTCGCGAAGCCAACTTCCAGGCTATTATTCATTACTATTTTACTGTATATTTGCCTGGCGCAACTATTAGTTGAGTCAGGTATATGAACAGTAACTATTAGATTTTGCCCTGAATTTCATGTTTGGGGTTTGACTTGTTGACCACCTCGACCTTTGGGGTGTGTTTTAATAGTTCTGTTGCACCCATTCACTACCTATTTGCAACCCCTTAAGTGGCTTAAGGCCTCACCCCATCATCCACCATTGGAGGATCCTTCCACACATTTTAAAGCTCCAAAAACCCTAGGAATCCTTAAATGTGAGATTACCTAATTGCTAAACTCATTTAGCTCTTAAGTGGCCTCCTAATCCACCCATCTCCTATAAATAGAGCCCCCCTCCCCTTGGTTTAAGGGTTGAGAATTTTGGCCTAAGAGAGAAAGAGCTTGAAGTGAGAAGATCTTTCTCCCTTTGGTGCACACTTCCCATACAAATTCTAGATTTCCAAAATCTCCTTTGAGTGATATTTTTCACCTTAGCTCTCTTAGTTTAGGTATATGCTACCCATCCACCTTCCCTCTCTACCTCTTCGTTAGCAAGCCTTAGAGGTTAGAACCCCTCTTTCCACCATACAAGCCTTCAAAAGCTCATCAAAGCAAGCCAACGCAAGACTCTCCTATGGTGCTACAAGGGCCCGAGGGCTCCGGCTCTCCCCTTTCTTCTCCTATCTCTTTCTAGCTCCCTCCATCCTCCCATTTGTGCCGTTACGCCGTCGATTTTTCTATAGGAATGGAGGGGCACAAATAGGATTCTAAGCCCTTTTGGGTAAGAGGAAGCTATTTTCTTTTCTTTTACTTTATTTTATTTTTGGCCATTAGTAGAGACCGCGTTAAGTGGGTTGATCGGGTGCCTAACACCTTCCCGATCGATAACTGAAGCCCCTACCCAAGAGCCTTTGGTGTGGACCGGATTCAGAGTCATATTTTTAGCACTTCGGTGCTCATAAAAATGAACTAGGTATCCCGGGACACTGAAAGCTCTGGGTGGCGACTCTATATTTTTGTTAGAGAGCGCATCGTCGCGACGGGAGCGTTTCGATTCCCACAGTTGTACAGATGGCGACTCTGCTGGGGAATAGCTTATAGAGCTTCCCCTTGAACTTGGCCTTTTTATTTTTTGATTTTTACTAACCTTTTATTGCTATTTTTTCATTTTATTTTTACTCACTCCTCCGATTAAGTCATTTTACTTACCCTTACTTTTACGTCATTTACATGCCTTAGCCGATCGGCGAGTGTAGTTGCACATTTGTCTTTTATTTTCCTTACTTTTATGTCATTTTAGTGCCTTAGCCGATTGGCGAGCCTACTTGAGCTTTGTCTTTCAATTCCTTTAAATTTCCGTCACTTAAAGTGCCTTAGCCGATTGGCGGGCCTACTTGTGTACTCATATTCCATCAGTGGGCGTCGGCCCATAGTGGCGGCACGGGATAATCACCCCCTGTCTTTGAACTAAAGAAAACTTTTTAAAAAAAAGAGAAAAGCTTTAAAAAAAATTAATTAAAATTGAACCAAGTTAGGGAGCTTAATCAATTTATTTTTATGGGGTAGATTTTAAAAGGGTGGGGATTAGGCAAACACCCGGGTCTTAGTATGGCGGCAGCCCCTAGTGGTGATGATCCAGAAAAGTCCCAGCCCACCTAGTATCTGAGAAGGCGCTTGTGCCGGAGGTATATTGGGTGGTTTCCCATTCTGAAGCTTAAAACCCTTGGGGAGCGCTAGCGAGTTATACCGGACTCAAACCCTTTAGGTGCGGTGAGGAGAGAATCGATCACCAAAAAATAGCTCAGTTCCCTGAAGCCTAGCTTCCATAAAAACAAAAAAAAAGAGACTCATTTCGAGTGTTAGTGGCTGCTGTCAAACATTCTGGAGCATCAGTTTTTGCCTGACGCATGTATTAGTTGCGCCAGTGCAAAAAAACTGAAATTTATAACTGGCGCAACTAATAGTTGGTCAGCTTTAAAATCCACATTTTTACCTTGGCGCAACTAATAGTTGCGCCAGTGTAAAAATAGTGCCCTGCAACCTGGGCGCATGTATTAGTTGTGCCAGGTCTGATTAACAGTACCTCAGCCCGAATATGTGGCCTTCTTCACCTCCCAAGTCCCCCGATCAGTGTGCTTAGTGCCTTGTTTAGGCCCCGCCATCCCCGACACTCGCTCCTGCTGATCAAAAGAGGGCAACTTCTTTTTGGCTCATTCTGGGGGATCGGGTTGTTTACCTTAATTTTTGTGCCTTCAATAGATCAAAGGTTCTCCTTTGATTCTTCCGAAGTGTATCGAAATCGTCGCCGCGGGTCTTGAATTAAGGTACGAGAGCCACCCGAAAAGGGAATTCCAAGGTCTCGGAACCTTTGTTTTTCAAAACTTTTTCAAAAAAATTCAAATATATATATATAATCAAAACCCAAAAAATATAGTTTGTGGTGCCGACACAACGACATCATCTTGCCCTCCACCGTCCCGTAGGGGAAGAAGGAGGAGGATTTTTAGGCCTTATCCAAGGCACCCTTACCCAACACGTTCCCGTAGAATGTAGTGGGTAGTGGACCTGGCTTACGCCGATCCCGACTCATCCCCACCACGTTCTCCAACCCACTCCCATTCGGGAGAAGCTTTTTCCACTATCCCCCTCACCCAACCCCCCTTTACCATTACCAGCCTGTTTGGCGCCCCCATCTTCCCAACCGCTACCCCCCAAAATATCCAAAATCCAATCCCCAACTCCCCATCTTTTGCCAAAACAATGCCCATTTTCCATCCCATACCCATGCTAAACCCACCCCATAGTCCATCCACTTCCATGCCAAACCCATTTTCCCAATCCACATTCATGCCCCGCTTCCCTTCTCCCCCCTATAGACCCGATCCACCCACATTCACATACACCACTTTTGCCCTTTCCGATCCCCCACTAATCCCCCCATCTACCCGGGTCATGCCCAATTTCACCGAGGCCATGCCCAATTTATCCTCCACATCCATCCCACCCATATCCAATCATCCCTTGAACCCACCATCCACATCTCATCCTCCTTCCATGACCATGATGGAGGAGATGTTCCAAGCCTACTCCATGTGGAAGGCTTCCCAAAATGCCTCTTCTCCTCCACACCCCATATCCATGAACCCGTCTCACACCTAGCCAATCTCCATGCCTCACTCCCCCATGACCCCCATCAACCCCCCATAATCCACACCACCCAAACCCCCATTACCCACTTATACTAAGGCCCATTGGCCCAAACCCCCTTTTCTCACATATCCCAGGGGCCCATGGCCCAATACCCCACCACCCAAACCTACCCAGGGCCCATGGCCTAGACCCACCAAGGGCCCATGGCCCAGACCCATCAAGGCCCATTGGGCCAAACCCCTCAAAGGCCCCTGGCCCACACCCACCAAGGGCCCGTGACCCAAACCTACCAAGGGTCCATGGCCCAAACCTATCAATGGCCTGTGGCCCAAAATGGCCAAGGGTTCATGGCCCAAACCCAAACCCCACAGTCATACCTTCCACAATACCCCCAACATTTAACCCAACCTTCACAGTCGGGTCAAGCCCATGCCATACCTCAAACCCAATTCTCCCATTGTAACAGCCCGGATTTCCGTTTCCAGAAACCCGTACCGTTAGGATCATACTCTGGATGATCCCGGATCGATCACACGTATCCGCGCATATAGCGGAAGCTAGGTGGACACATCCGAGCAGCTGTAGTCGGAGTCAACCAATTTCTATACTAAACACACATCAATAATAGTAAATGGAAAGAAAACACACACATTCCCAAAAAGGAACCAGGAAGAACCATCGGTGATGGACGTACATCACCCAAACAATGGTTCCCGATAGTGGTTCCGAAATGGAATGTGGACTAACATAAAATAAATAAATGTAGAACTACATATGTTTATACAAAGGTGGCCACCAGGCACACAGTAAATCCAAAAGATCAAAAGTACAAAATGTCGGGCATCAATACCCAGGCTAAGGATAGAACTCGTCCGCCTGAACGTCCGTCTCCTCGTCCTCTGCCTCGGCCTCGGGATCCGGCTGATAATCCGGATCGCTCTCATCTTGAGCAACTGCTGACCTCGAACCTAAAAGATTTGAGCGAGGTGAGCTACATCCTAGCTCAGTAGAAGAATTTCAATTAATTTACATCTAAATTATTAAACATGATTGCAGAACATATCTTAGATCGATAATTGAAACGAAACTGAACAGATATAGATTGATGCTCAAACATGCAGGAAATCAGAATGCATAACTGGCAAAAGTAAACCAACTTGAATTAGCAAGATGTCTTTAGATTTAAATGACTTAAATCATACATATCTCTAAGTAACTCCCGTGTATATATATCACGTGGTAGCCAGATTTGTGCCGATAGGAAACCCCAACCAATCGTCGTTCAATGAACAATTTTCAGGAATGCAATAATGCCCCACACATGGAGTGCATATTTTGCCGAGGATTTTCAAGCAACTGCACATTGTGCAAGAAACGGATATACCGCCGAGTCGGTGGGGATCGTCTGAATATTAAACCTCAAATCAAATACATACTTATTACCTCATGAATCAGATTATCAGAGCAGATTATCAGAGCATATGCAAAGAACAGAAACAGATATCAGAATACGGGAATCAGAGTTTAATGCATATGCAGGCATGCTTTCGAAAATCAGAGATAGAATACGATGTTAAGATATCATGCAATTAAATTTAGATACACTTTAAGTTGAATTTTCCCCTACCTCAGATCAGTTTATCTTCTAAGCAAATCCAAAGCTTTTTCGACGTGTCAGGGTTTATCCTATACCATATGCACAGTACATTAAGTGTTAGGAATGTCGGAGAACTACCCGGCACAATATCCGGGGTGTCTACTTCATGAAGTCAAGACAGACAAAAACAGGGGTGAGTGATCGATCACCACCCACTGTAGATCGATCACCACCCACTGTAGATCGATCACCACATTGGTGATCGATCACCAACCTCCATATCTCTTCCTCAACACAGTCTAGGTTGATCGATCACCTCCTTGGTGATCGATCACTTCTCTGTAGATCGATCACCACCTTGGTGATCGATCACCATAGCAAGTTTCAAAAACTCCTCCCTCTGTCCACATTAATTTTTATACAAATTGATCGATCACCACCTTGGTGATCGATCACCAACTCTTCTGTAGATCGATCACCACCTTGGTGATCGATCACCAGACTCATTGTAGATCGATCTCCACCTTGGTGACCGACCACCACCTCGGGCCTCAACTTCTCAACTCTCTGGCTTATACAGATTGATCGATGACCAGTCCTTGTTGATCGATCACCAATGACAAAGCAGTCACATTGTTCACCTTCCTTCCATTTTGCTCTCTCTCCATTAATGGTTGTGCAATCACCATTAATACATCATAAACACACCCTTTAAACTACTCATTTAACCCTATTTAACACACACAACTCACCTTGTTCGTGGGTTTCTTGGGGTTAAGAATGACGAAAGAGGGTTTCAAACCTAGATCTCGGAGCTCTTCCTCGATCCGGATCCGTGAGAAGCTCTTGACTCACAGTTCGTCGAGATCAAGGTCTCTCACACCAATCTTAAACCCTGTAACTCAATCACTTAGGTCCAGCTCCTCTAGCTTAGAAATCCTCATCTTCTCTCTTGCTAACCCTTTTCTTCTCTCAAGGGACCTCTTTCACACTTCCTTAGCACGGTCTCCAACCTATGGAGCACGTAGGGCACGAGGGATGAAGGAGAAGAGTGAAAGTCTCTCTCCTTTGTCTCCCTTCCTTCTTCTATAAGCTATCCCCTCAAAACAGAATTTCTGTTTAGCCCTTGGTGTCTGCTCCTAGAAGCACAAACACGCTTGCTTTTAGCGTGTTCCACCTACCCTCTACACATCTCGGATCTAGATGAAATTTCACACGTGATCTCATCTCATCACGGTGCCACACTATTTAAACTAATATAACCTTAAAGTTTTGAATCAACCTTGGTTTCGTGCGAAGACACGCTTGAATCAAAGCAAATCGAGCTCGTGTACTAATTTTCGGGGTCGTTACATTATCCCCCACTTAGGTGATTTTGTCGTCGAAAATGACTAAGAGGCGCATTCAGGGCTTTGTAGTTCTAAAACTCACATGCTAAACTAATACAGAAATTTGGTCTCGTGTCATGCAGGCAGGTAATTAAAACACTTAGGAATTTATATATATCGCATGAAAATGAAAGTCTTAATGTAATTTATGAGGCATGCAATGAATATAAATAGAATGTACACATACAATTAACTACTAGGTATGATAGCATGGTAATACTGCGGGGACATCGGATGGGCGTGATCAAAGGCTGTCTGGGACGGCCGGCCGGTGAATGATAGTCGCGGATCCACCTGCGGGCGTGCGCGATCATCGGCGTAGACGTCGTGGCATAGAGGTGCTGCATGACTAGCTCATGCATACCCGCGTGATAGTCCAGACGACGATGCATCTCTGGAACGCCTCAACGCCATCCGCCTCACGTGGATGCGGCGATTGCTTCACCAACTCGCAAGCATCGCAGTTGACGCGTCGGAGGAAGACGGTGGGGAGGGGCGGTGCGTGACGAATCGATCGGCGGGTGGAACAGGCTGGCCGGACAGATGGCTCGCCGGGTGGTAGGTCTCAGGGTGGCTCGTCCTCCGTGGTCGGGCACATCAAGGATCGAACTGCTCGCTACAGCAGGATCAACCTCTGCTACATCGGGGGAGAACGGCTCGCCGCCTCCTCCTCCTCGTGAAGACGCTTAACCAACAAGTTGTAGCTTTTGTCCGGCCTTCGGATGAAAGACCTTAGTGTTGTTCTCCAAACGAGGCTCGTGAGGAGCCAAGACGTAGGCCTGGCGAGGGCAAAGATAACGCTCTACGAGCTTGGTGACGAGGCGTGCATAGGGGATCCGCTTTCGCCCAGACGCTTCTTCGCAGACATCGTGTCATTGGCATTTATGATGCCATCAATGACAGATTCGCCATAGAGAACCAACGGTTCTCATAGCGGAGAATAGTGCTTGTTGCACTACTCCTGAGGACTTGTGCAGAAAGGGTTGAGGCACACTTGATGTAGGTATCAAGCATCCACAACCGATCGTAGTTGGGCCCTAGAAATGGCTTGTCCCCTCACCGTGTTGGCCTTGGGTCATCTTGGTGACCACATCGCATAGGGTACCTCCTTGACGTAAGGAGGCTCGAGGCCACTGGTCTCAATGTATGCGGTCGGGCATTGAAGGGCCCCCGCGACCGGGAAATGGCTGAATTTATATTCAAGGCCATCGATGGTTGTGACGAGTCGATGGCGACTATCACCCCATTTGAGGTTTTGAAAGAAAAGCCGCACAATACGTGGGCAGTAATGGTCATGGAAGGGCGCGAGTAAGGGTTTAAGCCCTAGCTTTTGTATGTAACCCTTGGCCCAAGCCATTTCGGGTCGGTCCTCATATAGTGAGGACACAAAAACGTATTCCGGTAGGAAGGTTTTGGAAGCCCACCAGGCGTTGGGGATTTCACGCTCAATAGTGAGCGATGCGGATGCGGGAACGGGCGGGGTAGAGGTCGAAGCCGGTGCCATGGGTGGCACGGACGGCGGGGGATTTGGAATAGAAGGCGGTACCGGAGTACGAGCCCGGGATGTGGGTACCTTACGCGAAGGATTCTTCGTGCGTGGTCCCATGGTATAGATTGGGGTTAAAATGCGAAGAAAGGAATCAAAGATCAAGGAAATGGAAGATTTACCGGTGAATGAGGCGACGCACACTCAAATCGAGCCGGAGAACGAACGAAATAGCCGGAGAATAGTCGGAAAGTGGTTGGGGAAGGTCGGAAACCGCAAGCCCTTTCGTCTCTTGCAGTTGTGATGTTGCAAATGACCTTTCAAACTCCCCCTCTCTTATAACTTAACGCCCATTGGTGATCGATCACGGCCTCTTGGTGATCGATCACCAAGGAATCTTTAAGTTCCAAACCCGCCTCATTGATCGATCTACACACTTGGTGATCGATCACGGGGTCTCTTGTAGATCGATCACCAGGGTGTAGATCGATCACGCCTATTGGTGATCGATCACCACTTGGTGTAGATCGATCACGCGTGAACACCACCTTTCATCATTCGATCTCCCTAATATTGATTGTGATGGATTTTGAGACTACCGATTCATACACGCCATATAAAGTGTTCCAAAAGAGAAATTCATCAAGTATATGCTCACACCAATTTATAATCACGACAGCGAATTCCTAGATGAAGTATCGAGACTTACCTTCTCATCAATGAGATGGATCGTTCACAGTTTGATTGCTCTCTCTCCCAAGTAGCTTCGACGTCGGAATGATTTCTCCACCTAACTAGTACCAGCGGGATTAATTTAGTCCGCAGGACTTGATGTCGACGATCTAAAATAGCAATCGGTTCCTCAATCGTCGTCATATCCTCCTGAAGCTCTATTGGTTGGAAATCCAAGACGTGAGTCGGATCACGTACGTAATGGCGTAGCATGGATATGTGGAATACGTTATGCATGCTTGCTAACTGTGGGGGTAAGGCGATCCGATATGCTACCTCGCCAACTCGTCCAAGTACTTCAAATGGTCCAATGTACCGAGGACCTAGCTTCCCGCGTTTCCCAAAACGCATGACGCCCTTGATTGGCGAAATTTTCACAAACACCTTGTCTCCAACCTGAAAACAAGGGTCAATTCCTTTGTAGTTAAATTTTAACCATGGTCATATCATTAATGTAATTGATTATACCTGAAATTCCACTCGTGTTCGGTGAAGATCGGCATAGCTCTTTTGGCGACTTTGGGCCATCTTCAACCTTTCACGTATTACTCTTACTGTTTCAGTGGTACTATCTACCATTTCTGGTCCCAAGACAAGCTTCTCGCCGATTTCTTCCCAGTTCAATGGAGATTTGCATCGACGTCCATATAAGGCTTCATAAGGTGCCATCCCAATGCTCGACTGATAGCTGTTATTGTACGCGAACTCGATCAGAGGTAAGTGTTGATCCCATGAGCCATGAAAGTCTAACATACATGCTCGCAACATATCCTCTATGATCTGGTTCACTCTCTCAGTCTGCCCATCTGTCTGAGGATGAAACGCTGAGCTGAACTCCAATTTTGTACCCATGCCTTCTTGGAACCGTCGCCAAAACTGCGACGTATACAGAGGATCTCTATCACACACGATACTGATGGGTATTCCATGTAATCGAACTATTTCTTTCACATATAACTCGGCTAGTTTATTGGCTGTGATTGTAGTCCGATATGGTAGGAAGTGTGCAGATTTCGTCAAACGATCAACAATAACCCAGATTGCATTGTTCTTTCCCAGTGTACTCGGTAATCCTAAAATAAAGTCCATAGAGATGGCTTCCCATTTCCACTCTGGTACTGGCAAGGGTTGTAACAAACCTGCTGGATTCCGATGATCTACTTTCACCTGCTGGCAGACCAAACACCGAGAAACATACTCCGCCACATCCTTCTTTAACCCTCTCCACCAAAAACTTCGTTTGAGATCTTGGTACATCTTGGTGCTACCCGGATGTATAGCATACATAGATTTATGCGCTTCTTCCAAAATTGTGTCTTTTAGATCTTTGGTATCCGGTATGCATGTCCGATCTCGAAATAGCAAGGTGCCATCATCCTTAATAGAAAAATCAGGCCTTATCCCATTGATCACATCTCTTCTAATTGTCATAAGCTCGTCATCGACCATTTGGAGCTTTCGTATATTATCAAACAATGTGGGCCGTATCACAATGGTGGCCATCAAAGTACCTGAACCCTTAACATCAATCAACGTATCACATAAGGCCAGGTCTTCCAATAAATGCCACCTTTGCACTCTGGTGATCAAATGTGCCAATTGAGCTGAAGACTTCCTGCTCAAAGCATCCGCCACCACATTGGCTTTTCCAGGGTGATACTGGATGGAACAATCGTAATCTTTTAAGAACTCCATCCACCTGCGCTGTCGCATGTTCAAGTCCTTTTGTGTAAACAAGTACTTTAGGCTTTTGTGGTCGGTGTAGATGTCAAATGTCTCACCGTATAAGTAGTGCCTCCAAACTTTCAAGGCAAAGATTACCGCAGCCAACTCTAAGTCATGAGTCGGATAATTCTTTTCATGCTCCTTCAGTTGTCTAGAGCCATATGCGATAACCTTCTTGTGCTGGTTGAGGACGCAACCTAACCCACTATACGATGCGTCGCTGTAGATAGCAAAGCCTCCTCTGCCAGAAGGTATAGCTAGCATCGTCAGTAGTTAGACGCCTTCAATTCTGAAACTCTTCTCGCATTGTTCCGTCCAATCAAACTTAGCACTTTTCTTTGTGAGCTGAGTAAGCGGACTCGATAGTTTAGAGAATCCTTCTACAAACCGCCTGTAGTACCCTGCCAAACCAAGAAAACTACGGACCTCTGTCACTGTCTTAGGCTGTTCCCAATTCACAACCGCCTCGATCTTTGTGGGATCTACCGTTATACCCTTTGCGGAGACGATATGGCCTAAGAAACTCACTTGGTTCAACCAAAACTCGCACTTGCCGAGCTTTGCGTATAATTTGTGTTCTCTAAGGGTCCGCAAAACCACATGTAGATGTTCTTCGTGTTCCTCCTTTGTCTTGGAATAGACAAGAATGTCGTCTACGAAAACAACCACCGACTTGTCCAAGTGTGGTTTAAATATACGATTCATCAGGTCCATAAATGATGCGGGTGCGTCACAATCCAAATGGCATAACTAAGAACTCATAGTGCCCATATCCGTTCAACGCCGTCTTCTCCACATCTTCACCTTTGACCCGTAATTGATGGTAACCTTTGATCTCAAGTCAATCTTCGTAAGAACCTCGCTCCTTGCAATTGATCAAATAGATCATCGATCCTAGGAAGTAACGATTCTTAATCGTCAACTTATTCAATCGCCGATAATCAATGCATAAGGAGCCGCCTTTCTTCGGACAAACAACACCGGTGCTCCCCAAGGAGACACACTTGGCGAATAAATCCCTTTGTCAAGCGCTTCTTGCGTTGTTCCTTCAACTCTTGCAATTACTCGTTGGAGCCATCCGATACGAGCCTTAGATACCGGTTACATTCACGAGCTAAATTAATTGCAAACTCAACCTCTCTAACCGGTGGTAATCCGTGCAATTCTTCCTAAATACATCGGGATACTCACACACGACGGGAATATCGGATAACACATTTGTTTCTTCCCGTTGTTCTTGTAGAAAAGCCACATATCCGCTGCAACCATTCTTCATCATCTTTTCCGCCCGAATCGCGGATATCAACGGAGCCACCTTAGGTTTTTCCCAAAGGAATCTAAATGATCGTCGCTTAGGTGGACGAAAAACCACTATCTTCGAAGGCAACCCACACTTGCGCGGTACGCCGATATCCAGTCCATTCCCATAATGACGACAAATCCTTTCATATCCAACAGAATCAAATCTGCCTGTGTTTCGTGTTCTTCCACTGCCACTATCACTGACTTGCACACGGTGAGTGCGTACACAGTATTACCCGTGAGGCCCGGCCGTCAAGATAAAGTCTAACTGCAGAGTGGCACCCAATTTCTTAGTAAATTGAGGTCGGATGAAAGAGTGCGAGAGACTGGATCTATCAAGGCTCGTGCTCGAAAGCAAATGTCATAACTTCTATACAATTTCGGTTCACCTATCGCCAATTTCAAGGTTATCATACATATACTATTTTCATCATAATTACTCAACAATTTCTATATTTTTCAAAATTCTTAATTCATTATATCAATAACCCACATTCATTGAATCTCAAATCATACCTTGATGACATCATTCGATGTCGAGCATCGATCATGATCGCATAAGCTCGACTAGTGGACTATTGGTCGAGATGATCTCGTGTTGATACCGATCCCGCCGCTCCTTACTCTCCTCGGGCAACTTCTAACCAAGTGGCCCATCTTGCCACACAAGCATGCCCCAGTATCTCTCCTACAATCCTCCGTCTTATGTGGTTTCCACACTTTGCACAAATCACGGCGGAGTAAAGGATGAGATCCTTGAAGGTCCCTGTGTCACCGAGGTACCGTAAGATCCAGGTCCGAATGATCTAGAAGACGAGGTGCCGCCGCCTGGTAGGAACTAGGACCAAGATATCGCCACGAGAGTGTGTAGGTATCTCGAGGTCTAGCAAACCTAGCCCTCTTGTTTTGTTCCGTGTCCTGAGATTGCCCTTGAAATGGTCTCTCTCTCGTCTGCTTGTCCCTCCAAGAAAATTGCTTTTGGTTCTCCTCTTCAGCTATGAGAGCCTTGGCCATGACTCCCTCATACGTCTCCATTTCCCACATGGCGACGTCCTTTTGTTGATTCTGTCTAAGGCCAAGTTGATACTTTCTGGCCCTCATCAACTCTGTGGCTACATGCTGAGGAGCAAACCTAGCCAACCTGTCAAATTCTGCTCCATAGTCTCTCACCGACATGGCGCCTTGTCTCAATTCTATAAACTTCACTTCCCACTGATGCCTCACAATTTTCGGGAAGTATTTGTGGTAAAACACCTCCGTGAACTCCTCCCATGTCCAAGGAGTGTGAGGAATTCTCTTTCGATTTTGTGACACCGACTTCCACCATGGTCGGCGTCACCATCAAGTTTGAAAGTGGCCCAACGCACTTTCTCCTCATCACCACATTGTAGTACCTCGAAGAGCTTTTCCATCCCTTCAATCCATCCTTCCGCCTCTTAGGGATCCGTTTGACCCGAGGAGTTAGGAGGTCTCAATCTCCCTCACTCCGCAAACCCACTAGGCCGATGGGTGGTCTAGTACTGTTGAGCCAACGCAGATGTTTGTTGAGCGACGTTGGTAGCTAATGCTTCCAACACCTGCTCCATCCTCTCCTCATTTCTTCTTCTTCCTCCTCTTGGTCCCACCGGAACCACATTTGGTTGCGAGAGAAACTCTAAGCCCCGCGACGTGACCTCTGGCACATCCCTCAGGGGAATCTCTCTCTGTCCTGCTCTACCTCCACTATGCCCTCCTCTGAACTTAGGGCCCATACTGGTCTGTCATTGTAAAAACAACAACATTGATCAAGACATAGATTGTGAAAACAATCCTTTCTAAACCCGTAGAGGCTTTGATAATTTCCGTTTCCAGAAACCCGTACCGTTAGGATCATACTCTGGATGATCCCGGATCGATCACACGTATCCGCGCATATAGCGGAAGCTAGGTGGACACATCCAAGCAGCTGTAGTCGGAGTCAACCAATTTCTATACTAAACACATCAATAATAGTAAATGGAAAGAAAACACACATTCCCAAAAGGAACCAGGAAGAACCATCGGTGATGGGCGTACATCACCCAAACAATGGTTCCGATAGTGGTTCAAATGGAATGTGGACTAACATAAAATAAATAAATGTAGAACTACATATGTTTATACAAAGCACAAAGAAATCCAAAAGATCAAAAGTACAAAATGTCGGGCATCAATACCCAGGCTAAGGATAGAACTCGTCCGCCTGAACGTCCGTCTCCTCGTCCCTTCCGCCGGCCTCGGATCCTGATAATCCGGATCGCTCTCGACGCGCAGCCTCGTAACCTAAAAAGATTTGAAAGGTGGTGAGCTACATCCTAGCTCAAGAGAAGAATTTCAACTAATCTACATCTAAATTATTAAACATGATTGGAGAACATATCTTAGATCGATAAGTGAAACGAAAGTGAACAGATATAGATTTATGCTCAAGCATGCAGGAAATCACAATTCATAACTGGCAAAAGTAAACTGAACTTCGGAATTAGCAAGATGCTGTGCTTATTAGATTTAAATGACTTAAATCATACATATCTCTAACTTAAGTAACTCCCGTGTATATATATCACGTGGTAGCGATTTGTGCCGATAGGAAACCCCAACCAATCGCCGCTCAATGAACAATTTCGTGAATGCAATAATGCCCTACACATGGAGTGCATATTTTGCCGAGGATTTTCAAGCAAGCGCACATTGTGCAAGAAAGCGGATATACCGCCGAGTCGGTGGGGATCGTCAATATTAAACCTCAAATCAAATACATACTTATTACCTCATGAATCGATTATCGAGCAGATTATCGAGGCGTATTATCGAGCAGATTATCGAGCATATGCAAAGAATGTAAATGCAGATATCGAATACGGAATCGAGTTTAATGCATATGCGGGCATGCTTTCAAAATCAGAGATAGAATACGATGTTAAGATATCATGCAATTAAATTTAGATACACTTTAAGTTGAATTTTCCCCTACCTCAGATCAGTTTATCTTCTAAGGAAATCCAAAGCTTTTTCGACGTGTCAGGGTTTATCCTATACCATATGCACGACATTAAGTGTTAGGAATGTGAGAACTACGACAATATCCGGGGTGTCTACTTCATGAAGTCAAGACAGACAAAAACAGGGGTGAGTGATCGATCACCACCCACTGTAGATCGATCACCACCCACTGTAGATCGATCACCACATTGGTGATCGATCACCAACCTCCATATCTCTTCCTCAACACAGTCTAGGTTGATCGATCACCTCCTTGGTGATCGATCACCAACTCTTCTGTAGATCGATCACCACCTTGGTGATCGATCACCATAGCAAGTTTCAAAAACTCCTCCCTCTGTCCTCATTAATTTTTATACAAATTGATCGATCACCACCTTGGTGATCGATCACCAATACCCTTGTAGATCGATCACCACCTTGGTGATCGATCACCAGACTCATTGTAGATCGATCACCACCTTGGTGATCGATCACCACCTCGGGCCTCAACTTCTCAACTCTCTGGCTTATACAGATTGATCGATCACCAGTCCTTGGTGATCGATCACCAATGACAGCAAAGCTGTCATTAATGGAGTTCACCTTCCTTCCATTTTTGCTCTCTCTCCATTAATGGTTGTGCAATCACCATTAATACATCATAAACACACCCTTTAAACTACTCATTTAACCCTATTTAACACACACAACTCACCTTGTTCGTGGGTTTCTTGGGGTTCCGGCAATGACCCGAAAAGAGGGTTTCAAACCTAGATCTCGGAGCTCTTCCTCGATCCGGATCCGAGAAGCTCTTCACCGGTTCGTGATCAAGGTCTCTCACACCAATCTTAAACCCTGTAACTCAATCACTTAGGTCCAGCTCCTCTAGCTTAGAAATCCCTCATCTTCTCTCTGCTAACCCTTTTCTTCTCTCACAAGGGACCTCTTTCACACTTCCTTAGCATGCCTCCAACCTATGGAGCACGTAGGGCACGGGGATGAAGGAGAAGAAGAGTGAAAGTCTCTCTCCTTTGTCTCCCTTCCTTCTTCTATAAGCTACCCCCTCAAAACAGAATTTCTGTTTTGCCCTTGGTGTCTGCTCCGGTGTGAAGCACGAACACAGTTGCTTTTGCGCAACGTGTTCCACCTACCCTCTACACATCTCGGATCTAGATGAAATTTCACACGTGATCTCATCTCATCACGGTGCCACACTATTTAAACTAATATAACCTTAAAGTTTTTGAATCAACCTTGGTTTCCGTGCCGGGCACGCGAATCAAAGCAGTCAGGCTCGTGTTCTAATTTTCGGGGTCGTTACACCCATAGCCCCACACCCCAAGGCCATCTCCAAACCTTCCCCCATACCCAATGGTCCTATCAGGCCCCACCTCAAAACCAAATTCCCATCACCCAACAAATCTTTCCTCACCCCCAATGGGCTCACCTAACCCCCACTCATATCATTTCCGTCCAACCCATGCAACAACAACAGGAGAATCCCGCCCTCGCTGCACACTATGCCGACCAGCAGTATGAAGAGGACGAGATTAGGAATAGTGGGGCCTATGCTGGGGATTTGACCAGCCTCAACCCTCCTCCCATAATTGCCCACCCCCTGGTGGCCCAGAGTGAAGTCCAACTGACGGCTGAGAAAGTGACCCCGATATCAAAAGAGTCGGAACAACTGAAAGAACAGTTAGACAAAATACAAAAGCAGCTGATGAAAATGGGTGGTGCTGAAATCCACGCCACGGACTTCATAGACTTATATGCATTTGAGTCCCCACCTTTAAATTTAAAATTCCGACCTTGACAAATATATAATGCTGGTAATCTTATTACTTTTGAAGTCCTCTTGTGGGGACATGTGCTGTCTGAGGAGGATGAAAGACTGCTAATAAAAGTCTTTCAAAAGAGTCTAATCGGGCCGGCTTTAAGATGATTCACATCTTTAGAACCGTCTATGATGAAAATATGGAGAGACTTGACGCATCTCTTTCAAGAACAATATGTCTATAATATAGACATCGAGCCGTGTAAGTCCGACTTGGCTCGTTTAAAGCAGAACCAGAACGAGACCTTCAGTGACTACTAGGGGCGATGGAGAACATTGGTAGCTCAGGTCAGGAATAGAATACCTGATGATGAACAGATAGAGATGATTTCAAAGAACACTCTGCCAGTGATTTCAAACTTTTTGGTATATCAGTAGCAGACCAGCTTTGCTGATCTGGTGAAAAATGCTAACCAATGCGAGGATGCCATCAGGGGAGGGGCGTCTGAATAAGAATATGCCGAGTGGACCCAGTGGGGTTAGAAGATTTTCAGAGTAAAGGAATGAGAAGAGAACAGGGGATGATGTCCAGAACATAGTCAATACCCGGCCCAATAACAATACAACCCCGTTTCAATTTCAAGCTGCCTCGCCAGCACCCGTTAGGCTTGAGCAGACATAAAGACTGGGGAATGGACAAGGAATGCAAATGACCCCGGAACAGAGGAGGGCCCCGGTATGACCGAGTCTTCACACTTATGAGGCAATCATTGAGTGTACTTTTACCCCTGTTAGTAGAAAAGGGGTTTGTGGCTATTCGCCAACCACAACCTCCTCCTCACCCAATCCCAAGGAACTATGACCCAAATATCCACTGTAATTTTCATCAGGGTCCGGGTCACCCGACTGATCGCTGGTTCCCATTGAAGCATGCCATCCAGGATTTGATCGATGCCAGGAAAATCATTCCCCCTGCACCCTCTCAGCATGCTAATATTCACCAAGTGCCACTACCCCCACATCCCACCGGAGGAGCAGGTCTCAAACCCACCGTCGGAATGATAGAAGATGAGGAGTTTGAATTTGACCCATCCGATTATATCAGTGATCGGGAGAGTTATGTAGCTCCTTTGTCAAGAAACATAGAAGAGGGGAACGTAGGGGTAATTGAACCCCTAAATTTGTCAAAATATTTTCCCAACCCAACCCCGCAATTTGAACCCTTGGATCTCCGGGCATACATTCCGTCCACCACACCCGTCAATTATATAAATATCAATGCATACCAACCATACACCACAACCCCCATCGATTACCCTTTAAGCCACTAGGCCCCCAATCCCACACTCGCACCCGACAATTACCAATGGCCTACACCCATCCCATCACCCCAAGTTCTGCCTGCAAAATCCACCCCCCCTGTCAATCACCCAACGGCCCATCAGACCCCCCATCTGCCGCTTGCACGCACCAGCTATCAATGGCCTACTTTTACCTCCTTCCCTCCAATACCACCACCCTCAAGCTTCACCACTCCCATTTGGCCTAATCTTTCCACCCAACCCGCTACCACCGAGGTGAATCAAGTATTACCCACACCTCCTGAGCCGACAGTACAAGTACCTCAAGAACCGGCAGCCATACCTTTCAAGCTCTTGGGACCAACCTATGATCCTCATCAGGTCCCGTTAAGCTACAAACAAACAAATTTCAACACCGGCAGCAGCAGCGAAGAAAGGGCAGTGGACTTTGTCACCAGGTCAGGAGGGATATCTAAGCAGCCAGAGGCGCCAGCAGCACCACAGGCCCAACCAGAGGGGAAGAAAGACAGTGCTATGAACACTTTCGAAAAAATGAGTCGAGAACATATATTAGAGACTCAACTAAGAAGAATGCCCGCCCATATCACCGTTTGGGATCTGTTGATGACGTCCCCACTCCATTTTCAAGCATTAATGGGGGCGTTAAAAAATGCGCATGTATCACTCCAAGTTAGCCCAGATGAAGTCGGGTAGATAATTGGGCAAGTGATGGCTCCGAGTGCCATTTTATTTTCTGATGCTGACTTGTCGGAAGAAGGGGTAGCCACTCGGGTCTATAAATATAACAGTCGAGTCTGGAAACATGGTAATCCCCTTAGTACTAATTAATAATGGGTTTGAATATCGGGTTTGATCTGTGCATGTTAAGGTCCACCAGAACCAGCGCTAGAGGGTTTGACAATACCAGGAGAGAAATAATGGGAGAAGTTGATCTTGAGCTGTTGATAGGGCCAATGACCTTTTCCATCTTATTTCAAGTCATGGATATCAAATCCTCATTTAATCTATTATTGGGGCGCCCATGGCTGCACAAGGTTGGAGCTATACCTTCCACCTTGCACCAAAAACTCAAGTTTGTGTATGGGCACAAGATCGTTACAATCATCGGGGAGGGGCACAGTGAGAAAGAAAAGGCCGCCAATAGCATCGAAAGACCCAATATGTTGGATATACCGCACATCGTTGAGGATGTTGACCTTCACAGTTTCGAATATGAGGTATCAGCGATACTCCCAGAACCCATTGAGGGCATCATGCCTAAAACAGGAGGTGGTATGGTAGTGGCAGTGGCAATGCTCCAAAAGTGGGGTTATCAAAAAGGAAGGGGTCTGGGACCCAGATTACAAGGAAGAAAAGAGCCAGTTGTCACCAAGGGACAGAAGGTCCGATTCGGGTTAGGATACAAGCCCACAGAAGAAGAGGTCCGAGAGGCCAAAGAGAAAGCCAAGGTCACCGCAGCTGCAAGAGCTCGAGGAATCAACATAGAAGAGAAACCTCGCCCTAGGCCGCACATCAGGGATTCCTTTGTCAGCGCAGGGGTCGTAAAGATCGATCGAAATGGGGTAACCCATTTGACCCCACACAAACCCATAGCCCCAATCCATCCCACCAATCCCCAGATCTCCCTTCCCAGCTTGGAGATAGATTTGGCTGCATTGTCCCTTTTTGAGGAACGACGGTCGGTACATGAACAAACCCCTGCTGTGGTGAATCACCACAAAATTGAGTTATCATTTGAGGACATGATCTCAGACCAAATGGGGATTAATATGATGGAGGCTAACTCCAATGAGCCATATCAGTCAGCACCCTCCACCCCAACAGGGAAAAAAGCGGCCCCTCAGGTATGCAACTGGGCATCTTTGCCCCAAACTCTGGAAGCAGGAAGTGACCTAAAGTTTGGCACCTATTTTTCAAAAAAAATATGACCTATAAAAAGCGAGATAAGCCCTTGGCAGGCAATACCTTATGTATATAGCAACCCGCTTTTCCAAGGATCCATCTCCGAAGAAATACAAAATTTCAAAAATATGGAAAAGATACAAAATCTCAAAAACATGAAAAAAATACAAAATCCCAAAAAACATTGAAAAAATCTAAAGTTCAAAAATATTGTCATTTAAAATTTCAGAAAATGTTTCACAAAAGGATGCCTTAATCAAAATGCCCGTCCCACTAGTCCTTGAGGAACTCCATCCATCTGCGCTACCTCATAATTAATTCTTTCTGTGTAAACAAGTATCTGAGGCTCTTGTGGTCGGTGAAAATTTCAAAGGTCTCACTGTACAAATAATGTCGCCAAATATTCAATGCAAATATGACCGCTGCCAGTTCCAGGTCATGTGTCTGGTAGTTCTTTTCATGGTCTTTCAACTATCTCGACCCATAAGCTATCACCTTTTTGTGTTGGTTGAGCATGTAACGCAAACCATTATATGAAGCATCACTGTAGACAGTGAATCCTCCACTGCCTGACGAAATCGCTAGTACTGGAGCTGAAGTGAGTCTCTTCTTGAGTTTTTGAAAACTCTTCTCGCATGTCTCACTCCATTCAAACCTTGCATCTTTTCTTGTAAGTCTCGTGAGTGGTCTCAATATCTTTAAAAAACCCTCAATGAAACACCGATAATAGCCAGCTAGTCTGAGAAAACTACGGACGTCAGTCACGGTCTTTGGTTGCTCCCAATTAACCACTGCTTTTATCTTAGCCGGGTCAACTGTGACAACATACTTTGAGACGACATGTCCCAAAAAGCTAACTTCCTCTAACCAAAACTCACACTTGCTGAGCTTGGCGTACAGTTGGTGTGCACACAAAGTTTGTAGAGCAATCCTCAAGTGTTCTTCGTATTCTGCTTTTGACTTGGAGTATACTAGGATATCGTCGATGAACACGACGATGCAGGAGTCCAGGTGTGGTTTAAACACTCGATTCATCAAGTTCATAAATGACGCCGGTGCATTCGTCAACCCAAACGGCATCACTAAGAATTCATAGTGTCCATACCATGTCCTGAATGTAGTCTTCTGGATGTCCTCTGCCTTGACTCTCAACTAATGGTATCCAGATCTCAGATCGATCTTGGAGAAATACTTTGCTCCTTACAGTTGATCAAACAGGTCATCTATCTTAGGTAAAGGGTATCAATTCTTTATGGTGCGTTTGTTTAATTGCCGATAGTCAATGCACAGACGCATTGACCCATGTTTCTTCTTTACAAATAAGACTGGTGGGCTCCCCATGGAGATACGCTCGGTCTATCCATGAGCTCCTGTAACTGCTCCTTCAACTCCTTCAACTCAGCATGAGCCATTCTATATGGTGCTTTCGAAATAGGCTCCGTTCCTGGTACTAAGTCAATGGTGAACTCAACTTCTCTATCTGGAGGTAATCCGGGTAATTCTTTCGAAAACACGTCAGCGAAGTCTCGCACAACTGCTATCTCTGAAATAATATCTCTGAAATAATATTCGAAAACACGTCAGCGAAGTCTCGCACAACTGCTATCTCTGAAATAATATTCTTCTCTTCCTTATCCTCCTTCAAGAATGCCAAGTATCCACTACACCCTTTTCTGATCAAGTGCTCGGCCCTGACTACAGAGATAAGTGGCATGCACGTCAATCTCTCTCCTCAAAATCGAAACTATCTCCTCGTGTTAGGTCTGAAGATGACGACCTTGTTCTTGCAATCCACGGTTGCACAATGAGTCGACGACCAATCCATGCCAAGGATCACATCGAATCCTTACATGTCTAACATGATCAAATTTCCCAGTAGTTCAAAAACATCTCCATCCATGATTCTCACGATCACGGATTTGCAAACCCTTTCAGTATCCACCGATTTCCCAGTCGGAATAGCCACGGTTAACACAAAGTCTAACTCCTCTAGGTTGACTTTCATCTTCTTTGTGAAGCAAGGGGTAATAAATGAGTGGGTAGACCCCGGGTCTATCAACACTCGAACTTCATATGTCACATCGCTTCCTTTCTCATAGATTTGTAACGTACCTAGTCGTACATACACATATATATATATATAATGTATACCATCATACCAAAATTATTACATGCAGGTTCTTTTCTATTTTCTATATGGATGCACCTTCTCTATCTAAAATTTTTCAAAAATTGAAATTCTTTATTTAAAAGAGATTCTCACATTGAATCATGTTGTTTGTATTTTGGGCCTCTTGAGCTGTGACTGCATAGGCTCTCCCTTAGACGATCGGCTTCCTTGCTTGTATAGGTCGTGGCATAGAAGCTGAAGTCGTCTTTCCCTTGTTTGCCTCAGGGCAATCTTTGATCAAGTGGCCCAACTTACCACATTTGAAACAGCCCCGAGTTCCCTGCCTATAGTCTGCCGTCTTGTGAGACTTGCCACACTTGGCACAAGTCTCCCGCGGTGTGGAAGAAGCTGCTCGTGAGAAACCCTGTGTAACTGTAGCTCCTGTAGTAATAGCAGGGCTCTCATATCGTATCAGTCTCCCTGACGCGAGTAATGGAAATCTCTGCTGGTTGCTCTATTGCGCCGGTCTCCTGTAACCCCCTTGGAATGGTGGTCTCTGATTGTGGGCTACGAATCTTGACTTTTTGTTCATCGACTCGTAGTTTCCCGTTCTACTCTGATCCATGCTCCACCTTCCTTGTTGTTCCCTCTAGCGGTAGCGGTTATTATTTTCTTCTTTTATCACTAATGCCTTGCTCATGACCTCTCCATAGGTCCTCATCTGGAATGGTGCTACTCCTCCCCTCACGTCCGGTCTCAACCCTTGCTGAAACCTCTTCGCTCTCACCATCTCCGTGATAACATAGTCAGGCGCGAAGCGAGTAAGTCGCATAAATTCCACTCCATACTCTCTAACAGTCATCTTCCCTAGCACGAGTTGCGAAAATTGTATTTCCATTTGATTCCTCACCACTTCTGGGAAGTACTGTTTATTGAACTCCTCGACAACTTCATCCCACGTCCAGGGTAAATATGGGGTCTCCTGAGCCCTAGTCCGTGAAACGTACTTCCACCAAGGCCCAACCTCCCCATCTAACATGTAGGCTGCCCAACAGACTCTCTCGTCCTCTGTGCACATGAGCACACTAAACACTTTCTCAATCTCACTTAACCAATTTTCAGCTACCATGGGCTCTACCTGCCCCGAAAAGTTAGGAGGTCTCATCCTCCTAACTCAGTAAACGCAGAAGACACTGGCGGTGTCGGAACCACTGGAGGTGTCGGTGGCTAATGTTTCTCATGGGCAGTATGAGCTGCCAAGGATGCTGCCTGCTGTGTCATGGTAGTCGCCATGGTTTCTATAGTGTGCATCATCCTCTGACGCTCCTCTCTGTCTTCATTTCTTTCTCTGACTCTCTCCTGTTCTCTCTGATGATCTCGATCCTGATTTTCTACCTTATCTTGGCTCCCTTGGCCACCACTACCTGAAGCCCCTCTATCTCCCATAGGCACTCGATTGGTATCCGAGATAAAATCATCTCGACTACGCAAACTTCTATTATGACCGCCCCTGGGTTGGCCCCTTCCTCTAGAAGACATAACGGTTTGCATGTGAAACCAAAGTTTCGTTAACAGAAGTCCCTATGCTCTAATAAAAATAATGATTGTCAGAATTTCTAAGAAAAAGTGCTTTGATACCAACTGTGACAGCCCAGATTTCGGCACCCCAAAACCCATGCCATCAGAACGATCCTCCAGACCGTGCCCCATGGATACGTATGAAACATTGGCATAGCAAGCAATAATAAAGAGAATGAAACGCATAAGAACTGATACTGAAATAAATTTTCAGTTCTATACATATATACTCCAAAATCTATTATCCAAAAGATAATTCTAAACTCATGCCTCTACATGAGTAAAAGAACCCACCGAACCATCAGTGATATCACTTAGTTACCCTAGATGGTTCGCTAAAAGAATATATCTATTTAATTACATTTCCCAAAAATTAGGCTTGACATACCAAGCTGCAAAATATGCTCACAAAACTCTCTCTATCAAAGTACACTCTGGAGTCTCTTAGAAGAAGTCCTCGGGAGGAGGCTCTATCTCGTCTCCGGGCACATAGTTCGAATCCCCCGGATCAGCGTCTCCTGAAGCCTCAACGACTGCAAGCAAAGGACCTGCGACGTATAGTCTAAAGAGTGAGCTACATCCTAGCTCAATAGGGAATAACACAATGAACATATAAGTCAAATCCTCACATATATTCTATGATATTCTTAGCATGATGTATTTATGAACTTGTTGGAAAACAGTTTAAATGATTACAATATGCATTAAAGTTTACTGGTGGTTTACATGTTACATTTATTATCAACTGTTCATGAACCTCACTGAATAGGCCTAAAAAACTTAAATCTTCAACTTAAGTAATCCTCGAGCAATATAGCATCGAGCCCCGATGGAATACCCTCCATCGTCGTCTAAATAGACAGTTGTTATGAATATATTACTTTAAATACTACCCAGATCCCTTTCTCATAGGCGGCGGGGTTTAATCTCATCTCAACATCCCTGAGATGTGCTACTGTGTACGGATAGACCGTCGTACCGGTGTACGAATTAGCCGTCGTACCGGTTACGGATATTCTATCGAGTCAGTCGTGGGTATCCCACCACGTCGGTGGGAAATTCTGTTCAAACCTTAAATAACAAAAATATCAGGTGCTTTACATATAGTTATTCACCGTGTAAATGTGCTACTTTATATCAATTAGGCCTTATCAGTCTTTATTCAATCTTACTTTACAATCTCACTTACATCCCTGGGATGTCTACATTACTCGCATCACATTGATGCCTTTATCACTTTCTCATCCCCTGGGGATGTCTCATTTTCATATGTTTACTTGGTGTCACACGCACACACACATACTAAGAGGAGTATATGATTATAACATTTTCATTTCATTGGTGTATCACACACACACACACATGGAGATTATATGATTCATTTCATTTTTATATCACTACATACATGCTCTTGTAATCAAAGTACATGTTTAAGGTGTTCCCTACCTCAGGTGTCTGACTGTCAAAGCATCAAGGTCCCACACGGCTCCTCATGCTTGCCTTAGCTCGTACCACCTATGGTACATCATAACATATGCACAACATCAATAAGGATGCAATAGAGAAGGTCCAAGACCCTCCATGAACCTCAATGTTCAACTAAGAAGTCAACTAAAACAGCCAAAATCGATTAATCAAAACCCTAAATCAATTAATCAATTCCCAAATTGATTAATCGAAATCCAAAATCAATTAATCGATCCCAAATAGATTAATCGAAAGTCCACAATCAATTAATCGATTTTCAAATCGATTAATCGAAAACCACCATCGATTAATCGATTCTTAAATCGATTAATCGGTTTTCCCAAGCATTATTTCTCCAGCCACTGAAGGTACTCAGTCGATTTCAAGATTGATTAATCGAGCACAGGCATTTTTGCTTTTTCAACTTCCAAACCAAAATCGATTAATCGATTTGGCCAAAACTCAGCCCCTTATCGGGTTGTTCTTTCAAATCTTTTTCTTTCTATTTTTCTTTCTTTTCTATCATTTTAATTTGATAATTTAGCCCATCTATTGACTGAATTTAATCATCAAAACTCATGCATGTAAATATAACAAAACTTACCTCAAATCAATCTCTTAAGAATGGATTGGTTGGTTTAAATGGCTAGGGTTCCAGCTTTTGCTCCAATGATTCCAATCATGTTGAATCCGGCATTTATTGCTCGATCGTGCCTTCAAATCCGAACCACAATAACTCTCCTTGCCATTAACTCCCCCCTACTCTCTCTCTCTCTCTCTCTCTTAACTCCTCTCACCCACCAAACAAGAGAAATAACTTCTCTTTAGACATTAAAGCCCTTATAACTCCTCTTGCTTAGGTGTTGAGCACATACACCATAGATAGGTGTACGTGACTCCTAATTAACCTTTAACTCCATGCTTAGGTCACATTTACATTACAAAACACTTTCCTTCTCAAGTCTACTATTTGATCATCACTTGGTCAACCTACGACCAATTTTCATGGATCCCGAGGTCACTGTTTATCGCTCAATTTTCGAGAATATTACAGTTAAAATGGGAAAGGGAGTTCTCTTAGAATTTTCTCTCTTTGAAAATTTTTTCAAGCCTCTAAGCAAGGGGGGGTGACTCTCTATTTATAGAGAAAGAGAGGATTAGTGAGGGGTTAAAGTCCTAATTGGGTTAGTAATTAGGTAATGGAAAATCTAAGGTTATTGGGGTTTTCAAGAGCTTGGAGAAGAGGGATTTGGGTTTAATGGTAGATGATAGGGTGGTGACTTGAATGGTAAAAGGGTAAAAACTTAAGCTAATAGGGCCACTAGGATCCTAAAGAAATACACCTCAGACTTTGGGATGGTCCACAAGTCAAACCCCCAATGTCAATTTTGGCCATTTTTTAAAGGAAAATCAGGCCCAAATTATTGGAAGTTGAAGACCTACAGGGGCAAGACCCGCAGGGGCCCGACCCGATTTTGCAATTTCCTATACAAATCCATGATCTTCATTTTGCCATAACTTTTGATGTATAACTCTGATTTGGGGATTCTTAGCTCGTTGGAAAGCTAAGAACCTCTACTTTCCAATGATATAGGCCTTAAGTTGGAAAACTATCTATAAAAACTTTGGCACTCCTCTTTTCATCAGTTGTTTGGGAGGATTCGAAACTGGTCCGAAAAAGGTTCTAATGGTTAGGGTTGATTCCTAAGTGTTTGGGAATGGTTCTAAAGGTTTGGATTAAGTTTTAAAGGTTTGGAAGGTACTTTTGAAAGCTCGAGAGTATGCCTTTCTCGAAGTATATTTCGATTGGACCTTGGGCCAAATTTGGGTGTCTACACATGCCCCTCTTTGGTATCCGATCACTAATAGTCATATGCCAAGGAATGAGACATCCGAAGAGGCCCGAGGCAACAGCTTTCGGGTCCGTCGTATTTAATGCAAACCTGAAACATCAAATGGTAAAAGTGAAAAAAACATGGAGAGTTTACAAAAGTCCAATATGTTAGGAAAACGTCCATTACTCAGGGCTATCGGTCCCCAAGCACTTAGTAACATTACTGGGCATAATCGTGATGGTGTGATGGATGGAGAGTAGCGGAAGCCTTATGTATTGGGAAAATGTCTGTTCCTTAATATGATTGATGAAGCATAATGTTTGAGTTCCATTTTGAACAAGACATCCCCGTGAGTGGGAGGGTGATTGACCCATACTCAAAGATTGGTGTAAAGCAATGACATGAAGATCCAATAGTTTGTGCCTAATCACATGAGGCGTTGATTGCCCGATTTGAATGGCCATGGGTGCCCCTACGCAAGGTAGGGTTCAAGATTTTTGGGCGAACCCATCGATCCCGAAGATAATTTAGCACAACTACCCGAGCGGAACGAATATTGATGTCGCAACGCTTTTTGGGAGTGTGATATTTTTGATAATATGCCTTGGATCAATATGACCTAGATCACCCAACTTCAAATAATACTGAACAAATCCGATCCAAATTAGGTGTCTATCGAAGGAGGCACCCAATCTTAGTCTCTGCCAATAATGATCTTACAAATTAGTTAACTATGCATAAACATGCACCCATTAGGGGCGATAAGCAACGATGGCGATGGAAATCTCAACCCAGATCCCGTCCGAATATAATTTACAGAAACAAATAACCATCCTACGGATACCTAGATGCATGGCGGTCATCTAAGGGATACCGCGCCAATGCAGGTTTTTAAGCTTGCAAAAAAATAAGGGAAATAAATCCTTTCGCATGCATATTTACACATAGTTGATCGATATGTAGTTTCATTTTCAACAGGTTGGTCTCAACCAACGATTGATATTTTTTTGAGGAATCTGAAGCTTAAGACACTAAAGTTTACATGAATCCAAAGATGGAACGCTTAGCTTGAAGATTTAGCAGTGGAATCAACCTGATCGAAACATTGACTGCTTGATTGGGTTTGACACCGTTGCTTTTACTTTAAAGTAGGATCCAAAGATCCAAGGCAAACCTTAGACTTAGGACATTAATTTTGTACAATTGCATTGCAGATAAAATATTGGCATTTTATCGCATTAAAATACGCATGTGCGTAGTTGTGCGTGAAAAAGTATAATGAAAATACAACTATCTTTTTTCTTTTTCACATGATTTATTTTTCCATTTTTTTTAATAGACCGACGTGAATTGTGAGATGCTTCCTCTGATCTGCCCATTTCCGAGAGTTTGACTGCCTCGAGGCCTTGGACCATTCGAGGTTCCTGCACATTCTCAAAAAAATGTCAGTCCCTTTTTTGTTTATGTAGATAACGAATATGCATCCTAATTAATAAGAGAAGCAAACTTTTACCTACACATTTTTTTTTTCTCAAGATTTATATATTTTTTTTAGATTTTTTTTTTTCAAATTTTTTATTCTTTTTCTCCATTTTGAGATGGAAATACAATGCTGTAAATATGTACACAGAAGAGGTATATATTTTTTAGATTTTTTGGATTTCTATTTTTTCTTTCTTTTCATCTTTTTTTGTTTGATGCCTTAACAATAAGGTGAACCCATTCATGCGATTGAACCTGAGTAGGGTTCAAAAAAATTCAAGGTCGGAACGTCCATCCCTTTCTATTGAATCAATCTTTTATCCTTACCTCGGGTCATACGTTTGATGGTACAGTCTAAAGATATACCTAATCAGGACCTGATTTGAGCTAACATGAGTGACCCAGTTGGTGACCAGATAATTCAGAATTATAACCAAGGGAGTAATCGATGACTTTCACTTTTTCTTTTTCAACCTTTTTTACTCACAGCGCCCAAGACGGGTTTTCACCGTGCCCGTTATTGTCCTATTCTTTACTCGTAGTGCCCTTTCCGATTTTCACTATGTCTGTGGGTTTGTATTTTTATCCCAACTGCCTTTTCAGGTTTTCACCTGGTCTACACAAGCTCGTTGTTTTTACCCATGGCGCCCTTTTGGATTTTCATCACGTCCTTTTTGCTTTGAGCTTGTATTTTTCATTTTCTTCTCTTTTTTTTCCTCTAAAGGCCACGATATGGACGTTGATTCCGTCATAGTCGACTCGATGGAGTTCTTTTGTTATCTCATAGCTTGGCTCGTGCTGACTCAACGGATGCTGTGACTACTCATAGACCTTAAAGGGGGCTTTCTTCAGGGATGTATCTTAACCATGGGTTTGAAACGGATAGGTTAGAAATTTTGAAGGTATTCTTAGGTTAAAAGGTTTCCTTGATTAGATTCCGGTTGTCATAATACACTTCTTCCTTAGGGGATTTTGACTGTACATGCGCTTTTCTATTTTTTGTACTTTTTGCTTTTTTCAGACATCCTCTTTTTGGTATTTTACTTTTCTAATTTATTTTTTTTGGATTTGATGGTAACTCTTTTTCTCCTTTTTTTTGTTTGCTATATACACTTTTTCCATCTTCTTTTCTGATAAGGGGTTTATGAAAGAGAGGTTAATGGCTCAATGTGTGCAGCAAAGGGTATGATTATTTAGGGATACTTTTTGGCTACGTGGCTTTGAAATGATGGCATCTTTTTTAAAGGATCCTTAAGCAGTCACATATCCATCTTATCAATACTTACCTTACCGCAGAGACTAAGAGTAGAATTGGCATACATATCTGGCGTTGATGGGCTCAGGAAAGTGATCTTCATCCATGATGGCAAGGCGGAGCGCGTGTCCAGAGAGTACCTCTCGGATGACATAAGGTCCTTCCCAGTTGGGCTTGAATTTTCCTCTTGGATCGACATGGAGAGAAGGGAAGACTTTCTTGAGTACTGTGTCACCCACCTTTAAATCTCGAATGCAAACATGCTTGTTGGAAGCACCTGCGATCCTTCTTTGATAGGCCTAGGTGTGACACAAGGCTAGGAGCCTTTTCTCATCTAGCAGGTTCAGTTGCTCAAAATGGGACCTCTCTTTTTTAGCTTTTGGTAGACTAGATTTGATGAGGATATGGAGTGAAGGCACTTCAACTTCGACTGGCAGGACAGCCTCAGTTCCATACACAAGAGAGAACGGAGTTGCCCCTGTAGCAGTACGGATCAATATTTGGTTGGCCATAGTGCAAATGGTAACATTTTACTTCAGTCGTGGTATGTGACAACCATCTTCTCAAGGATGCAGATGACTCTCTTATTAGCATCTTCTACGGCACCATTGGTTTGCGGTCGATATGGTGACGAGCGGTGATGTTTGATCTTATACTGCTCACATAAGGCTTTGATGCGCTTCTTCAAAAGTTGGTGTCGTTATTTGTGATGATGTCTTTAGGTACACCGAATTGACACTCAATATTATTTTTGATGAACTTTTCGACATGATTGGCTGTGATTTTTGTATAGGATGCAGCCTCTACCCATTTTGTGAAGTACTCAATAGCGACGAGGATAAACTGATGCCCATTTGATACTTTCGGATTGACTTTTCTGACTACATCGAGGCTCCATGTGGCAAATGGCCAGGGAGTGGTCATGCTGTATAGATCTATAGCAGGAGCATGAATTAGACTGAAGTGTTCTTGACATTTGTAGCACTTCTTAACGTGCTTGCAACAGTCAACTTCCATGGTGGTCCAAAAATACCCTAGTCATAGGATCTTCTTGGCGAGCATGTACCCATGACATGAGCCCCGCATACTCCTTCATGGATTTCTTTCATGATGTTGGCTGTCTCGCCCTCAGTTAGACATCTAAGTAGGATGTTAGTATATGACCCCTTGTAGAGGCACTCACTGCAGATAACATAATTGGCCGCTAAACGTTGGATGGTCCACCTATCTATCTTGGACGTACCTTCAAGGAAAGTTTGAGTTTCAAAGAAATTCTTGATATCTGAGAACCACGGAGGCTCATCATCTAACTTTGTGGGTCCCTCAGTCTCAAGGCAGAAGGCCGGCTCATTCCTTTGCTCAATCATGATTGACTCGACTTTTTTATTACGTATATATTTTTATGTTAAATTCAAGTCTTAACCTATTGCAAGCGCACAACAGAAATTATAGTACTAGCATAGGATCGTTCCCACGACGAAGTTTGTTGTCTAATTATTTCTTTACTTTTAATCTTTTATTCAAATCCTTATCATTATAAACTTTTATTTATCTTTAAAATCTAATCTACTAGAGAAATATAAATAAAAGAATGGTTTTTTAATCTAAAGTGCATAAAATAAATCCTAATCCTCCTTCTTCAAATTAAGGTCGTCAATCTTAATCTTCAGCTATCGGATATTTATAAAATTAAACAGTACCATTACACTATATTTCTAGTCTCCTAGCATTAGGCGTCAATCAAGTCTAAAGTCTTATCAATACAGATTTATTCTAATCAATAACTTCCTAAAATCTAGGCGTCAATCAAACCTTAAAAAACTAAAGATGGAAAAGTAAAACCGTTACACTAATCTGCAAATTCTAACCTGGATCGTTAATTCAAATCAAAACTTGGAGATGTTTACAAAGTAAATAAATCTAAACTAAAAAGTAAAGGAAACTATATGCGTCAATCAATTGCTCCTGAGAAACTACAGATATCTACACTAATATTCAATACTTAATCGCAGTCGTTAATTGCTCTTGAGAAACCTCTGATATCTAATCTATTCTAACTATTTTATACTACTTTAATCAAAATAAAATCCAACCTCAAGCGTCAATTGATGCGAAAATTCTTTGATGCTTATTCCTATGTGGAGTTCTCTTATTTATAGATCATAAAGAGTCGATTTATAAAGATCTAATTCTAATAAAATAAACTACTAAAAATACAAGTTTCCTAATATAACACTAATTCCTAATTTTATTCTTCCCTATTTTCCTTAGTTGATGCGCTTCTAGAGTATTCTTTAATTAACAGCAGCAGAGTCCTTCGGAGTATATCTCCATCAATCTTCTCAGATCTGTGGCTGGTCAGACTTCTAATTGTAGAAGACTTCTGAAAATATGTATGGTGATGATAGATCTCATGTTTCGTAGCAGTGGAAAGCTTCTATTTTTAGGAAATTATTTTTTTGGAAAATCGTAAATCACAATTTTCTCTTCTTCTATAATTTTCATACTAGATGATTTTCTATTTATAACGATTCATTGCTCTTCTTCTTTTGTCGCTTCCTAAAGAATCTTTTTTTGAAGAATTGTATAATTACGATTTTTTACTTTTCTTTTCTTTCTTTGTCTTCAGCGGCAGCACCAAATCGTAAAGTATGATTTTCTATCTTTAAACTCTTGGCGAATCGTTACTATATGCTCAATCGTCATTCTTACTGCTTTATGAGTTCACTTTGATGAATATTATCACTTATGCTCTATTTTACTGCTTTTCTTTAGTATCTGCACATCAGTATCTTATTAGTAGCAAACTAAAACCTAGCATCACCAACTTAAGGGTACTAAAATGGTAAATTATGCGACTGATCACACCCCTAAACTTAAGTTTTGCTAGTCCCTAACAAACAAGGAAACATAAGGGAGCACGATTGCATTTAGCATATGCAACAAGCCTTTAAACCCCTAGGTGATCTCTAGTGGAGGAGTTGTAGTCTCCCAAAGGTTTTCAGTGAAGTTACCCACAAACTTCAAATATTTTTGAATTTTTTTCAAAATATTTTTCGAAACTAAAAATACTAAAAAATAAATTTTTATATACTAAATACTCAATCAATCATTATAGGTTTATTATTATTTCAAAAAATTTCAAATCTTTTATCCTTAGCTTCCCATCATCATAATTATCCTCTATGAGAACTCAATAATTTCAATTCGGTATAGTGTGGAGTGTGTGTATATCAGTGAAGAGTTTATTCATCATAGATTTTTCCAAACTACAGTTTTTAAAAAATACTTTCATCCAAACTCTCACTTATAAATAATCTGATAATTACTAAGCAGAGAAATCTCATAAAAAGGATAATCAATTATGTTCATATAACTTCTTTATTTATTTATAGTATCTATTTTATATATCTCTACTAGGCTTATATTTTTATAAATTATAAATCTCAAATATTTTTCCTACAGCTTGTAATGGGGCTTTGGGTTTTCAGAAGGTTTCAAAAAAAGGTAAAGAGGATTCAAAAGTTTTCTAAGAATTTAGCTCTTCTTTTTCTTCTTTTCTTCTTCTATTTTTCAGCTTCAGTAAGTATCCTTATTTTGGATATCTTCTTCTCATTTTTCTTTCCTATTTTCTTTTTGAAATCTCAATTTCACAGAATAATATTTTACGATTTCTTCTTTTTCTTTTTCCTATTTTTTTCATATATTTGTATTTCTTTTTCAGTGGTACCCTTTTCAATAGATCCTTTATTTGTTAAACTTATACTCCTTTCACTCCCTCTTCTCCCCATCTTTTACATTCTAAACTCTCAGAAATTGTAAGGGTCAAAGGTAGAATGCTTTGGTCAGTACATATGGTTAAAAGTTTATAAAATTTTAGTATAAAGAAATTTAGTTTTAGGCTTCTAATATGGGTTCAAAGGGAATATTATTATGGGATTTTTAGCTTTTTGGCTCTGATTTACAAAAGATGGCCTTTGCTTATTTTCACGATTTACTAATATGGATATCTTATTGCTTTGATAAACTTAATAGATAGTTCTAAATAAATACATCATCATATTTATAAAATATATTGATTCTAAGTTCAGCAATATGAGATTAAGATAGTAAAGAAGTTCAAGAAAAAATTTAGCATGAATAAAAACAGTCTCTCTTTTTCAGAATAGAAGAGGAAATAAGCTCTATAGCTCACTGGTTATATAATTTTGAAACTATAATTTAAAATATTTACAGTTCAGATCAGTCGTATAGTTCCAAACATTCATTTGATACAGTGTTCTAGAGATGCTTTACTTGAATTGTAACTATTTTTATTTTTATTTTTGAACTACTACTATGATGGATTGCTAAGTATTTCGGATTTCATATTTTTCTATCATAATTTGCATATAATGATTAACTTTCTTATTTAAAATTGTTTGAAAATTTTATGAAAAAGTAAAATTTTAAACAAAAACTAATATAGTGCTATACTAATATATGCTATATAATGTATCCCCCCAAACTTAAATAGGATAATGCCCTCATTGTGCAAAAATAGGGGACATACATAATGAAATTACCTTATGTACTACTATGTTAGTAACTGGGTTAATAATCTGTAAAAGGAATAAAAAATCTTCCCCCCAAACTTGAGAGAAAAATACTTTCGATTGATGGAACTACAATGTTAGATGTTAGTAACAATGAAAATAAAAACTTTTCATATATATATGGGAACTAATTACAGAAATATTGTAAGAAATAAAAAGAAATTCCTAGAAAAATCTAGACACACACTAAACTAAGACACTAATAGCAACGTCCGAGATAAATGTCCTTCGATAAAGATCGATCCTTGGCTTCTAACTACCTTCAATCGGAGTCTCTCATCTCTTATAGCAAAAGGAGCTCCAACCTTTGGAGGGTTGCTACTCCAAGAGCTGTCGGAACACTTTCACTACCCTTCCAAATCCCTCGCCTCCCCTCCTCTTCTTTGGAGAGGTCATCCACTCCATGATTCGTCAACTGCACTTGTGATGCAGTTATGGGTAGAAGTTGAGGAGTTGGAAGATGACACATCTCAACCCCCCATTCACCCTATACTGCTCTCGTGCAAAGATTTTACAAGGAGACAGTAGAGTTGGGAAGGGGGAACTAGGGGCAATGGAGAGGGGCAGTGAGGAGATCAAGGATGGGATGGGAAATAACACTGAAAATTGTAGCCCATCCTTAGCATACAGGAAGTCGCATTCCGAGTTGGTTGTAATGGTATAAGGGTTAGGAAGTGGGGGAAAATGGTTTCTTGTATATGGTTTTGAATTTGGGTTAGGTTTATGGTAAAGGGTAGTCTCAGTGGATGATTCAGCATTTCAGATAGATCTCTGGCGCTTTAATTTTCTACTTTCTGTTGTGCAGCCATGAGCTCGGCTCTTTATTTTTCAAGAATTTTATCAAGAATTTTGCTAGAATCACTATGGTGATGTTCTTTCATCATGGGATTTTAAGGTTATAGACGGAGAAGAAGAAGGGTTATTGAATGGTTTTGGATAATAGGTGTGTATGGATTTTATAGGAAAAAGTCTTGGTTTTGAACCGTCACTTCGAGTAAATATCGATATATAGGTTCCTAAACTAGGGTGGTTGGGAAGTGGTAGTCTTGAATGCAAAGCTTTTTCGCTTTCCTTATAAATTTAATGGGTTTCTATTTCCAATGCACTCGATGAGACTGATCACTAGGTCCTCCTGTTCTCCAGAATTGTCGTTTGCAATTTTGGATAACGATAACGAGAATCTATAACAGGAAAATCGTACTTGCTATGATTTAACTCTATATTCACGAGAATCGCAAATCCATCCGGTTCAAGTGATTTAAAAAAAAAAAAAAAGAGTCTTTACGATTAGTATTCTTTTATAAATCATAGAGGGTCTTTTTAAAAGCACATATATATACATATGTTACACGTGTTTGCTACGGGTGAGTCGGTAGCTCGACGCGTTCCAGGGGGAATTCACTGACGATCAAGGGGAGTTGATGTCCCTCCCATAAAAGTAATTCCTCCTGAGGTGCCAACTGGCCATGAGGAAGAAGAGCTACTCTCTCTCAAGTTAACCAGAATGGTTAGTTTCTCAACCTGAGTTTCTAACCGTGTAATGGTTTTAAGGAGATTTTAGAGTAATTGCATTTGAATTTGGCCATGCTGCATCCAACTGTCAACTATCTGCAACAGGGGAAGACCTCAGTGTCATTGTGGTCTTGGGTTTGTGTGGGGCAAAGTATAGGAGAGTGCTGAGGAACTATTTGAATCGGGCCGTGGTTAGGCTCACGGGCTTCTCCTTGTTGAGATGTTGGGCGCGATTTTGTACCCACCAGAGTTTGAATTTTTGTCTTCCAAAGTCTTAATTTTGGAAGGCAATTCATCATTGACTTTAATTTGTATAGTCCTCTCTGCCTAAGAGGTATACTCTTCGCGATCTTTGATTCAATCTGTAACGACCCTAAAATTTTTGAAATGTTCTAATTGCTTTGGTTTTCGTGTTTGATACCAAAATTGAGACAAATTTAAAAATTATGAAAATAAGATTATTAATACCAAGACTTTTAATCTGTGGGCGTGCGAAGTGATAGATCACTTGCGACACAAATCTGAGATCCGATTTAGACCTGTGTAGAATGTCATCTAGGTGTGTTGTGTGTGTGTGCTCAACAACGGAGCAAAAGAAATTAAAATGGAAATATCTGGGATATTTTCATTGATAGCTTATAAGAGAAGGATGGTTAGGGGAGACACATCTCTCTTCCTTCTCCTAAAATTTCTTGCAAGCTAAAGGTTAGAATTCCTGCTGTGAAATCAAGGTGTGAAAGAAGAAACCTAGGTTCTTGATACCCTGAGTTAGAACACGAAGAAATCGATAAGTGTCTATCAAATTTGCTTGGGGAAGGCAAGATATGGTTGTGTGTTGACGCGTGACACACCCTCTGGTTCATTGGAGAACCCACCTTGAAGAACTCCCCGATTTGGATCCGAAACCCATGCGAACCTAGGATGCCATGAACCAAGAAACAACCTTCAAAAGAGGTGAGTTATTGTGGGTTTTATATGAGTTTGATGTCTTAAATGTGTGTGTAATGGAGGCTTGAATGATTCGTGGAGAATCAAAAAAGCTAGGGCTGAAATGGGTTGAATTCAATAAACCCCATTAATAACAGCTTAACTGTCATATCTGATCGATCAATTGAGAATTGATCGATCAATCTGTAATCCGATCGATCAAACTTGGGAGTTGATCGATCGAATTTTATAAAACCCCATTTGAAATAGAAGGATGATTTTTCTGAGAAGTTAGAGCTTGATACGATTGATCGATCAAATTAGAGATTTGATCGATCAAATTTAGAACTGATCGATCAAATTGAGAAGTGATCGATTAGGTGTGAACTGATCGATCAATTGGGAATTGATCGATCAAACTATGGAATTGATCGATCAAATTAGGGATTTGATCGATCGAATTTTATAAATACACTATGAAATAGGAGGTGTGTTTTTCTAGAATTTTGACCCGATCGATCAAACAGAGGGATTGATCGATCAAGTTTCCTCTATTCTAAAGATGTGGAAATGTTGGTTTTGATCGATCAATTATGGGAATTGATCGATCAACTTGAGAATTCGATCGATCAACCATGGAGTTGATCGATCAAATGTCTTTTATTCAGGCTGTTTAGGTTTGAGGCATCTGATCGATCAATGAAGAGATTGATCGATCAGATGTGAACCCAATCGATCAAACAAAGGGATTGACCTATCGAGTTCCCCTGTTTCTGCTATTTTGGTTTTTGGGGAATTTAAGGCTAGACTTTATGCCAATTACCATTCTGACACTTCTGACACTTAGTGTACTATACGTATGGTCTACGTCAATATCAGGATATCTTAGAAAGCTTTGGATTTACTTAGAAAGATCTATTCTGAGGTAGGAGAAATTCAACTTAACTTGTATCTGATTTTGAATGCATGGTTTTCTGAGCATCTGTATCTGTTTCTTCTGTTACACAAGCTCTGTTATCTGTTCTGCCATCTGTTTTGTTATCTGATTCTGAGGTCTTTATGAGTATTGATTTAAAGTTCATGTGACGAATCCCCCTAATGTGGCAGGATACCCACGACCAGCACGGTGGGATATCCGTGTATCTGATTTGCAAACCCTTGGCACAAGTTGCTCTCCTTTGAAGAGACTTGATGTAATCATCTGTAATTATTCATTGAACGATGATGGTCGGGGTTACCCATTGTTAAGACCTGAAAAGTACCACTTTTTACCCCTTAACTTAACTTGTGATTAGACCCTTAGCCCTTTAATAAATGTTTGTTAAGCTATTTTTGTAGGTAATAAACAGCAGTGCAATAAGGCCATAAATCCTGCTAAGGAGCCTGTTTTGACCCCAGAAGTCCCTCAGAAGAATGAGAATTGAATCCAGACCTGAGGAGAGCCTCGTGCAGCTTTCCAAAGCTTTAGAGGATTCAGAAAAATATGTTTGGCGCAGTCCTCACGAATTCCCAAGACTTCACAACAACTTCTCGCGCAGTTGGGTGATAGACTAACCAGAATCACCTCAGCAATTGGCCTTGAAGCAGCCAGGATGTAAATGTCAAGAGAACCTCTCACGCAGTCCAGAAACTATCAAAGCCTCGCGAGGATCCTCACGAAGTTCCATTAAGAAGTGAACTTCTCACACAGTTCTCTCGCTTTTCAGGAAGAAAGCAGCCTCGCAAAGGCAGAGTTAGCCTCGCAAAGATCTATTGTGAAATAGAATGCTCGCGTAGTTTCTGCGCTATTCACAAGTAGCAATCCAACTGCGCGAAGCCCAATCCAGCGAGAGCTTAACTATCTACCTCATGACTGCTCAAAGCATCAAGAAGCTGCAACCCTGCGACGCCTGAAGTTTTAATGCTAACTTATCCTCGCGAAGTCAGTGCTACCACGCGACAAGTCTCGGAATCGACTGCAACCTGGCGAAGCTCTGAACTCCAACTTCCATCATTCTGTAGAGGACATTCTGGGGATTTCCACTGATTAAGGCATGCACTCCCACGCTCGAATCTCCGTGCACTCGCCCCGAGGCATCTAAGGATCATTAACAGGCCACGTGGCATCGCTAAAATTAGGGTTTCCTAACCCTAATGCGCCGTCACACCCACTGCTATATAAACCTAAGCCTGGTTTAGGTTTTAGGGGGAGCCAGAAGAGCTCAGACTTTTATCCCTGATACAGGATCTGAGATCATTTTCTTTTCTGTTCTTCTGTAGTTGTAAGTAGTTTTCCTTTTTCTTTTTCTTCTCTTCATGGCCCAGTGCTTGCTGGCCATGCCTATGTATGTTTATTGAGATTAGATTAATGGAATTTGTGATTGGGTGTTGTACTTTTATGGGATTCGTGTGTTTGAGAGTTGCTCTGTGCAAGGCTGTTGCCTTGTGATCCGCCATTGCTTTGGCTGTGATTCAAAGCAATGGAGGACTAATTCTAAGGATCCATTCAAATCCAAGTGACCTGTGTGTCTGGGCTATCATGGTCCGATACAGCCTTAGCCCCACCACAGGACCCACTAGATCTGAAATCCCCATGGGAGCCTGAGCTGGTAGCCTTATGACCATGGTGGTGGTAGCAATATTACTATTATGTTTTGGACTCTATGAGGAGGATAGCCTTTGGGATAGTTTGTGACCATTCAAGTGGACAGGCTATAGCCTTAGGGTGAAGCCAATCCGTAGGATCCAAGATGGATTCCTCTTCTCTGCACATGTGCTTGTAGCCTTGTGGGAGATTGTATAGAGGCAGACTCCCCTATATTTGTATAGACCCGCCATCAGATGTTAGATCTGATCTGGTTATGGAGATTGTAGGCTTTAGACTGGACCATTGTAGTCCCACTCAAGCAAAGGACAGCTAGATCAAAGGTTGTACTCAATCCCTTGCTGGTTCTATGTGTCTGGGCTAACATGGTCCTATACAGCCTTAGCCCCACACATAGAGCTTTAGAGGTTGAAGTTTCCTATGGATTCCTGAACTTGTAGCCTGGATGAAGTAGTGCCTACAATGATTAACTTATTTTGACCCATCTCTGGACTATGGTTCCCCTATGGGATAGTCTGTGACCATTTGAGTGGACAGGTTATAGCCTTAAGGGATTAGATCATGGCACAGAGATGGGTTGGATTCTTTCTCCTCAGTGATGATAATGTAGCCATTGGACAGGATTTCTATAACATCAGATCTGAATCTGAGTTACAAAACTCCTCTGATCTAGACCCAATAGCATACTTCTCACCCTTTTATATTTATTTTTCCACACTCCATCCATCTCCTCAACCCTTTCTGTAGTTAATTCATTAGGCTACCTTAGGATATTTAGAATAAGTGACCCTAAACTCCCTTCCTTTTAGGACTGCCAGATCTGTAGTCAGATCTGGAGGGACTACTAGAGATGGCTCCCTTGGAGCGTAGATCACTTTTCCCTGTGGGACAAACTCTTACTTATCAAAACTTGCTATAAATGGACCCTGTATCTTGCAGGTATAGGATTTCTCAGTTGTGCTGATTCCATCCCCTGTTTTACTTTGATTTTAAATTGCTTTTACCACCAACAAATAATCGCACACATCTGGCTACTACATGCTATATTCATGGGAGTTATTTAAGTATATAGAATTTAAGACAATAACTACTATATGCATGCATCTGATCACTCTGAAATTAAAGTCCGTCCTTATACTTCTGCATCTGCTCTGTTCATTAAAAGTTTTGCATTCTCATTATTCTACATATCTGATTATCTGTCTGCATCTATTCTATTTTTTATGCACTCTACCTTATTTATCTGTTTGAGTTATATTCTGCGAATCATGGTATGCATTTTTAGATGCAAATTATGAGTTTCTTTTATTGAGCTTAGATGTAGCTCACCCTGTTTATATATAATAGGTTCTGAGGCTAGGGTTCTCGGCACGGAGAGTGATCCCGATTATCAGCCAGAACGGAGGCCGAGGTGAGGGAGGAGGACAGACACCCACGACGAGTTTGATTAGCAGCTTGGGTATTAGTTATATGTTTTGGATCCTGTACTGTACTTGTATTCTTTTGGATTATATGTGTGCCTGGTGGACACCTTTCTGTATTTTTACTATAGATGTTATACTTGTAATCATATACATTCTATAGGAACCACTATTAGGAACTATTGTTTTGGGTGATGAATGTCCATCACCAGTGGTTCTTCTTAGTTCCTTTTTGAAGGATGTATATTCTTTTGATTTACTTATATGCATTGTTTATTTTCTTTCCTTTCTTTTGAGCCTTATATGATGACTCAATCTGCCACTATTGGATAGTGTCTGGTCTTATTTCCGTTAGACAAGCAGACACTCTTTGATTTGTTTCGGGGATCATCCAGAGCATGATCATGATGGCACAGGTTTTCGAGTGTAAAAATCTAGACTGTCACACAATCTCTCCCGATGCTTGGCATTGCACTAGGTCCTCGCTAAAGTTCTCAAAGAATTCCATACGGTCTTAGTAGACAAAGTATGGATCATCCCCTGAGGCAACATCAACTATGTGCTGGGTTTTGTCATTCAGACCTTCATAGAAAATGAGGATTATTTGCCAACGGGGTATTTAATGATGAGGACACCCATGTAAAAGTTCGTTGAGGCGCGTACATCCCTCTTGAAGAGTTTCAATCGGATACTATTTGAAAGTTTGAATAAGATACCGGATTTGATTCATTCTGTGTATTGGGAAGTATTGCATGAGAAATCCTCATTCCAAGTCCTCCCAGTTAGTGAACGAATTGTGAGGCAAGGAGTGTATCCACTGCTTTGCCTCATCTCTAAGAGAATATGAAAATAGCCTTAAACGAAGAGATGTTTCTGGCAAATTATTGATTCAGAAAAGGTTGCACACTTCTATAAGTTGTCTTAAATGTAAATAAGGATTTTCATCCCTTAGCCCACGTAATATTGGAAGTGCTTGAAATATTTTGGGCGTGATCTTAAAAATCTTATTACCGGTCATAGGGTTTAATTGTATGCATGGGGGAAGTGCACAGTGGTCCCCCATTATTTTAGCCATATGCAGTCTAAAACTGAGTGTTCCTAGTTTTTATTTTAAGTTTATGTAATTTTTATTTTAGAGAGTAGGGAGAGAAACAAATCTGAGTTTCTAATTTCTGGGGCCCGCAAAGGTGTTGAAAGTCTGATATGTTACTCCGAATAAACCTACAAAAAGATTAAGAAGTGATCAAAGAAAAATAAAAATATAAAGAACTATAAAAAGAGAAAGATAAATATTGGTTTCTAAAAGAATAAAAATATTAGATAAAAACTTGAAAGAATTAGATAAATTCTGCTTCCCCGGCACCGGAGCTAAAAACTTGACTCGACTTTTTTATTACATATATATTTTATGTTAAATTCAAGTCTTAACCTATTGCAAGCGCACAATGAAAATTATAATACTAGCATAGGATCGTTCCCACGAGGAAGTTTATTATCTAATTATTTCTTTAGTTTTATCTTTTATTTAAATCCTTATCTTTAAAAACTTCTATTTATCAGTAAGATCTAATCTACTGGAGAAATATGAATAAAAGAATGGTTTTTTAATCTAAAGTGTATAAAATAAATCCTAATCCTCCTTCTTCAGATTAAGGTCGTCAATCTTAATCTTTAGCTATCGGATATTTATAAAATTAAACAGTACCGTTACACTATATTTCTAGTCTCCTAGCATTGGGCGTCAATCAAGTCTAAGGTCCTATCAATACAGATTTAATCTAATAAATAATTTCCTAAAATCTAGTCGTCAATCAAACCTTAGAAAATTGAAGATGGAAAGTAAAATCGTTACACTAATCTACAAATTCCAACCTGAGTCGTCAATTCAAATCAAAACTTGGAGATGTTTATAAAGCAAATAAATCTAAACTAAAAAGCAAAGTAAAATATATCCTTCACCCCTCACCGCAGTGGTCAATTGCTCCTGAGAAACTACTGATATCTACACTAAGCACTCAATCGTAGTCGTGAATTACTCTTGAGAAGCCTCTGATATCTAATCTATTCTAACTATTTTACACTACTTTGATCGGAAGAAAATCCAATCTCAGGCGTCAATTGATGTTGAAATTCTTCGATGCTTATTCCTATGTCGAGCTCTCTAATTTATGGATCATAAGGAGTCGGTTTACAAAGATCTAATTCTAATAAAATAAACTACTAAAACTACCAGTTTCCTAATATAACTCTAATTCTTAATTTTATTCTTCTTTACTTTCTTTAGTTGATGCGCTTCTAGAGTATTCTTTAATTGATAGCAGCAGAGTTCTTCGGAGTATATCTTCATCAATCTTCTTAGATCCGTGGTTGGTCAAACTTCTTATTGTAGAAGACTTCTGGAAATATGCATGGTGGTGATAGATCTCATGTTTCGTAGCAGTGGAAAGCTTCTATTTTTAGGAAATTATTTTTTCTAGAAAATCGTAAATCAGGATTTTCTCTTCTTCTATAACTTTCATACTAGACGATTTTCTATCTATAATGATTCATTGCTCTTCTTCTTTTGTCGCTTCCTGAAGAATCATTTTTTGAAGAATCGTAAAATTACGATTTCTTACTTTTCTTTTCTTTCTTTGTCTTCAGCAGTGGCACCAAATCGTAAAGTATGATTTTCTATCTTTAAACTCTTGGCGAATTGTTACTGTATGCTCAATCGTCATTCTTACTGCTTTATGAGTTCACTTTGACGAATATTATCACTTAGGCTCTATTTTACTACTTTTCTTTAATATCTGCATATCAGTATCTTATTAGTAACAAACTAAAGCCTAGCATCATCAAGTTAAGGATAATAAAATGATAAATTATGTGACTGATCAATAATCGGCTTCATCTCGACAGCATATGGAATTTTGACCATCGATGCCAACGTTGCTAGTGCATCGGCAAAGCGATTTCATGCTCACGGGATATAAGAAAATGTAATATCATCAAAGCACACGATCATATCTTCAAGGTGCTCGTGGTATGGGACCAGCTTCTCATCTTTCGTCTTCCAATCTCCGTTGGTCTGGCATATGATTAATTGTGAATCGCCAAACACCCTAAGATAAGTTATGTTCAGGTCCAAGGCTGCCTAAACGTGAGATTCCTTTGGCGATTCACAATTAATCATATGCTAGAATGCTACGCATACATCATATTTGGCCATGTTGTTTGTGCATGGGAAGTTAAGCTTGATGGAGACTGGTACGTGAAACCCCTTTGGCGAAATCAGAATAGTGTCAACTTCTTGACCTTTAACATTTGCTGCCCCGTCAAAGTGTATTACCCAGGATTCCTCTGTCCCCCCAGATCATCCTCTGTCATGAACAAGATATCCTCATCTAGAAATTCAGTTCTCAAAGGATCGTAGTCAGGTAAAGGATTTTTAGTAAGATGATCAGCAAGTGCTTGCCCCTTGATCGACTTTTGTATGACATATGTGATGTCAAATTCAGATAGGAGAAGTTGTCAGCGTGCAGTTTGGCCAGTAAGAGCCGACTTTTCGAATAGGTACTTTAATAAATCCATTCATGCTAGGAGTAGAACAACTTGAGATATCAAGTAATAGCGGAGCCTCTGGGTAGCGCATACGAGAGCCAGGCATGCTTTCTCCATATGAGAATAGTGTGTCTCATAATCGGTGAATTTCTTGCTCAAGTAATAAATGGCCTGCTCTCTTCTTCCTATTTCATCATGTTGCCCTAGGACACATCCCATCGAAACTTTCATTATGGAGAGATACATTAAGAGTGGTCTCCTGGGTTCGGGCGGCATAAAAACTGGAGGATTGAGAAGGTAATTCTTGATTTGATCAAATGTTGCTTGACAGTCATCGTTCCACTCAATAGGCGAATCTTTCGTCAGTAGTTTGAAGATCAGCGTGCAGATAGGAGTGAGTTGTGCAATGAACCGACTGATGTATTGTATTCTGCCTAAGAAACCTATGACTTCTTTCTCGATAGATGGTGGTGGCATTTCGACGATCACTTTCACTTTCATTGGGTCAACCTCAATACCTTTTCTTCTAACGATGAAGTCTAACAATTTTCCTGACATGGCGCCAAATGCGCACTTTTGAGGATTCAGACGTAGCATGTACTTCTTCAGTCTCTCAAATAACTTTTGGTGGTTCACCAGATGATCACCTCTCTCCTGAGACTTGGCTATCATGTCGTCGATGTATACCTTAATTTCTCAGTGCATCATGTCATGGAAGAGTGCTGTCATGGCCCTTTGGTGCATCACCCCAGCATTCTTTAATCCGAATGGCATGACCCGGTAGCAGAATGTTCCCCAAGGAGTAATGAACTTCATTTTCTCTCGGTCTACCTCTGCCATCTTGATCTGATTTTATCCAGAGGATTCATCCATGAATGAGAGCATCCCATGCCTAGTAGTGCTATCGGCCAATATATCGATGTGTGGCAACAAGATGTCGTCTTTTGGGCTCGCCTTGTTCAAGTTTTTGAAGGCGATGCACATGCGAACCTTTCCATCTTTCTTTAGTACGGGATGATATTGGCTAGCCACTAAGGGCACTTAGAGACCATGAGAAACCCCGCATCATATTGCTTGATGACTTCATTCTTTACTTTCAACATCCATTCTGGCCTGAGGCTTCTCAATTTCTGCTTAATCGGCTTAACATCTGGATAGAGCGGCAACTCATGCTCGACCAAATCAATATCCAACCTAGGCATGTCCTCGTATGGCCATGCAAAGACATCTTGACATGACCGAAGGAAATCAATCATGCTCTTTGTTTCCTCGAGAGACAGCGACGTTCCAATCCTGGTGATTCTAGGTATCTCCTCGGTCCCTAGATTGACATCCTGTTTCTTCTGCAATCGGCATAGGGTCATGTTCAAAATCGGCAAACCGGTCCAGGAGCTCATTGGCGAGCTCCTTGATTGGGATTTCCTCATCCAGACTTGTGACTCCTACCTTTTCTTTTATTTCTACAGGAAAGGGGTTGATTTCACGTGGGACGGGATTTTCTATTAAGGCACCTTTTTCTTTGATTTTCACGAGAATTTTGAAAGACAATTTTTTTAGATTATTTTATATTTCTTTTTTTTTTTTTGGATTTTTCTTTTTCTTCGAAAATGGGCCCTTGGGAAGGCGGGTCCCTATATACACATGGTATTGTCTACCAAGGGCTCACCTCACTTTTTATAGATTTTTTTTTTTGGAAGCGGGTGTCGAATTTCAGGCTACTCGAAGCTTCCAAAGTTAGGGGCATTGATGCCCAATTCCTTACATGCGGTACTGTCCTTTTACAGACTCGAGTGGAGGAGGCTGATTGATATGGCTTTTGGGAGTCAGCCTCCACAGGGGGAACTATACAGGGGGAACTGTACAAGCATGGAAAACTCCTCCTTAAAAAGGGACAGGGAGGCTAGGTCTATTGGAAGGGATGATTTGGGGATTGGTTGGGTGGATCAGGGTTGCCGGTTTGTGTTGGGTTAGATGTGTTGCCCCATTCTGATCAAATTTTACAACAATAATGGCCACGGACAAGGTTCATCTTTCAGGTTTATTCCCTGAGCTTTTGCAACAATAATGGCTCAAGCCTTTTCCTTGGCCTCTCGGATTTCCTCTTTGGTAGCCTTGTAGCCTAAGCTGAATCTGACCTGTTGTCCGCCTTTGGCTCTAACTGGGTCCTTTTGTCCTTGCAAATGTGGTCCTAACCCTTTACCTTTCTGATAGCCCCATTTCTAGAGCATGGCTACAGCTGCGACCATTCCACCTCTGTTCTTCATGGTGATCCTCTCGAGGGGCTTACGGTTTACCGTCAATATATCATATTCAAAACTATGGAGGACTGTGTCTTCGATCATGTGTGGCACATCCAACACTTTGGGGTTCTCGATGTTGTGGGTAGCTTTTTCTCTTTCCTCCTGGCCCTCACCCAAAATGGTGACGATTTTCTGCTCCGACAAAAATGTAAGCTTTTGGTGTAGGGTTGAAGGTATTGCCTGACCTTGTGTAACCATGGTCGTCCTAATAACAGATTGAATGTGGATTTGATGTCCATAACTTGGAAAGGTATGAAAAAAGTCATTGGCCCAATAATGAGCTCAAGATCAACTTCTCTAATTATTTCTCTTCTTGTGTTGTCAAATCCTCTGGCACTTGTTCTAGCTCCTCTGAACATGGAAGGATCCACCCCTATCTTGGTTGCAGTTCTTAGCGGACATACATTCAAGGTTGATCCATTTTCTATCAATACCAATGGGATCACCAAGTTTCCTGCTTCCACAGTGATGTTGAGGGGCTTAGAATGATTATTTCCTTCATTCGGGAGATCAACATTTGAAAGCGAAATGGGGTTGGGAGCCAAAAACTTGCCCAATTATCTGGCCCACTTCATCAAGGGTTACTTGGATGGACACATGTGCATCTTTTAGAGCTCCCATAAGAGCTTGGAAGTGGATCAGTGATGTCATTAACAGGTCCCAAATCGTGATGTGGGTTGGCATTCTTTTCAACTGAGTTTCTAGTAGGTGCTCTCGGCTTATTTTTTTTAAAGGGATTCACCGTAGTAGGTTCTTTCTTCTCTTTCGGCCAGGCTAGTACTGATACTTCAGGTTGTTTAGAGATTCTTTATGATCGGGTAACAAAATCAACTGCCCCTTCTCTACTATCACCTGTATTGAAGTTCGTCTGCTCATAACTAAGTGGGACTTGATAGGGATTGTAGGTTTGTCTCGAGATTTGGAATGGAGTGGATACCGGCCTCGGGGGTGCTTGGATTGATGATTGGGATAGGTAGATAACACTTGATTAACTCTTGCTAGAGGTGGATAAGTCAGAGGAGTAGCAAAAGTGGGCCAAATGGGACTGATAGGGTTTGTGGATATCTGTATTAGCAGTGGTGTGGTGGGAGTAGGCCACTGGTAATTAATTGATGCCGAAGGGGGATATGGGGTAAAATCGGCCATTAGGTAATTTGTGGGAGTTGCCGTTGCATATGGTTGTTATAATCTGGGTTAGACATAGCTGACGGGAGTTGGTGATGGAAAATGCATCCTCAAATCTAAGGGTTCTGCTTGGGGTGTGGGATTGGGAAAGTAATCAGCCAAGTTCAGGGGCTCGATTACTCCAATGCTTCTATCTTCTTGATCCCCCTATTGCGGTGCTATGAAATTCTCTTCTATCTTCACCATCTTCCTCTATCATGTTGGCAGTGGGTCTTGGGCCCATTCATTCCCATGAGTGTGGCGATAATTGTGCTTACATGATGTTGGTGTGGGGATTTGCCTAAGAAGGTGCCAGAGGGATGATCTTTCCCGCCTCTATCAAATCCTCTATTGTGTGCTTCAAAGGAAAGCACCAATCGGTTGGATCTCCCAGCTCTTGATGGAAATTACAATGTGTGCTGGAATCATAATTTTTTAGAATTGGATTCGACGGAGGTCGCGATTGAAGCCGAGTGACTAAACCCTTTTCAATTAGTAGAGGCAAAAGGTCATTCAAGGATTGCCCTAAGGGAGTGAACACAAAGGTAATATCGAGTCCTTCTCTGCTTAGGGGTCTGCTGCCCCCAGGGGACATTGTTTTGCCTCAGAGCCTGATTTGTTGGTGCTGGGGCTTGCAGTGCTACCCTAAACCAGAATGGTATTATGTTGGTATTGGGTTGTGTGGTCATTACGACTTGGACCTCCCTTCGGCTCTTCTCTCAGTTCTTTGCTCAAGAAATTTGTGAACCCCACTGGTTACTGCTCTGTTTAAATGACCCTCTCTTACTGCATCCTCACAGCGATTACCATTCCTTACTAAATTCGAAAAGCTGGATTGTTGCTGGTATACTAAGAAATCTGAGATGACTGGCAGGGTCATTTTCGAGATCATCTCAATTTTCTCATCATCAGGTATTCTATTTTTGACTTGAGCTGTCAATGCCCTCCACCGCCCAAGGTAGTCACTGAATGCTTTGTCGAGCCTCTACTTTAGACGAGCTAGATCTGTCTTACGGGGTTCAATGTATATGTTGTAGACATATTGTTCTTGGAACAAGTGGTCAAATCCTTCCAAATTTTGATCATGGAAGGTTCTAAGGAAGTGAACCACCTCAAAGTCGAACCCGTAAGACTCTTCTGGAACACATTGATGAGGAGTCGTTCATTCCGCCGTACTGGCACATGTCCCCGCAATAGGACTTGAGATGTGGAATGGGGTTTCCCGTGCCATTGTATTTATCGAAGATTGGCACTTTAAATTTTGGGGGCAAAGGGACTTCTGCGAATAGGCATAAGTCAGGAAAGTCCGTGGCATGGATTTTAGCTTCACCCATCTTCATCAGCTATTTTTGGATCTTGTCCATTTATTCTTTTAACATCTCTGATTCCCTGGATAGTGGGGTCGACCCCTCAATAGGCTACCTCCATTCACTCTAGGTTGTCGGTGGGTTGGTGAACATGGGTGGTGGGAGATTGAAGCTGATGAATGCCCCTACATAGGCTCCACTATTCCTGATCTCATCCTCGTCATACTGTGGGTCCACATATGGTGGGGAGGGTGAGATTATCCTGTTGGTTCTTAGTAGGCTGGATGGGTGTCTGGTGAGACCACTGTACCTGGGGGAAGCTTTGATGGGTGATTTGTGGATGGTTGATGGTATGGGATGGATTCCCATATTGGATTGGGTATGAGGGATGTGGATGAATGAGGCCCATGTTGGGTTGATGGAGTGAATGAGATGGGCTTATTATTTGAGGCGAAATAGGGGCCTATTGGGTATAGGGGAAGGTGGGATATTAGGGGAATGATGGAGGATTTTAAAATGGGGCTTCTGGGTTTGGGCCTTGATGGGCTTGCGCATAGGGCATGGGGCCTTGGTGGGCTTGGGGTGTTGGGCCTTCATGGGCTTATGCTATTGGGCCTTGATGGGCTTGAGCTTGAGCTATTAGGCCTTTGTGAGTTAGGGTATAGGGTGTTGGTCCTTGAGGCCCACCCAAATGGCCCCATGGTCGGTGGGAGCCTTGAATGGTATGGATAATGGGGGGTTGATTAAGATTTTGGGGGAATGAGGTATGTAGATTTTGGAGTGTATGGGATGGGTTTAGAAATGTGTGGGATGGATGGGGGAGGCTTTGAGAGACCTTCCAAATTGTGTAGGCTCTAACCATTTCATCCATCATGGCCATGGAATTGTGTGAGGGGGTAGATGTAGATGGTCCATCCGATGAGGAGAGGGTATGGGGAAAATTGGGCATGACCCAGGTAGATGGGAGAGGAAAGTTGGGCATGGTGGATGGGTGAGGAAAACTGGTCATGACCTGGGTAAAATCAAGCATGACCTAGGTAGATGGGGGGATATGTGGTGGATTTTGGGTGAATGAGGGGAAATTGAGTGTATTTGGAGGGGGTTGGGATAAATTGGGCATTACTTGGGTGTATGTGGGAAAATGGGGGTTGTTGGGTTTAGATGTGGAGGAAAATTTTGGATTGGATGTGGAGGGAAGTTGGGATGTATGGGGTGTTTGTTGGATGGATGTGGGAAAATTAGGGGCTTGTTGGATTGATGTGGGAGAATTGGGAATGGTATGGATGAATGTGGAGGTAAGATGAGGGAGATTTTGAGTGGATGTGGAAGGGAAATGGGGCATGGCTTGGGTAGATGGGGAAAAAATGGGTGTGTGTTGGGTGAATGAGAGGGAGTTTAGATTTTGGATGGATGTGGGACGACAATGGGGTGAATTTTGAGGGAATGGGGAGGATGTGGGAGGGGAATAAGAGGGTGACCTCTTTTGACCGGCGAGGATATATTAGGTGTCGAAACGTGTGGGATCTATCGGGAGCACTAAACAGCTAAGGGGGGAACTCAAAAAAGTTGAAAAAGGCCTCAGATTCGGGTTGCCCAGCCAGAATAAGCTTAGTGTATGTATTATATACAGTAGGCAAAAAATCTCAAGATTTGGCTTAGCGTGTATATTATACACGCTAAGCTAAATCTGGGGATTTTTGGCTTAGTCTGTATATTATAGACGCTAGAGTAATTCTGGGGATTTTTGGCTTAGCATGTATATTATACACGCTAGGCTAAAAGTATATATAACTATAATTTGAGACAGCAACAATAGGCCTAAAATTGGTTTATTTTTTCGGGTTCTTGGAAGCAGTGTTTCTGGGGACTGATTTTCTTATTGTAACGGGTCCCTCCTCACCATACTTAGGGATACAAGGCCGTTTCAGGATATTCTAGTGCGCTCTCCAAGGGTTTTAAGCTTTATAACCAAATCGATCACCCACCTGATATACCTCCGGCACGAATGTCTTCTCAGATACTGGATGGGTGGTTCTTTTCGGGATCATCACCATTAGGGGCTGCTACCGTACTAAGAATCGGGACGTTTGTATCGCTGCCTAAATTCCCATCCATTAGATACCCATGCAAAAATGAATTAAGTCTCTTAGTTCACTTTTAAGCTTCAATTTTAAATTTAATTTTAAAAGGAGAGTTTTCTTAATGTTCAAAAACGGGTTGTGACAATCGCGTGCCGCCTCTATGGGACGGCATCCACTGTTGGTATATGACGCTAATTTAACAAGCAGCCTGCCAAATGGCTAAGGGGTGTAAATGACAGAAACGTAAATGCTCAAGTAAGCCCACCAAATGGCTAAGGCATTTAAATGACAAAAATGAAACTAAACTATCAAGTAACCCGCCAATCGGCTAAGGTGGTAAAGAGCTCAAGTAGGCCTGCCAATCGGCTAAGGCATGTAAATGATAGAAAAATAGGAGTAAGTAAAAAGGACAGAATCGTAGGGGTAAGTATACAATAAGAAAGAAACAAAAAAATTAGTAAAAAAGAAAAACACATGCAAAAGGGGCCAATTTCAAGTTGAAGCTGTAAAAACTCTCCAGCAGAATCACCATTTATGCAACCATGGATTTTTATCAAATGACGGTGGGTGCACACACCTGATGATCGGTGTCCAGCAGCCACATGATAAAAATCTCATTCAACTGCACCTCATTAAAATTTTCGATCTTCGACCAAAGGGTACCGAAAAGATCAGAAAACATAGAATGTTGAAGTTCAAATTTAAAGACTTGGCTGGAACCGCCATCTTCGAATTCAACCCCAGCGTCACACAGACATGATCAATAATTGACTGCCACGAGTCACCAGGCAAGTCGTCGGTAGGGGAATCTAGGTCATGGGGAAAAATAACCCCTTCGGGGACAAAAGGAATATCAAGGATCGAGGAGATAAGCGCAAGAGTGCAACCGTGGATTTTTATCAAATCCGTCGCGACAATACACTCTTATGAAAAAAATATAGAGTCGCCACCCGGAGCTTTTTGTGTCCCGGGAAACCCAAATCAATATTGAAAGCACCAAAGTGTTAAATATGACTCTGATTCACCGATCCACGCCAAAGGCTCTTGGTTAGGGGCTTCGGTTATCAATCGAAAAGGTGTTAGGCGCCCGATTAACCCACTCGTAAGCGGTCTCTACTATGGTCGGGTCTATGTGGGGTTGGTTTATATAATATATATATATATATATATATATATATATATATATATATATATAAAGAAATAAAATGAGCGGCACTACCCCTTGCTCGAAGGCACACCGATCCTATTGAGCCCTTTCCACTTATCGAAATTTGGGCAGTGTAAGAACTTAATTCTAGGATAGAGGAAAAGCAAAGAAGGTAGAGGAATAGAAGAGAGAGCCGGAGCTCTCGGGCCCTTGTAGCACCATTGTGGACCTTCGCGTGGGTGCACCTTCGATGAGCTTCTGAAATAAAAGGGGTTGAAAGATGGGCTTTGAACTCTAAGGTTTAAGAGCTTGGAGGAAGGAGAGATAGGCTAAGGCCTTGTTCTTCCTAAAACTAAGGATTTGATGATGGAAAATGTGGTCTAAAGGGTGGACCTAAGTTCTGAAATTTTATGGATAAAATGCTAAAATGGGAAAGGGAGCACTCTTAGAATTTTCTCTCTTTGGAATTTTTTTTAAGGCTCTAAGCACGAGGGTGGCTCTCTATTCATAGAGAAAGGGAAGACTAGTGAGGGGTTACAGTTTTAATTGGGTTAGCAACTAGGTAGTGGGCAATCTAAGGTTTTTGGGGTTTTCAAGAGCTTAGAGAAGAAGGATTTGGGTTTAATGGTAGATGATAGGGTGGTGACTTGAATGAAAAAAGGGTAAAAACTTAAGCTAATAGGGTCACTAATGTTCTAAGAAATACACCCCAGATTTTGGAATGGTCCACAAGTCAAACCCCCAATGTCAATTTTAGCTATTTTTTGAAGGAAAACTAGACCCAAATTGTTGGAAGTTGAAGACCCGCAGGGGCCCCACTACAAAAATAAGGAGTTTTAGCGGCACTTGCTATTAAAGCATTTTTTGGTAGAGGCAGTTTTTGGTAGCAACAGGATTAATGGCGGCAGTTTTTTGTTAACTGTCGCTAATAGTCTTATTTTTTGTAGTGCTCAGCTCGGTTTTGTAATTTCCTATACAAATCTGCGATCTTCATTTTATCATAACTTTTGATGTACGACTCCAAATTAGGCGATTCTTAGCTCGTTGGAAAGTTGGGAACCTCTACTTTCCAATGGAATAGGCCTCAATTTTGGAAACTATCTATAAAAACTTTGGCACTCCTCTTTTCATCGGCCATTCAGGAGGGTTCGAAACTTATCCGAGAAAGGTTCTAAGGGTTACGGTTGATTCCTAAGGGTTTGGGAATGATTCTAAAGGTTTAGATTAAGTTCTAAGGGTTTGGAAGGTGCTTTCAGAACCTCGAGAGTATGCCTTTCTCGAAGTATGTTTCGATCGGACCTTAGGCCAAATTTGGGTGTCTACAGCAGGGGTAACCGTGATCATGGATCCATTGACATGCGTGACCAAAGATTTTTCCTCCAGGGTAAATACACACGACTCGTAGTGGCATAGAAATAAGGGACAAACTCCGAATAAGCAAAACTATGAATTGAAAATAAAAGAGCCCAACCACGAGTATGAATCTAACCTAAAAATGAAAAACTCCAATAAGCAGTCCAGATCGAAGTATCGCTCCATCGCCAATGGCCGAGATTGCAAAAACCTAAAGTTTGCCTGACCCGTATCCGAAATAAAAACTAGCGCCGTAGAGTCGGTCGAAGAAGAAGATTTCTTTACCTTCTTTTTTGGAGCCATCAAACAAGAAGATGGGAGGAGAAACAAGCGAAGCAGACAAGGGAACCAGAGAAGACAGAAAGGAAGAGAAAAGAAGGAGATCGGTGAAGAAGAAGAAGAAAATCGAATAGAATTATATTTGAATTTTGATCGGTTTGAACCATTGAAAGAGAAGAGAGATGTGGAGAGAGATAAGTTTTGTGTGATCTTGTTGGTTACTGAGGCGGTGGCCACCTAATTATAATGATGGACTGATTTGCCTTTAAACCTCCTTGTGTCATTTAAATTTATGTTATGTTTAGAGTAGAATGTGGTGTGATTAAATAAGAGAAGAAGGTTGTGGTTGAATAAGAAAGAAAGAATCCGGGGATGAAAATTTTGACAGCCACAGACCTGAACAAATTCGAGGGTCGAATTTGGAATTCAACCATCGATTTGAAATTCGAAGGTCGAAAAGTGAATTTTCAAGCCTGAAGTAGTTTTCAAAATTCTAGGGTTGATTTCCAATTAGAGGGTCGAATTTGGAATTCGATCATCGAATTGAAAATCGAGGGTCGATTTTATGATTTTTATGCCTGATGAGATTTTTGGAATTCGAGGTCGAAATTGAATTCGACCATCGAATTTTGAATTCGAGGGTCGAATTCTGTCTTGTTTCTGACCTTTGAAATTTTTGTCAAATTTTTTCTCGACAAGCTTTTGGGTTTAACTTTTGGTCTTATAATAAAACTGAGAGTGTTAATCTTTGTAGGTTTTGAATATTGGGAGTCCTTTGTGAGGACTGCTTATGCGTGATTTTAAATCTTCTTTGTTGAGGTAGGGGAACCCTACACTTCATTTGCATTCTATTATAAGTATAAACTATTTTTTACTGTTTCAATAAGAAGCATAAATTTTGGAATATTGTTGCACACAGCATGAATAAAAATCTGAACATATGACACAAATCCGAAATTTGGAAACTTTGTTATGACTAAGAACTTTGTAATTCGAACCTCAGAACCTCAGTTAATTTTTGAATCAGAACTTCGAAAAATCAGTAATATGTTATGAATAATAAGCCTTGATATATGTTAGCATTTGCATTCGATTTGAGGTACATATGAATGATGCCCTAGATTCTATCAACCGTGTTGACGGTATTTACTTTGGCACAAGTTTCCCTCATAGCGTAGGGGCTTGTTGCACTTCAGAAAATGGGTTCATGAACGACGATGGTCAGTAAGGTTTCCCATCGGTCATCTAGTCCGCTCTCATGCTATAGGAAATTTGGGAGATAAAATTAAGTTATAAATTTAAGACAAGAAGCATGCTAATTCAGAAGATTTTGAACACATTAGATTAATATTCTAGTTTTGACTCATGTTTAGAACTGGAGATTTAGTTTGCAAAGCATCATTTGAAAACCATATTTGATCCGATTTCTGTCTTTTGGAAAATCTTTACTTATAATGAAATGGAAATAGATCAGTTTCCTCTATTGGGCTTTGTTGTTAGCTCACCCTCGACTATACGTCACAGGTGCTGAGACTAACCTAGGGTCAGAGGATCTGGAGGACTCTGACTACATTCCTGAGGAGGAATTGGATATACCTTCTGAGGAGTTTTTCCCTTGATTCTTGATCCCTTCTTTTTAGTACTTTTGTTAGAATATTATTTGAATAGTGGGCCCTAGGCCATTATTTTATTCTTTTGATATCACTCGAGGAACCATTATTGTGAACCACTATTTTAGGTGTTGGATTGGCCATCACCGGTGGTTCTTCTTGGTTCTTCATAGTGATATATTTTTTTTGTTATTAAAAGCTTTTGTTTTTGGATTATGCTATACTTTGCCTCTGTCTTTAGATCATTGTTATGTTGACGGCTTCTGTTTGTTACGGCTTATTGAGAAATCAATAAGTTGATGAACCGGCCTTTCCTATACCTTAGGGATTGGAAAAGTCGGGTCGTCACAGTTGGTATCAGAGCAAGGCTCTAGGTTCAGAGTCTTAGGACTAAGGGTTGAATTATTTTTAACAATCAATACTGATCAATTGTTATTATTTTTCAACAATGATAGATCAGCATGCCTCCGCAATTTAGAGGCAGGGGCCAAGGTAGAGAAGGACCTCGTATGGCTCACATTGAGGAGATTGATGAGGGCGTAGGCACCTCACATGGCAGAGAGAGATTCGTATCTGGCCCTAATGCAGATCTTTTGGGAGCTGCTAAGCCTGAAGGGGGAAATGTTGACCAGGTATTGGCAGCCTTGGCCAACAACATGGCTCAACAGACTGCAGCCATAGACCGACAGATTGAGATGCTGGCGGCCAGACATCAGCCAGGAGGATTCGCCGAGTTCAGGAGGATGAGACCTCCTACATTCTCAAGGCAGACGGATCCGATGGAAGCCGAGGCATGGCTTAATGAGATTGAGAAGATTTTTGAGGTGTTGCAGTGTACTGATGTTGAGAAGGTACGCTGGGCATCTTTCAAACTTTTAGGCGAGGCCAGTCCGTGGTGGAAGTCTATTTCCAGGATGAGAGAGCAGGATTACCCCAATACTCCATGGACTTGGGCAGAGTTCGTGGAGACGTTCAACGATCAGTATTTTTCAAAGATCGTACGCAACTAGTGGGAAGTCCAGTTTATTGAGCTGAAACAAAACGAGATGTTGGTGCGCGAGTATGGCACAGAGTTTGATAGACTTTCTCAATTTGCACCCTTACACGTGGCCACTGAGCTGATGAGGGCTCAAAAATTTCAAAGAGGGTTGAGGCCGAATATTCAGGAGAGGGTGTCGATGTGGGAGATGGAGACATATGCGGGCGTCATGTAAAATGCTCTCATTGGAGAGGAAGACATTCAAAAGAAGTATCTGAGGCGAGAGCATGGAAATAAAAATCGATTTGGCCAGGGACAGCAGAGTGCTTCAGAGCAGGTGAACAAAAAACTAAGGTTCTCTAAACCTCCTCCCTATCCTAGTCAGCCATCTTATTCCAAACCAGCTGTGGCTTCAGGACCAGTGTCGTCTTCCTATCAGAGACCGCAGAGTTCGTCACCAGGGCGACCTTTCAGAGCCGGGAGCACTACTGCGAGTGGAGCTTCTGTGGCTTAGGGTTCAGTACGAGGATTAGCTGTTACTCCTGTTTCTACCCCAGTGTGTATAAGATGTGGGAAACCACATAAGACGGAGGATTGCCGACGGAACACTGGAGGATGCTTCAGGTGTGGACAGATTGGTCACATGATCAAGGATTGTCCTGCCGTTGAAAAAGGACGGACTACGACAGTCTCTACACAGAAGTCGACGCGACCTACAGTTCAAGGTCGAGCTTATGCGGTGACTGCACAGGATGCCCAAACGTCAAATGACGTAATCCAAGGTATCATTAAAGTTGAGATGTCAATTCTGCATTGATTCTATTATTTTATGTTTAAATTCATTCAAATAAATTTTTAATTAACATTGGAATTATTGCATATAATTAACAAACTTTTTAATAAAGGTACCCTCATGATGAGTCGTCGAGGCGACCTGAGTAAAATTGAAGCACGAGTACTTATAGACCCCGGGTCTACACACTTGTTTACTACTCATCTTTTCTCAGAGAAGTTGTGTATCACTCCCGAACCCCTTGCTTTCATTTTGGATGTAAAGATTCCTGTATGTCTGATAAAGACATGTCGATCATCGTGATGATTGATGAGCATGAGACAGTGACCGACATGATTACGTTGAGCATGGAAGGGTTCGACATCATTCTCGGAATGGATTGGTTGGCAGCTTATCACGCGAGCATGGACTGTCTACGGAAGATCATGACCTTCCAACCGCCAAAGCAAAAATCCTTCTGATTCTGTGGAGTCAAATCAAAGGTTGCGCCATTGATTTCAGCCATTAAGGCCGAGCGCATGATGAAGAATGGTTGCAGCGGGTATCTGGCCTACTTGCAAGATTCTACAGAGAAGAAGAATGACTTGGCTCTTATCACGGTGGTCTGCGAGTATCCTGATGTCTTTCCAGAGGACTTACCTGGATTACCACCTGATCGAGAGATTGAGTTCACGATTGAGCTAGTGCTGGGTACAGAACCATTATCTAAAGCTCCATATCGGATGGCGCCTGCTGAGTTGAAAGAACTCAAGGAACAACTTCAGGAGCTATTAGACAAAGGCTTTATTCGACCGAGTGTTTCTCCTTGGGGTGCACCGATTCTTTTTGTGAAAAAGAAGGATGGATCGATACGTCTGTGTATCGATTATAGGCAGCTCAACAAGATAATGATTAAGAATCGTTATCCTCTTCCGTGAATAGACGACTTGTTTGATCAATTGCAAGGGGCAAAGTTCTTCTCGAAGATTGATCTAAGGTTAGGCTATCACCAGCTCAAGATCAAGGTGGAAGATATATCCAAAACTGCGTTTCGAACACGTTATGACAACTATGAGTTTTTAGTGATGCCGTTTGGATTGACGAATGCGCCTGTATCTTTCATGGATCTGATGAACAGAGTGTTCAAACCACATCTTGATAAATCTATGGTAGTTTTCGTAGATGACATCCTTATCTATTCGAAAACCAGAGAGGAGCATGTGCAGCATCTGAAGATGGCTCTTCAAACACTCAGGGACCATCGGTTGTATGCTAAACTCAGTAAGTGTGAGTTTTAGCTTGATCAGGTCAGTTTCTTAGGCCACGTAGTCTCTGAAGTGGGTATCTCAGTGGATCCTACAAAGATAGATTTGGTGGTGAACTGGGAGCAGCCTACGCTAGTTACAGAGGTCTGAAGTTTCCTTGGTTTGGCAGGGTACTATCAGAGATTTGTCGAGGGTTTCTTGAAGATATCGGGTCCACTTACGCAGCTCACGAGAAAGAATGTGAAGTTTGATTGGACAGAGCAGTGCGAGCAGAGCTTTTAGGAGTTGAAGCGTCGATTGACTACGGCACCAGTACTTGCTATACCTTCCAGCAGTGGAGGCTTCGCAGTGTACAGTGATGCTTCTTATGGCAAATTAGGCTGTGTGCTTAATCAACACGAGCAGGTCATTGCGTATGGTTCTAAGCAGCTGAAGGACCATGAAAGAAACTATCCGACGCATGACTTAGAGTTAGCAGCAGTTATATTCACCTTGAAAATCAAGAGACATTACCTCTATGGTGAGATATTCGATATATTCACCGATCACAAGAGTCTCAAGTACCTATTCACTCAAAAGGACTTGAATATGAGGCAGCGACGATGGATGGAGTTCTTGAAGGACTACGACTGCTCGATTCAGTACCATCCAGGAAAGGCGAATGTTGTTGCTGATGCTCCTAGTAGGAGGTCTTCAGCACAGTTGTCACATCTTGTTAGCCGGATTCAGAGATGGAAGCTTTTGGAGGATATGGTTTTGGGCAACTCACGATTTGATGTAAAAGGCTCGAGAGCATTGATGGCCACACTTGTATTACGCCCTACGCTCATCAAGAATATCAGGAAGCTTCAGATGACCGATGATGAGCTAATGGCGATCAGACGAGATGTCGAGAATGGCAGTAAGAAGGATTTCTCCATACGAGCAGATGAGACCTTGTTGTTTCACGACCGTGTATGCGTACCGTCGAGTACTGAGCTTCGGGACACCATTCTGGAAGAGGCTCACAAATCCATGTATGCCATACATCCTGGTAGCACCAAGATGTATCAGGACTTGATGAAGAGTTTCTGGTGGCGAGGTTTGAAACGCAACATCGCTGAGTATGTGTCACGGTGCTTGGTTTGTCAACAGGTTAAGGTTGATCATCAGAATCCTGCAGGCCTATTACAGCCTTTACCTATGCCTAAGTGGAAATGGGAAGCTATTTCAATGGATTTCATTCTCGGGTTGCCGAAAACACTGAGGAAGGACAATGCCATTTGGGTCATTGTCGATCGACTAACCAAGTCTGCTCATTTCTTGCCATACAATACCACGTATACAGCCAGTAGACTTGCAGAGTTATACCTGAAGGAGATTGTTAGACTGCATGGGATACCGGCTAGTATTGTGTCAGATAGAGACCCATTGTTTACTTCACACTTTTGGCAGCGATTTCAGGAGGGAATGGGTTCTCGTCTTGACTTTAGTTCGGTGTTTCACCCACAGGCTGAACAGCTACCGCAGTCGACTCTACCAACCACAGAGCCCATTCCTCCACCTGTGTCCCCTCCAATCCGAGAGCAACCCACTAAATTTTGGGGCATCAAGGGCTTCGCCTCTGAGTACATATTTCACCCCTAGTTGTTTGATCAGCAAACAACCACTCAGTGGGCGGCGGAATTCCTAGAAAAAGCCCAGATGACTTCACTTTGCACAACATTTAGCGACCATTTTTACCCTCGTTTGGTGAGCCTATTTTATCAACATATGCGCCGCGAGGATGGGAAACAAATTTATACTTCAATTGATGGGAGGGATAACACTTTCGACCTAGAGGACATTGTCGTGGCAATGCGTTGCCTGCTGGCACATTCTAAGACAATGGGATTGGGGCCTCCTTTCCCCAAACATGTCCTCTTTCATGATGTTAGTACCCAAATGACGCAAGGTCGTCATGGGTCGGGTAAGTCTATTGTCCGTACACACATGCCTGACTCTATGTGGCTTTTGGACAAAATTTTCAAGACAACCCTCTACCCGTTTGGTCACAAGTCAGAGTGTGTCGGTCCCCTCCAAAAGATTTTGTTTGCCGCTTACAAGGAGCGTTGGTTTAGTGGTCCTGAAATTATTTTGAAGGGCATTATTAAGGCTAGGGAGAAAATGGGGAAGCAGGTAAAGAAACCAAAGAAGGGCATTCCATATGCTCGTTTGATATCAGTCATGATTGAGATTTATAGAGCGGGCCCTGCGTATGAGATTCCCGCTACAGAACTAAAATCTACTGACGGTCTTAAAATGTATAACCTCGTCAATTGGGGTCAGACCTATGGGAGACTTGTTAAGACCCCCAAGGAGCCAGTAGTTCCTAATGAGGTAGGACAAGGAGGACGAGGACCAGACACATGTTGCCTCTGACACGGCTGCTCTTGCACCCACTCAGCCCCCACAGAGCGACATACTTACACTATCAGAGTTTACGCGCCAGATGACTATCGTGAGCCAGCAGATCCAGGAGCTCACACGGCATACCAGCTCCATGCGTCAGGAGTTGGACATTCATGGCGGGGCTCTTACCTACTTGATGCAGCACGCGTTCCCCACCGACTATGCTACGTATATGGCCGACATTCGTGCCTCCGTTCATCGCCCTTCGACATCGGGCCCCAATTCCAGCATGCCTACTCAGGCCAGAGAGGATGGTTCGGGTGACGACGCTGATGATGGGGACGACGGCCAGGATCAGGCTGGTCCAGCTGCTGCGGGGGAGTTTTAGTGTTACTTTGGGAGGGATGTATTTTATTTTATTTTGAATATTTTGGGGCATGTATTTATTATTTCATGCATGGATTATTTAGGACCTAGTGGTCCTACTGTTTGCTATCTTTTATATTTCTTGTTTTGGGAGTTTGATCGGATACTTGGTTTTGTTTAGTCTTATATGTATTTGTTCTCGACCTTGTTCCATCTACTTTATATGTGGACATGTACTCTTTTGCTTTATTGTTGCCTTTTGTTATGTGGACTTGTACTCTCATGCCAACATGAGATCTTGTTTTGCACTCTCTATGTGGGTTTTACATTTTGTTCCACATTCACTATGATGAGATGTCTTTTGCTATTTATGGGTTTTGCTATCTATGTGGGTTTTACTATCTATGTGGTTTTGTCTTTCATTTTCTATTGCAAGGGTGGGCTTCTGTTATCTTTCTTGTTTTCATGTGTCACTGTGAGGCGGTCTCTCGGCACGTGACACTTGGGGTGTAGGCATCCATGTACGGATGCAATCCACTATGGCCCTTCTGGTGCCACATGCAGTACATCCATGTTACTACGGATCTCATCCCTTGCCTTGCGTGCCCTACGAGATCAGCACACGGTGGCCCATGTTTTCCTTTTCGTTTCATTGTATGGTGTGTGTTGCCTTATATTTTTGAGGACGAAAATTCCTAAGGAGAGGAGAATGTAATATCCTTGATATTTTTGGCCTATTTTTCGTTTACCTCGGTAACCATGTCCAGAAATTATTGAAGGATTTTTCTGGATTTTTGGAAAGCTAAGGCTATGATAAGACTAATGGCAAAAGGATTTTGTCGGAAGATATGTGCAAGTCATGTAATAGATGACGTACACAATAAAGTTAGTGTTTGTGTTTAGCACCGAAATTTTTTTACAATTTAAGTAGATAAGTGACAAATATAAAAATCTAGATATTTGTTTGTTTGGGTTTTAGGTTATAAGAGAGATTAAAAGAGAAGTGTAACTTCTCTCTCTCGTTGGAAATTTTAAGCCTCTAAAGCCTTGCCTCATCTTAAATCCTAGATCTTGAGAACTTGAGAGTTCCTCTCCCCATCTCGACCATTGATTAGAATTATATTTGAATTTTGATCGGTTTGAACCATTGAAAGAGAAGAGAGATGTGGAGAGAGATAAGTTCTGTGTGATCTTGTTGGTTACTGAGGCAGTGGCCACCTAATTATAATGATGGACTTATTTGAAGTTCTAAACCAATAAGCGTTGGAGATTGGTTCCGGTGCATGATTTGGTGCAACGAAAGCAACGGTTTAAACTACAAGAGGTAGTCCTTTAAACCTCCTTGTGTCATTTAAATTTATGTTATGTTTAGAGTAGAATGTGGTGTGATTAAATAAGAGAAGAAGGTTGTGGTTGAATAAGAAAGAAAGAATCCGGGGATGAAAAATTTGACAGCCACAGACCTGAACAAATTCGAGGGTCGAATTCCAATTCGAGGGTCGAATTTGGAATTCGACCATCGATTTGAAATTCAAAGGTCGAAAAGTGAATTTTCAAGCCTGTAGTAGTTTTCAAAATTCGAGGGTCGAATTTGGAATTCGACCATTGAATTGAAAATCGAGGGTCAATTTTCTGATTTTTATGCCTGATGAGATTTTTAGAATTTGAGGGTCGAAATTGAATTCGACCATCGAATTTCAAATTTGACCCACGAATTTGAATTCGAGGGTCGAATTCTGAACTTCGAAATTTTTGCCGAATTTTTTCTCGACAAGCTTTTGGGTTTGACTTTTGGTCTTATATTAACACTGAGAGTGTTAATCTTTGTAGGTTTTGAATATTGGGAGTCCTTTGTGAGGACTTCTTATGTGTGATTTTAAATCTTCTTTGTTAAGGTAGGGGAACCCTACACTTCATTTGCATTCTGTTATAAGTATAAACCATTTTTTACTGTTTCAATAAGAAACATAAATTTTGGAATATTGTTGCACACATCATGAATAAAAATCTGAACATATGACACAAATCCGAAATTTGGAAACTTTGTTATAACTAAGAACTTTCTAATTCGAACCTCAGAACCTCAGTTAATTTTTGAATCAGAACTTTGAATTAGAACTTCGAAAAATCAGTAATATGTTATGAATAATAAGTCTTGATATATGTTAGCATTTGCATTCGATTTGAGGTACATACGAACGATGCCCTAGATTCTATCAACCGTGTTGACGGTATTTACTTTGGCGCAAGTTTCCTTCATAGCATAGGGGCTTGTTGCACTTCAGGAAATGGGTTAATGAACGACGATGGTCAGTAGGGTTTCCCATCGGTCACGTAGTCCGCTCTCATGCTATAGGAAATTTGGGAGATAAAATTAAGTTATAAATTTAAGACAAGAAGCATGCTAATTCAGAAGATTTTGAACACATTAGATTAATATTCTAGTTTTGACTCATGTTTAGAACTGGAGATTTAGTTTGCAAAGCATCATTTGAAAACCATATTTGATCTGATTTCTATCTTTTGGAAAATCTTTACTTATAATGAAATGCAAATAGATCTGTTGCCTCTATTGGGCTTTGTTGTTAGCTCACCCTCGACTATACGTCACAGGTGCTGAGACTGACCTAGGGTCAAAGGATCTGGAGGACTCCGACTACATTCCTAAGGAGGAATTGGATATACCTGCTGAGGAGTTTTTCCCTTGATTCTTGATCCCTTCTTTTTGGTACTTTTATTAGAATATTATTTGAATATTGGGCCCTAGGCCATTGTTTTGTTCTTTTGATATCACTCGAGGAACCATTATTGTGAACCACTATTTTAGGTGTTGGATTGGCCATCACCGGTGGTTCTTCTTGGTTCCTCATAGTGATATATTTTTTTTTGTTATTAAAAGTTTTTATTTTTGGATTATGCTATGCTTTGCCTCTGTCTTTAGATCATTGTTATGTTGCCGGCTTCTATTTGTTATGGCTTATTGAGAAATCAATAAGTTGATGAACCGGCCTTTCCTATACCTTAGGGATTGGAAAAGTCGGGTCATCACACTCATGATTGAGAATTATGATAGCGGGGATGATTACGAGGTGGCCGATGATGACCCAAAATCCACTGCCAACGTCAAGAAATATAGGTTGAAGGATTGGAGAAAGAGGTATGAGCAATTACTGAAAAATCCCCTTAGAGCAGCCAATCATGAAGTTGTTGCCACCCAAGATCAAGAACAGCCCACAACCCAGCTACATCACTCTACCCCAGTTCAGATTCCACCACCTATGCAGCCACATGCACCACAAGGTGATGTACTCACCTTATTAGAGTTCACCCTACAGATGACTGCGATGAGCCAGCAGATCCATACACTGACTCAGCACACGGCTACGATGAGTAGCCAGTTGGAGGTTCATGAGGGCATGTTGACCTACCTGATGTGCCATGCATATCTTACGGATTATACTACCTACATGGCTGATATACGTGCTTCCACGACCCGTCCTTCTACTTCTGGAGCATGAGATGCAGCAGATCAGGATGCGGAACCAGTTAGGGATTGAGCATATTAGGGATATGACTGTTGTCAAAAGATTTTTCAAGTTTTGGGGATTGTAAATATTAAATGATTGTATAAACTATTGGAACCTGGCAGTTCTACTTACCTTGTTTAATTATATAATAACTCGTAATGTTGGCAAAGTTATGACTGCTACCAATTTAATTAGTGTGGATATTCAATGTTTCAATGGGCTCTAAATATGTGTCATGCTAATTGCATTCTTATGAAAAAATTTCATTTGTTAGTTATTGTGAGTTGATGTGGATCATGGCGTATGAGTTGTTGCTATCTAGGATTGTTGCCGGAGTGTATTTTTTGAATCTATGTTCTTGACTTTTTGAAAATGCATTTTTATAATTATGAGTGTATGTTCTTTTCAAATCTCTGTTGTTTTGAAAAGAGCATATGTATGATAAGAAAACGTAATACGATAAGACACAAATTTTACACCTGAGCCACGGTGGGGTCTCTTTCCCCGGCACAAGGAACTTAGAATGTAGGCATTCATATATGGATGCAACTCCTCTATGATAGTATGGGATGCCACATGAAGTACATCCAGGTTACTATGCGTCCCTTGAAAATTGTGGTTGGTAAAGCCTATCGCACTGTGACCCATGCTGATTAAAATTAAGAAATTATTAAATATGATTATGTTAGGAGCCTTTATTTAGGATGAGGATTAACCATAGACCTGAATTGTACATACTAAATTTTCGAGGATGAAATTACTAAAGGAGGGGAGAATGTAATATCCCAAATTTTTTAAAACGAAACACGGTCACCTCGATGTGCGTGCTAGGTGAGTCACACAAGCTCATATTAAATTTTAGGAATAATTAAATTGAGAAAGGTTATTTTGGTAAAAAGTTAAATTAAATGTCTTTAGGGCCATTGGTTAGGAATTCATATGTCGAACTATGTATGCTGGCCTAACACCCAATTAGAGCTTAGATTCAAGTGGATAGAATTTGTAATAGAAATATCATGATATTTCTATTACTATATCTTGATATTTTGACGAAATATCAAGATATTTGTTTGGCTTTGGTTTGCTATATATGGAGAAATGAGTGAAGAGAAACTTTCACATCTCTTTCTCTCGTGTGAACCAAAGCAATTGGTTTTTGGTTGTTCTTCGTCTTCCTCGCTAAGATCGTCTATGTTTCAATTGCTCTCGCGATCTCAACTGTAGAGAAGCTATGAATTCCATTATTATTTAGATTAAGATTGGTAAGGGAGAATTGTTATGATAGTGTGTGAACTAATCATAGTGAATATATTATTTGCTTGATGAGAAGGTGAGGTGTTATCTGTGCTAGAGTGGAGCTCGTTCTGAGATCTGTCGATGCTAGATTTCGTAAGATTCAATCTGATTCCTTGTGATAGAATCATCGAAAACCACGAAATCAGCCTTAAGAGGTAAGCTCGTTAATGCGGTAATGTTATATGAATTATACTTAAATTTTGGTTAGTTACCAGGCAAAAATAAGAAGAAATTGGATTAGATTTGAGAGAAACAAGTCAAGGAAGAGAACACCCGAAAAACTGCAGAATCTATAGAAATCGACCGTTCGAATTTGAAATCAAAGGATCGATTTTGAGAATTGATCGATCAATTTTGGCACAACAGAGGTGCCAGGTTCTGAAGGAAATCAAATAATCGATTTGGGAAATCGATCAATCGATTTCCCCTGTTTCTGGCTGTATTTGCTTTTCTTTGGAAAAACTCTGGGGAACTTCAAGCTATCTATTTTCAATGCAATTAACACATAGTGTGGTGTTAATAAATCTAGGTTACGAGTGGGAAACCATTGGTGAGGACTTTTGGATAGCTTGGAACGGATTTGAGTCTAAGGTAGAGGAACCTCAATCTTAATTGCATTTTTGTCAAAAATGAGATGAATAACTTACTGCAATCATCATCAAATAAGAGAATATGAAGTTGTTTTTATTATTTGATCATGAACTCCGAATTTGATTTGGGTCTGCCTTGAATTTGATTAGCATGAACTCTGAACTTTGAACTTCGAATACATCTTGAATTTGCATATGAATCCTTAAACCCAGAACTCCTAATCTAATTATGTATTAAAATACATTGAATTATATGTTAGCATCTACATTTGATTTAAGGTTCACTAGAACGAACCCCTGAATTTCCTTGACCGTGTTGATGGTAAATCTGCCTGATACAAGTTACCCTCATAACGCAGGGGTTTGTTGCATTTCCTTAAAAGGGTTCATTGAACGATGATGGTTAGGTAGGGGTTCCTATCGGTATTATTCTTGCTCTCATGATATAGTAACTTGGGAAGAAGTTTAAGTTATGATTTAAATCATTAAACCAAGGAGCATTGCAAGAATAAGAATCCAAAAATATTCGAAATCTTGATTTGTTTGAATCCCGTTCATGACACTTTCATTGATATTTGTTCAGAAAAATTGCATCGGATATAAATCCTCAAAATTCAGTAAATGAACCTGCTTTGGAATATCTGTTTTGAAAACACTTATGCTTCGACTTCAGTTTTGAAACCACATTTGATATGATAAAATGTAATAGCAATTGAGTTTCTTCTGCTGAGCTTAGGCTGTTAGCTCACCCCGACTATACGTCACAGGTGTAGATACTCAGGACTAGGATTACAAGAGTGATTCAAACTACATCCCAGAGAAAGAGTCAGAGATTCCTCCTGAAGAGTTCTTTTCTTTAGCTTAAGATTATGTTTTTGGTATAGTTCTTTTGTGATATTTGAGTCTCATACAGTTTGAATTGTGGGCCAAGACCCTGTTTTTGTTTATTGCTTTTATATTTTCAGAAACCACTATCATGAACTATTGTTTAGGTGTTGGATTGGCCATTACCGATGGTTCTTCTTGGTTCCTTTTTTAGGTATGTATAGAATTAGATTTCTCTTTGGTTATCTTGTGTAGATACTTATTATTGATGTTATCTATTCTTTTTCTACTTTTATATGGATGTACCGGTGCCTTTGCGAACCAACCTTTCCGACACTCTAGGATCGGGAAAGTCGGGTCGTCACACTAATACCAACCCTTGAATTAATAAGACAAATCCTCTCCATGCTGCCCAAATTTGTCGCTCTTTTATGACTATTAAGAGTTGTTGTTCTTGAAGTTCATAAACGACAGGTGCATAGTAATAAAAAAAATTACTGATTTTTTTACAGCTGTCTCCTTTTGTCCATAAAATGGCTGTCAAAGACAATCATTTTCTGGAAAAGACGACTTGTAGGGACAGTCGTTTTTCTTGCTTTTTCACATAGTGACTGAAGTAGTTGATCAAAACTTTTATCTCATTTTGCAGTGCATACTTGATAGCCCACAATTTAAGTGAAACAATGTCCATAAATCCGACATATGGTTAATTTTGTATAGTGTTTGACCATAGAGAATTTGAAGATGATGATCCATTTTCATTCTAATGATCATTCAGAAAATATATCTTGCGATCATGGGCTTCAAATTACAGCTTCAAATTACATAAAACACATGATGGTTTCACTTGACATACATCTAAGAAAGTGACCCAAAGTGCTAAAAACATTAGCGCTTGGGTGAGTTACGTAATATTTACCCCAAATTAGGTGGCACCACCAGTACTGTAATATCCAGGATATTTTGGACCTGATTTTGATTTACCTCGATAAGCGTGTCTGAAAATTTTACGAGATGAATAGGGTTTAATTAGGCAAGTTAGGGTATGAGATGGAATGTGACCAAAGGATTTTGGTTGCGGACTTATGGAAGCTATATGATTGATAACATATACGCTAGGTCATGCGTATTCGCTTAACACCGAAAACAAATGTATGTTAAGTGGATAGAATTCTTAAAATAAATATCATAATATTTGGAGAAGAGAAGTTTGGTTATAAAAGGAGAGGAGTGGAGGAGAGGTTGCATCTTCTTCCTCTCGTGAGAATCAGATTTTAGGCCCTTTGCAATTTTACTTCCTTGCTAATTCCTTGAGATTAGAAATCCCTCTCCCCATCTTGGCCATTGATAAGCCTTGTGAATGGGTTCGGATTAGTTTGATATAATTAGAAAGAAGGCTAGGGGAGAGTGGACAGTTTTAGTGTAAGATTTAGGCTACACCTTTGCTCTAACAGCAAGGTTAGTGATGGACTAAACTTTGAAGTCCAACTAAAGCTTGCGGATTGATCCGGTGCATGGAATTGGATCAATGGAGGTTGAATTGACCTTGAAAGGTAGGCCCTTTAACACCTTTGATTAATGTTTTGTTTTTTGCATAGAATAGTTTAGATAAAGGGTGCATCTAGAATAGATAAACAGATTGTGCTTTGGAAGGAAAAGAAACAAGTCGGAAGGGTAAAAATTTGAACACCACAAACCTGGGAAAATTCGAGGGTCGAATTAAAATTCGACCATCGAATTTGGGCTTTTCAGCCTAATGCACTTTTGGGGCAATTCGAGGGTCGAATTGAAATTTGACCATCGAATTTGGAATTCGAGGGTCGAATTTTGCCCTGTTTCTGGACTTTGGAAAATTCTTGGAAAATGTTATGGGGAGCTTTTGGGTTTGACTTTTGGACCTTATTAACACATTGTAGTGTTAATCATTGTAGGTTTGTGATAAAGAGTTCATTGTGAGGACTTCTTGGTGTGATTTTTGACCGGTTTGAGTCGAGGTAGGGGAACCCTAAACCTAATTTGCATTCTATTCTAAGTATTGGTTAGTTTTGTTTAAGGCATAAATTTTAAAATTTTGTTAGACACGGCATAAATAAGAACTTTGAATTGTGACATATATGAGAACTCGGAACTTTTGGAAATTCCGAACCTCGTCTTTGAATGTGAATTTTTGTATTAGAACTCCGAAAAATCCGAAAATGTGTTATATACCTAAAATCTGATATGTTTAGCATTTGCATTCTATTTGAGGTACATACGAACGAAACCCTAGATTTTGCCAATCATGTTGACGGTAACTCAGCCTTGCGCAAGTTTCTCTCATTACGTAGGGGCTTGTTGCTCTTTCCGAAAAAGGGTTCATAAACGACGATGGTCAGTAGGGTTTCCTATCGGTGATACTCATGCTCTTATGCTATATGTAATTTGGGAGATAAAATTAAGTTATAAATTTAAGATAAGAAGCATGCCTAATTCAGAAATTTGAAAACATCATAACATCATATCTATTGAATCATTTTTGGCTTACTATTTTAGAATTGGAATTTAGACATCAATGCATCTTTTGAAAACCATATCTGATCCAATTTTTGTCTTTGAAAAACCTTTACTTATGATAAAATGTAAATGGATAAGTTTCCTCTATTGACCTTCGATGTTAGCTCACCCTGACTATACATCACAGGTGCTGAGACTGACTTAGGATTGGATGATCTTGACCTGGAGGACTCTGACTTCATTCCTGAGGAGGAATTAGATACCCCAACAGAGGAGTTCTTTCCCTAATTTGGACTGTCTTTTTGGTACTTTTGTTTAGAATTATTTTTGAATTATGGACCCTAGGCCATTTTTTTGTCATTTTGACATCACTTGAGGAACCATTATTTTAGGTGTTTGGATTAGCCATCACCGGTGGTTCTTCCTGGTTCCTCTTAGTGATATATATTTTTGTATGAGCTTTTATCCTTGCTTTGTCTTTTGGTTTTGTTTAGACCTATGCTTATGCTGCCAGCTTTAGTTTGAAATGCAGCTTATTGAGAAATCAACAAGTTAATGAACCGGCCTTTCCTATACCTTAAGGATTGGAAAAGTCGGGTCATCACAATTGGTATCAGAGCACGGCTCTAGGTTCAGAGTCTTAGGACTAAGGGCTTGATTGTCTTGACAATCAATATTGATCTCTTGTTATTGATTTTCAATAATGACATATCAACATGCCTCCACGGTTCAGAGGTAGGGGTCGACGTAGAGAAGGACCTGGCATGGCACGGGTCGAAGAGATTGATGAGGGCATAGGTACCTCACACGGTAGAGAGAGATTTGTGTCAAGACTTAATGCGGATCCTGTGGGAACTGTTAGACCCCGAGGGAGGAAATATTGACCAGGTGTTGGCAGCTTTGGCCAACAATATGGCTCAACAAGCTGCGGCAATGGCTCAGCAGACAGAGCTACTGGCAACCAGTCATCAACCAGGAGGTTTTGTCGAGTTCAGGAGGATGAGACCTCCTACCTTTATGGGTCAGACGGATCCAATAGAAGCCGAGGGATGGATTGATGAAATGGAGAAAATCTTTGAGGTGCTGCAGTGCACCGATGTTGAGAAGGTGCGCTGGGCAACCTTCAAGCTATTGGGTGACGCCAATCCTTAGTGGAAATCTATATCCAGGACTCGAGAGCAGGACTACCCTAATACTCCATGGACCTAGGCAAAGTTCGTGGACACGTTCAACGATCAGTACTTTTCAAGGATCATGCATAATCAGTGGGAAGTCCAGTTCATTAAGCTGGAACAGAATGAGATGTCGGTGCATGAGTACGGCGCAGAGTTTGATAGGCTTGCACGATTCACACCTTTACATGTGGCCACAGAGTTGATAAGGGCCTAGAAATTTTAGAGGGGCTTGAGGCCAAACATTCAAGAGAGGGTCTCGATGTGGGAGATGAAGACTTTTGTGGGCATTATGTCAAAGGCCCTCATTGGTGAGGAAGACATCCAGAAACAGTATCTAAGGCAAGAAGAGGGTAATAGGAACTAGTTTGGCCAGGGACAGTCGAGTGTGTTTGAGCAGACAAATAAAAAGCTGAGGTTCTCGAAACCTCCTCACTATCCTACCCAGCTATCGTATTCCAAGCCGGCTGTTACTTTCGGACCTGTATCTTCTTCCTATCAGAGACCACAGAGTTCGTCACCAGTTCGACCTTTCAGAGCTGTGAACACTATTGCGAGTGGAGCTTCTGTGGCTCAGGGATCAACGCGAGGACCAGCTGTTACTCCTGTTCCTACTCCAGCATGTACACGATGTGGTAAACCACATAAGACGGAGGATTATCGACGGAACACTGAAGGATACTTCAAGTGCGAAAAGGTTGGTCATATGATCAAGGATTGTCCTGAGGCGGACAAAGGGAGGACTACGTCAGTCTCTACGCAAAAATCATTGCGACCTACAGTTCAAGGTCGAGCATATGCGGTGACGGCACATGATGCCCAAACATCGAATGACGTGATCCAAGGTATCATTAAAGTTTAGATTGTCAATTCTTGTGTAGTTTATATTGATTTCAATTGTGTTTTCATTAAAGAACCTTTGAAAAACTAGAATCATGACATGAATTAATAATGATTTATGATAAAAGGTACCCTTATGATGAGTTATGAAGGCGACTTGAGTAAAACTGAAGCGCGAGTTTTGATAGACCCCGGGTCTACACACTCGTTTATCACTCCTCTTTTCTTCGAGAAGTTGGGTATTGCTCCCAAACCCCTTGCTTTCATTTTGGATGTGAAAATTCCTACGGAAAGCTCGGTGAGTACGGATACGAGGTGTCAGTCAGTCATCGTGATGGTTGATGATCATGAAACAGTGACCGATATGATTACGTTGAACATGGAAGGGTTCAACGTGATTCTAGGGATGGATTGGTTGGTGGCATATCACGCGAGTGTGGACTGTCTACGGAAGATCGTAACCTTCCGACTGCCAAAGCAGAAATCCTTTCAATTTTGTGGAGTGAAATCGAAGGTTGTGCCACTTATTTCTGCTATTCAGGCTGAGTGCATGATGAGGAATGGTTGTAGTGGATATCTTGCTTACTTGCAAGACCATAAAGAAGAGAAGTTGGACATTGCTCTTATCACGGTTGCTTGTGAGTTTCCTGATGTCTTCCCTGAAGACTTACCTGGGTTGCCACCTAATCGAGAGATCGAGTTCGCAATCGAGTTAGCGTCGGGTACCAAACCTCTGTCTAAGGCACCATATCGGATGGTGCCTGCAGAGTTGAATGAACTCAAAGAATAGCTATGGGAGCTATTAGATAAAGGCTTTATTCGATCGAGTATTTCACCTTGGGGAGCGCCGATACTCTTTGTGAAGAAGAAAGACGGATCGATGCGTCTGTGCATCGATTATCGCCAGCTCAATAAGATGACGATTAAAAATCATTATCCTCTTCCGTGGATAGATGACTTGTTTGATCAATTGCAAAGTGCAAAGTTCTTTTCAAAATTGATCTGAGGTCAGGCTATCATCAGCTCAAGATCAAGGCGGAGGATATATCCAAGACTGCATTTCGTACGCGATATGTCCATTATGAGTTCCTAGTGATGCCATTTGGATTAACGAATGCACCTGCATCATTTATGGATCTGATGAACTGCGTGTTCAAGCCATATCTTATTAAATCAGTGGTAGTTTTCATAGATGATATCCTCATCTATTTGAAAACCAGAGAGGAGCACATACAACATCTACGAGTGGCTCTTCAAACACTCAGGGACCACCAGTTGTATGCCAAACTCAACAAGTGTGAGTTTTGGCTCAATCAGGTCAGCTTCTTGGGCCACGTTGTCTCTAAGATTGGTATATCTATTGATCCTACGAAGATTGACTCTGTGGTAAACTGGGAACAGCCGACGACAGTTATAGAGGTCCGTAGCTTCCTTGGTCTGGCAGGGTACTATCAGAGATTTGTCGAGGGCTTCTCGAAGATATCAGGTCCGCTTATACAGCTTACGAGAAAGAATGCGAAGTTCAATTGGACAGAGCAGTGTGAGCAGAGCTTTCAGGAGCTGAAGCGTCGATTGACTATAGCACCAGTACTTGTTATACCTTCAGGCAGTGGAGGATTCGCAGTGTACAGTGATGCTTCTTATGGCGGATTAGGCTGTGTGCTTAATCAACACAAGCAGGTCATTGCATATGGTTTTAGGCAGTTGAAGGACCATGAAAGAAATTATCCAACGAATGATCTCGAGTTAGCAGTAGTTATATTCACCCTGAAGATCTGGAGACATTACCTTTATAGTGAGATATTTGATATATTCACAGATCACAAGAGCCTCAAGTACCTATTCACTCAAAAGGACTTGAATATGAGGCAGCGACGGTGGATGGAGTTCTTGAAAGACTATGATTGCTCTATCCAGTAGCATCCGAGAAAGGCAAATGTCATTGCTGATGCTCTCAGTAGGAAGTCTTTAGCGCTATTATCGCATCTCGTCAGTAGGATACAGAGATAGAAGCTACTGGAAGATATGGCTTTGGGCAGCTCACAGTTCGATGTAAAAGGCTCTGGAACACTAATGGCTACTCTTGTGCTTCGTCCTACACTCTTCGAGAATATTAGGAAACTACAGATGACGGACGATGAACTTATGGCTATTAGGTGAGATGTGGATAGTGGAAGTAAGAAGGATTTCTCCATTCGGGCCGATAGGACCTTGTTATTTCGAGACCGAGGATGTGTACCGACAAGTACCAAGCTTCGGGGCACCATTCTGGAAGAGGCTCACAAGTTGATGTATGTTATACATTCGGGTAGTACTAAGATGTATCAAGATTTGATGAAGAGCTTCTGGTGGCGAGGTTTGAAATGCGACGTTGCTGAGTATGTATCATGATGCTTGGTTTGTCAGCAGGTTAAGGTTGACCATTAGAATCCAGCAGGGTTATTGCAATCTTTACCTGTACCTGAGTGGAAATGGGAAGCCATTTCAATGAACTTCATCCTAGGTTTGTCGAAAACACTGAGGAAGAACAATGCCATCTGGGTCATTATCGATCGACTAACCAAGTCCGTGCATTTCCTACCCTACAATACGATGTATACCGCCAGCTGGCTCATAGAGTTATACCTCAAGGAGATCGTTCGACTGCACGGTATATCGGCTAGTATTGTATCAGATAGGGATTCTTTATTTACTTCATAGTTTTGGCAACGGTTTCAAGAGGGAATGGGTTCTCGTCTTGACTTCAGCTCAGCATTTGACCCACAAACCGATGGCTATACTGAGCGAGTGAATCAGATCATTGAGGACATGCTACGAGCTTGCATGTTAGACTTCCATGGGTCATTGGACCAGCACTTGCCTCTGATCGAGTTCACTTACAATAATAGCTTCCAAGATAGCATTGGTATGGCACCGTTTGAGGCTTTATATGGACGGCGGTGCAGATCACCGCTAAACTGGGAAGAGGTGGGCGAGAAACTCATTCTAGGCCCTGAGATTGTAAAGCGTACGACCGAGACAGTCCGGTTGATTCGCGAGAGACTCCATGTAGCTCAAAGTCGTCAGAAGAGCTGCGCCGATCTCAAGAGGAGATATGTGGATTTTCAGGTAAGCTTACGTGTGTTTACGTGCATTAATCTTAATATGTCTTTGGGCAATGAAATTGTCGCTAACACTTACTTTTCAGGTCGGCGACAATGTGTTTGTTCAAATCTCGCCTACGAAAGGTGTTATGCGATTTAGCAAATGAGGGAAACTGAGTCCTAGGTACGTTGGGCCTTTTAAGATATTAGGCCGAGTCGGAGAGGTTGCATACCGAGTGGCGCTACCACCGCAATTATCAAGCATGCACAACATCTTCCATGTGTCCATGCTGCGGAGATACATACACTGCCCGACTGACGTGCTTGATTACCAACCCATCGAGCTTCAGGATGGTTTGACGGTGATCGAGGACCCGGTACAGATTCTGGATCGCAAGGAGCAGATCCTACGCACTAAGAGGATCCCTTTGGTTCTCATAAGATGGAGGAATCATACTACGAAGGAAGCCACCTGGGACCGAGAAGCTGAGCTCCGAGAGCAATTCCCGAACTTGCTTGATTAGATTTAGGAAATTGTAATTTTGTAAGCATATTGACTATATGGGAAGTTGAGGATTTTGATGCACTTACCTTAATGTTTGCAAAAGTATGACTTTTTTTGTCTCAATTTTTTTTTTTTTGAAAACTGCACATACAAAGTTTGTGGATACATTGGCTAATTGGCATGTGATCAATCGGGCTAAATCTTTGTTGTTTTGGTGTCATCGCACAAGTAAAAGTACACTTATACACTTGCATTATAGCCAAGGTTCAATGTTCGACATGCAAGAGCTCAAGGGAAGTCAACTTGGACCAAAAGCTATGGCCAAATATTACAAATTATGAAATTTGGAAGGAAAGCAGGTTTCTAGGAAATTCGAACCTCGAAATTCCAAATCGAGGGTCGAATTTTTATGAACAGTGCATAGGCATTTTGGGCCAAAAATACAACCCTGACATGTTTTAATAAATTCGAGGGTCAAATTTAATTTTGACCATCGAATTTAAATTCGAGGGTCGAATTTTGCGGGTTTATGTCAACTCGGGTTTGGGGTTTTGGTTATTTTCACGCATTGTAAACAGAGCTGAGCTTGAGTTCTTGAAGGTTTTTGGGGTTTTCTTGTATACTTTTCCCATTTTGGCCAAGATCAAGAGGGCTTACTCTCAGATTCACATAGGGATTGGATTGCAAGCATCAGAAACCGAATGGGGGCATTTCAAGAGGTTAAAAAAAAAACCCTCTTCTTTTGTGGATTTGTGGTTAATTTTTTTTTTTTGCATTGTGTTCTATTTTGCTTTTTCTATGGGACCTAAGAAACAAGCTGCCTCTAAGGTTCCTACATCTAAGAGGCCAGCTTCTAAGGCTGGGTCTTCAAGCCAACCACCACCAGCATCGGTTCAACCACCCATACCCCCACAAATTTGTGAGCAGCCTAATGAATATTGGAGTGCTAAAGGGTTTGCTGACGAGTGGATCTTCGATCCCGAACTCTTCGATCAGCAGGCCTCTACACAATGGGTTGTGGATTATCTAGAAAAAGCCCAATTAACCCCACTGTTGAACCCTTTTCACACCCATTTCTATCCTCGGTTAGTGCACTTATTATACTAGAGCATGCGACGAGAGGATGGGAAGAAGGTATATACCTCCATTGATGGGCGCGATTACGCCTTTAATGTTGACGACATTGCCGCGGCAATGCGATGCCCAACAACACACTCAACAACTATGGGCTTGGCTCCTCCATGCCCTAAACCTATCCCGGTTCATGAGGTCATAGCTCAGATGACTCAGGGTCGTCATGGATCCGACAAGGCTATAGCACGTTCTCAAATGCCGGATACGATGTGGATGTTAGATGTCATATTTAAACCGACCATTTACCCATTTGGACATAGATCGGAACGTACGGGCCCCATCCAGCAGATTTTATTTTCAGCATTTAAGGAACGCTGGTTCAATGCCCCGGTGGTTATCTTTACCGATATCATTAAGGCTCACGAAAAAATGAGTAAGAGGATAAAGACCCCGGCCAAGGACATCCCCTATGCTCGTTTGATTTCCTTGATGATTGAGGATTATCGGGCGGGACCGGCTTATGAGATTCCTCCTACTGAGCCTAGGTCCACAACTAATCTCAAGACTTACAGACTGGTCGATTGGGGTCGCACCTACAGCTAATTGTTAAAGGCTCCTAAGGGAACGGTCGTTTCAGATGAGGATGATGAGGATGGCGATCACCCCGCTACAGAGCATGTCGCCCCTGAGACAGACCAGCCCCCACCCGCTGATGTACTCACCTTGTTAGAGTTTACGCATCAGATGACTACTGTGAGTCAGCAGATTCAGGAGCTGACTCAGCATACGAGCTCTATGAGCAAGGAGTTGCAGATCAACGGGGGGGCACTGACCTATTTAATGCTTTTCCGACCAATTACGCTACTTATATGGCCGATATCCGAGCGTCGGTGCACCATGCTTCTACTTCGGGAGCAGGTGCCAGTGTACCTACGGATGCGGATGATGACAGCGCTGACGATGATGATGATGATGGTGATGATGCTGATGCTCATCCAGTTGCTGGGTCCGATGTGGATCGGGAGGATTAGATCTGCTGGGGTGACTCTATGGATTTACTTTTGCAGTCTCTAGTTTTTTTGTTGGGACTATACTTATTTCATGATGACTAGATTAATAGGACCTGCTGATTCTATCTTTTGTTACTCTTTTTATACTTTTGTTTTGTTTTATTGGATAGATAGCTTCGTTTTGTTTCGTTTATGCATTATTAGATCTGTGGATGCTTGCCATGTAGATATGTGGTTACCTAACATCGTTTATAGCAATCTTTGTTTCTGTTGTGGGCTTGGCTAGTTATTTTCATTTTTCCTATGAATTGTGGACTTATGAATTTCTTTTCCTATGGGATGACTTTCCGTTCTACTTTTGTATTTGTTTTGGTAGATGGTTTCTGTTTTCCTCGATTTGACCCTATCAGTTAAATACTCCTCTTTGACTACCTTGCTAATCGGTTTCACTCGATCTGGTTCATTCACCATGAGTCATGGTGAGGTTGTTTCCCAACACGTGACATTTGGGGTGTAGCCATCCATCTACGGATGCAATCCACTATGGCCTTTCGAGTGTCACATGCAGTACATCCAAGTTACTACGGATCCCATCTCTTGACTTGCGTGCCTTGTGAAGCCATCGCACTATGACCCGTTTACTTCTTTTTATTTTCGTCTTGTGGTTTTCAGTTATATTTCGGCTTTATGGTTAGGATGGTTTTCTTTGTAGGCTTGTTTGGTGTGTCTTTTACATTTTCGAGGATGAAAATTCCTGAGGAGAGAATGTAATATCCCAAATATTTTGGACCTGATTTCGATTTACCTCAGTAAGTGTGCCCAAAAAATTTACGGGATGAATAGGGTTTAATTAAGTAAGTTAGGGTATGAGATGGAATGTGACCAAAGGATTTTGGTTTCGGACTTATGGAAGCTATATAATTGGTAACATATACTTTAGGTCATGCGTATGCGCTTAACATTGAAAACAAATGCATGTTAAGTGGATAGAATTCTTAAAATAAATATCATGATATTTGGAGAAGAGAAGTTTGGTTATAAAAGGAGAGGAGTGGAGGAGAGGTTGCATCTTCTTCCTCTTGTGAGAATCAGATTTTAGGCCCTTTGCAATTTTACTTTCTTGCTAATTCCTTGAGATTAGAAATCCCTCTCCCCATCTTGGCCATTGATAAGCCTTGTGAATGGGTTCGAATTAGTTTGATATAATTAGAAAGAAGGCTAGGGGAGAGTGAACAGTTTTAGTGTAAGATTTAGGCTACACCTTTGCTCTAACAGCAAGGTTAGTGATGGACTGAACTTTGAAGTCCAACTAAAGCTTGCGGATTGATCCGGTGCATGGAATTGGATCAACAAAGGTTGAATCGACCTTGAAAGGTAGACTCTTTAAACACCTTTGATTAATGTTATTTTTTTTGCTTAGAATAGTTTAGATAAAGGGTGCATCTAGAATAGATAAACAGATTGTGCTTTGGAAGGAAAAGAAACAAGTCAGAAGGGTAAAAATTTGAACACCACAGACCTGGGAAAATTCGAGGGTCGAATTAAAATTCGACCATCGAATTTGAAATTCGAGGGTCAAATTTGGGCTTTTCAGCCTGATGCATTTTTGGGGCAATTCGATGGTCAAATTGAAATTAGACCATCAAATTTGGAATTCGAGAGTCGAATTTTACCCTATTTCTGGACTTTGGAAAATTCTTGGAAAATGTTATGAGGAGCTTTTGGGTTTGACTTTTGAACCTTATTAACACATTGTAGTGTTAATCATTGTAGGTTTGTGATAAAGAGTTCATTGTGAGGACTTCTTGGTATAATTTTTGATCGGTTTGAGTCGAGGTAGGGGAACCCTAAACCTAATTTGCATTCTATTCTAAGTATTAGTTAGTTTTGTTTAAAGCATAAATTTCAAAATTTTGTTAGACACAGTATGAATAAGAACTTTGAATTATGACATATATGAGAACTCATAACTTTTGGAAATTCTGAACCTCATCTTTGAATGTGAATTTTTGTATTAGAACTCCGAAAAATCCGAAAATGTGTTATATACATAAAATCTGATATGTTTAGCATTTGCATTCGATTTGAGGTATATATGAACGAAACCCTAGATTTTGCCAACTGTGTTGACGGTAACTCAGCCTTGTGCAAGTTTCCCTCATTACGTAGGGGCTTGTTGCTCTTTCCGAAAAAGGATTCATCAACGACGATGGTCAATAGGGTTTCCCATCGGTGATACTCGTGCTCTTATGCTATATGTAATTTGGAAGATAAATTTAAGTTATAAATTTAAGATAAGAAGAATGCCTAATTCAGAAATTTGAAAACATCAGAACATCAGATCTATTAAATCATTTTTGGCTTACTATTTTAGAATTGAAATTTAGATATCAATGCATGTTTTGAAAATCATATCTGATCTGATTTTTATCTTTGAAAAACCTTTACTTATGATAAAATGTAAATGGATAAGTTTCCTCTATTGAGCTTCGATGTTAGCTCACCCCGACTATACGTCACAGGTGCTGAGACTGACTTAGGATCGGACGATCTTGACCTGGAGGACTCTGACTACATTCCTGAGGAGGAATTAGAGACTTCAGCAGAGGAGTTCTTTCCCTGATTTGGACTGTGTTTTTAGTACTTTTGTTTAGAATTATTTTTGAATTATGGGCCCTAGGCCATTTTTTTATCATTTTGACATCACTTGAGGAACCATCATTAGGAACTATTATTTTAGGTGTTTGGATTAGCCATCACCGGTGGTTCTTTCTAGTTCCTCTTGGTGATATATATTTTTGTATGAGCTTTTGTCCTTGCTTTGTCTTTTGGTTTTGTTTAGACCTATGCTTATGCTGCCGGCTTTAGTTTGAAATACGGCTTATTGAGAAATCAATAAGTTGATGAACCGACCTTAATTTCCTATACCTTAAGAATTGGAAAAGTCGAGTTGTCACACGTACCATAGCTGAACAAGGGGCTACTTACCTTTAAATTGGTAACACTCACCAATTTGTATTTCAAAGGCTTAGAGGTAGGGTTGTCAAACCTCTGAGTTTGTATGGCATTGGGCAACAAACTTTACCAGTCAGGTCAGATGTGGTGGGGCAAAGGCATATGACCTGACCTTTGGCCTTAGGGTCAGATTGAGGCGGGTCAACTAAAAGGTGGGGTCAGGTCAACCTGGCCAACTTGATATTTTCCATACATAATCAAGGTAGATAAGGGATTTTAAATCAGGTCAGGTCAAATTTTGTGATCGCTTCAAAACCTAACCACCATTTATAGATTACCTTTATTTCCACCCACAAATTTTTTCCATCCACCCACGCTCCCACGTGCAAGTAAAAAAAATTAAAAAGTCTCCCTGAAATTCGAGAGCCAAATACACCTACCCTTTCCTTTATTTCCACCCTCCAATTCCAGCATGCAAACCCCACACTCCCGAGCTCTCCTTCTTCTTCTTCCTCTCGTTCCCGCGCTACGACCTCTTTGAACACCGAGCATATCTCACGCTCCCACGTTCGTTCTTCTTCGCTTAGTTCGACACCCATGACTGTCTTCTTCTTCTTTTCGGTACACCCACATATTTTCTTCTTTCTCTCGTTTTGATTTTGATATGGGTATGAAGGACGCGGATGATAGCTCCGAAGAGCTACTCTCATATGATGATGATTTAGAGTTCACCCAACTCTCTCAGACACAATCACAACCTCCTGCACAGGTAAATGAGTTTTTTTTCATTCTATTTATATTCATTTTCCATTATATATTATTTTTTATTATATAAATTTTTATTCCATTTGTAATCATTTTTATTCTATTATTATTCATTCTATAATAATATAATTTCCATTATATTATTTTTCATTTGAAGTAAACTTAAGATTTGGTAGTGGTAGTAGACTTATTTTAGATTTTATTTCTATTATTTTTTATTATAATATTTTTTATTCTATTTGTTTTCATTCTAATTTCATTATTTTTCGTTCTATTTGTATTAGTTTTCATTATATAATTTCTCATTCTAAATAAATTTAGGGTTTTGTAAAAGGATTATTTTTTAATTTATTTGTATTATTTTTTATTATATTATTGTTAATTCTATTCATATTAGTTTTCATTATATAATTTTTCAATTTAATTAAACTTAGGGTTTTTATGCATTAATGAAAAATGATTTGCTAGGTTCCATTCTATTTCTATATCGAATTTATTTATGAAAGAGTAATATATATTTTTGATTTTTGACGGATTGACTTTGGTTCAAAATAGATTGGCTTTGGTTAAAAAAGGATTGTCATTGAATCTTTGAGCATTTCGAAGTAAGTTACGAGAGAGTATAAGTTCGTTCATTTCAATAGTGATTATGTTCTGAACATTATGTTATTATATTCAGGTGGACGATACGCAATCACAGAACACGGACTTTACTCTTCTTATGACTACAAATCAGCTCTTTAGTACTCGCGAGAAAATAATAGAGTAGGTTCGCAATGTCGCAAATAAAGCGAGAACTGTGCTTTCTATCATCGACGACTGTATGGCAGCGATATCGAGATGATTGTGCAAAAGGATGGTCATCTCAGTTCGCAGAACGATCTAAGAACTTCAACTCTTCTAATGATGATGAGAAAGTTATGGCCAAAGATTATTCGGTCATTAACCTGGATTGATCTCTTCCCAGGAATTTGATAGTTTTTTTAGTTGGGAGTGGGGTATATACATGGTATATACATATAAATGATGAAAACATTATGATCATGCCAACAACTTTTTGTGTAACTGATATTGATACAAGTACTATGAAATAATACATAATTGAATACAAAAGAAATTTTTTTGTTAAAGTGTATATTTTGTTGAAGTGTATTTAATGCTTATAACAGTTGGGATTAATCATTCTAACTTTCATATGCTTCATTTAAGAAATCGATATATTCAGCTTTGTATGTCATCTACACCAAATAAAACATGGGATCCCATGATACCATATAATATGGATACTTACTAAATGATTTTCATGTTTAGAAACAAAGGAGCTTTGAAGAGATTGATCAGTTGGCCATAAATTCTACTAAGAACCTCCTCAACGCAGACACAAAGTAATCAATCATTTGTTGTTTACAAAGATAATTAATACTCTACTAAGTAAGAACTCTACTTGTCATGCATAAATTTTATAATTAATCAAATAAGTCCTATAGAAAAAATGTGGGCTATGATTAAATATAATAAAAAAATTGTTATGTGAGTCTGACGGTGGGCATGCTATAAGGTTTGTTGAGGGGGGGCTGCTTCCTTAAAGGTAAGAGATTTCCTTAGACTATAGGATTATTTTGTAGACATTATAAATTGTCATTTTCGTAAGAACAGTCATAGTCACCAAGTGAATGCCCATTATGACATGGGAAGTTGGCCTTGGCACATAGTATAAAAGAAAGATTTGATAATGGGATGCTTGTGTCATGTATCTACCTTGTCTTATTTTAAGTCCATGATTTAAAGATCCTTATGCAAAAAATTAGTACAATTCGACAGTTGATATAATTCAATGTAGTGTGTTGGATTATCAAATCCTATAGAAAAAAGTGAGGTTGGATTTAACAAAAAAAAAAAAAGTATTGGAGGATTTTTTTTTAAAAACTGTTCTGTGGGTCTGACGGTGGGCACCCATCGTCACATAAAACTAACGGTGAGCACCCACTGTAAGAGTTTTTTTTTACAAAAATCTGTCTTTTAACGGTGGGTACCCACCATCACATACATAAAACTTTGATAAATCTGTGACGACCCGACTTTTCCAATCCCTAAGGTATAGGAAAGGCCGGTTCATCAACTTATTGATTTCTCAATAAGCCGTAATAAACAGAAGCCGGCAACATAAACAAAGGTCTAAAGACAGAGGCAACTTAGTTAATCCAAAAACAAAAGCTTCAAATAACAAAATTTGATATATCACTGTGAGGAACCAAAAAGAACCCCCGGTGATGGCCAATCCGATCACCTAAAATAGAGGTTCACAATAATGGTTCCTCGAGTGATATCAAAAAGAACAAAATAAGGCCTAGGGCCCAATATTCAAAACAATATTCAGACAAAATACCAAAATACAGGATCTAAAGGTCAAGGGAAGAACTCCTCAGCAGGCAACTCTAATTCCTCCTCAGGAATATAATCAGAATCCTCCAAATCCTCAGATCCCAAATCAGTCTCAGCACCTGTGACGTATAGTCGAGGGTGAGCTAACAGCCAAGCTCAATAAGGGAAAACAGATCTATTTGCATTTTTATAAGTAAAGGTTTTCAAAAGACGGAATCGGATCAAATATGATTTTTTTCAATGATGCTTTTCAAATTAAATCTCCAGTTCTAATCCTGAGTCAAAACTGATAACAAATCTAAAGTGTTTAAATGTTCTGATTTAGCATGCTTCTTGTCTTAAATTTATAACTTAATTTTATCTCTCAAATTTCCTATAGCATGAGAGCAGACTACGTGACCGATGGGAAGACCCTACTGACCATCGTCGTTCATGAACCCATTTCGAAAATGCAACAAGCCCCTACGCTATGAGGGAAACTTGCGCCAAAGTTTTACCGTCAACACGGTTGGTGGAATCTAGGGCATCGTACTTATGAACCCAAAATCAAATGCAAATGCTAACACATATCCAAGCTTATTATTCATATCATATATCGATTTTTCAAGTTAGATTCAAGTTCGATTCAAAAATTAACCGAGGTTCGAGATTCAATTCCAAAGGTTCTTAGTTATATCAAGGTTCACAAATTTTTCAAATTGAGCCATGTGTTCAGAGTTTTATTTATACTGTGTGCAACAGAACTTTCAAAATTTACCCTTAATTGAAATAGTCAACAATCTATACTTATAATTTGATGCAAATTAAATACAAGGTTCCCCTACCTTAACCAAGCAAAATCAAAGGCATGTCTAAGCAATCCTCTCCAAGGACTCCCAATTGACTAAAACCTACATATATTAACACCCTAAGTGTTAATATACAACCCCAAAATTTATCCAAAGGCTCATAAACAAAAAAATCCAATCAAAATTTAAAAAAAAAGATCGATTAATTCACCATCGATTTTAAATTCGATGGTCGAATTTGAAATTCGATGGTCGATTTGAAATTCGACCATCGAATTTCAGAATTCTGTTTTAAAGCTAAAATCCCATTTTCGACTGTCGATTTCAAATTCGACAGTCGATTTCCAATTTCGACAGTCGATTTTGAAAATCGATGGTCGATTTTCTCAGGTACTGTGGCTGTAAATTTTTTTAACATGCTCGGATTCTTTTTGCATATTTTCTACACAGCCATTCCATCATTTCTATTGAATTCAAAACTTACATTCTTAACAAAAATCAAACAATTTTGCATAAGGAGGTTTTAAGGCATACCTCTTGTAGCTTAATTCTGTTGATCCCCTTGTACCGATTCACGCACCGGAACAAGCTTCTATGATCAACGGTTTACAACTTCAAGCGACTCTTTATTCCTTTGGAGGTGATCATCGTCTCAGCCACGAAAATTTTTAAAGAGAACTTCTCCCTTTCCCTTTCCTCATCTCTTTTCTTTTTCAGTAGCTCAAACAGATCCAAGTACTAACTCAAGGCTTATTAATGGTTGAGATGGGAAGAGGAGTTCTCAAACTCTCTAGATCTAAAGATCAAAAGCAGCCCCAAAAGTTTCCTATGTTTTCCAACCGGAAGAGAGAAGTATATTTTCTCTAAACTCTCTCTCTCTTTAATATATAAACAAAGCATACAAAAAAAAATCTAGATATTTAAATTTACAACTTATCCTTTTTAGTTTGAGAGTATATCTAGTGTTAACCACCAATACCAACCCAATAGTATAAGTCATTGACTTCATGACTTGCACACCTCTCGAGACTAAATCCTTTGGCCATTAGTCTTACCATAGCCCTAGCTTACCAAAAGTCCAAAAATATTCTCCAGTATTTTCCGGGCACGCTTACCGAGGTAAACAAATATATGCCAAAAATATCAGAGATATTACATTCACCCCTCCTTAGGAATTTTCGTCCGCGAAAAATTGAACATAACACACACCAAACAAGAAAAGAATAGAAAACATGGGACACCGTGTTTCGATCCCACAGGGCACGCAAGCCAAGGGATGGGATCCGTAGTAACATGGATGTACTGCATGTGGCATGAAAAAGCCATAGTGGATTGCATCCGTACATGGATACCCACACCCCAAGTGTCACGTGTCAGGAGACCGATGCACAGTGACGCATGAAAGCCATCAAAGAAAACAAGAAGTACAAAAGTGACAAGGCAAATTCACACAAGCATCTAACTGAAGCAAATACCAAAATAACCACAAAAGTAACTCACATAAAGATCCAATCACGCATATCAAAAGATGAAAACAGCATCGAACGGAACTATATACAAACAAGATAAACAGAGTATCCAAGTAAAGCGAAAGACAAAAAATATAAAAGAGAACAAAAGAAGGACCACCAGGTCCTAATAATCCAAGCTGTAAATAAATACAGACCCATAACAACCAGAGAAATAAAACAGTACCCCCCTCCCTCAAGTACACTAATAATCCCCGGCAGAAGATGGACCCGCCCGATCCGAAGTACCATCACCCGCAGCAGCATCACCCGTATCCTCCCTGGCCGAAAAAGGCATGCTAGGACCAGCGCCCGATGTCGAAGGGCGATAGACGGAAGCACGAATATCAGCCATATACGTCGTGTAATCCTCTGGAAATGCGTGCTGCATCAGATAAGAAAGGGCGCCGCCATGGACATCCAACTCCTGACGCATAGAGCTGGTATGGTGGGTGAGCTCCTGAATCTGATGGCTCATGGCGGTCATCTGTCGGGTGAACTCGGAGAGTGTGAGAACGTCACTCTGTGGGGGCTGAGGAGGTGCAGCTGTAGTAGTGTCGGGGATAGAATGAGTAGGGTCCTCATCATCAGTAGCAGTATCAGGTGCCTCTGCATCCTTTGGAGTCTTTACCAGCCTACTGTAGGTTTGACCCCAATTGACCAAAGTATACATTCTCGAACCCGCTGTAGATTTAGGTTCAGTAGGAGGGATATCATAAGCAGGGCCCGCTCGGTAGTTCTCAATCATCACCGAAATTATGCGAGCATAGGGCATTGTCTTCAATGGTTTCTTCACATGTTTGCCCATTTTCTCTCGGGCTTTGATAATCCCTTTAAAAAGAATTTCAGGAGCACTAAACCATCGCTCCTTATAGGCCGCAAAAAGAATTTGTTGAAGGGGACCGGTGCGCTCAGATTGATGACCAAAAGGGTAAAGGGTGGACTTTAAAATTTTATCCAAGATCCACATGGTCTCCGGCATATGGACCGTGACGATGGATTTACGGACCCATAATGACCTTGCGTCATCTGCGTGATTATATCTTCAAAAGCGGACGATGCAGGGAATGGAGGACCTAGACCCATGGTTTGTGAGTGGTTTAAAGGGCATCGCAATGCCACAGCCATGTCCTCTAGGTCGAAGGTATAATCGCGGCCATCAATTTCGGTATAAATTCTTTTCCCGTCTTCGCGGCTCATGTGCTGATAAAATAGACGCACGAGTCGGGGATAGAAATGATCGCTAAAGGTCGTGCACAGAGAGGTCAATTTGGCCTTCTCAAGGTATTCACCCGCCCATTGTGTGGTCGTTTGTTGATCAAATAACTCGGGGTGAAACAAATATTCGGTCATGAAGCCTTTAATGCTCCAAAAATCATTGGGTTGTTCAGGCAAGGGGGAGACAGTGGGTGGTGGAGCCGACTGTGGTGCTGCGGCGGGCTGTTTTGTGCGGCTTGTAGACGCAGCTTTAGAAGCCGGTCGTTTGGAGGTGGGATTTCGAATGGGTGTCTGTTTCTTAGGCCCCATTAAATTAAAATTAACAGAATGACCCACAAAATGCAAGAACACAGGGAGGTACTGAGAAATATAGCAAGGGTTACCTTGTGAAAAAGCCCCAAATCGGTTTTGCAAGGATGGGAAGATACTCCTTTTGTAAAATGCAGTGAAATCCCCTTTTGAATGCAGCCCAAAATGAAGTGGAAGCTCCAAAATCCCCAAATCGCCCGAAACCCCTCAAAACCCTAAGCTCAAAACCCTCAAAACAGAAAACCGAAATGCCCAAAAGTTTAAAACCCCCAAACTTAAATCGATAAATTCGACCATCGATTTCAAATTCGATGGTCGATTTTGAAAATCGATGGTCGAGTTGAAAATCGATGGTCGATTTTCTCAGAACATCTCAAGTTCTGTTTTTGGCCGAAAACTGTCCTGAAAGCTGTTAGAAATTTCGATGGTCGATTTTGCATTTCGACAGTCGAATTTCCTGACACTGTTTTAATGAAAAATTTTCAAAATTTTTGAAATTCCACGCATGCCCTTGGGTCCAGTTGCACCCTCTTTGGTTCCATTTCATGCTCATCACCTTATTGGGCTATGATTGTATGGCCACAGCCGGAATTTGGCGTAAAAAATTTTCGAATAGGCCAAGTAAGCTTTTGGCCAATTTATTTCTCATAACCATGTGGAAATAACAAGTCCGGGTTAGGTCGGGCTCGTAAACTGCTTAGGAACTTCACATCATAACACAAAAACAAAACTGATAATCATCTACAAAATAATATATATATAGATAGGGCCATGATATCTGTATCAAGGCCAATTTACGAGGTAATGTAAAGAATTTGCTAACGATAGGCCAATTTTACGTCACATGGCCAGTATTGTGTAAGATACCCAGGGTAGGCCCAATAGGATTAAATTTTCCATAATGTAGAGGCTTCTAAACATGCACCATATTGGACCGATAAAATTTTATCGCCAAATCATCTGTATAAAATCAGTAATTACATAAAATTCAAGAAAGTATACATTAAACACTTAATGTCCCAAAATTCAATCAAAAAGGTTCGGAAATTGGTCTCGGAGCTCAGCTTCACGCTCCCAAGTAGCTTCCTCCGGTGTATGATTCCGCCATTGCACGAGAACCAAAGGAATACTTTTAGTGCGTAGGATCTGCTCCTTGCGATCCAAAATGTGAATAGGGTCTTCGACCACCTTCAAACCATCCTGAAGCTCGATGGGTTGGTAATCAAGTACGTGAGTCGGGTCACGGATGTATCGACGCAGCATCGACACATGAAAGACGTTGTGCATGCTAGATAATTGCGGCGGTAACGCCACACGATATGCAACCTCTCCGACCCGGCCTAATATCTCGAAAGGCCCAACGTATCGAGGACTAAGTTTCCCTCGTTTTCCGAACCGCATAACGCCCTTGGTAGGCGAAATTCGAACAAAGACATTCTCACCGACCTGAAAATCCACGTGTCTCCGTTTGAGATCGGCGTAGCTCTTCTGACGACTCTGAGCTACTCGTAGTCGCTCGCGTATCAACCGAACCGTCTCGTGATGCGCTCAACTATCTCGGGTCAATAATGAGCTTCTCACCCACTTCTTCCCAGTTCAACGGTGATCGACACACCGTCCATATAAAGCCTCGAACGAGCCATACCAATGCTAGGTGAAAGCTATTATTGTAGGCGAACTCTATCAGAGGCAAGTGTTGGTCCCATGACCCGTGAAAATCCAACATACATGCTCTCAACATGTCCTCAATGATCTGGTTCACACGCTCGGTCTGGCCATCCGTTTGTGGGTGAAATGCTGAGCTAAAATCAAGACGAGAACCCATGCCATCCTGAAATTTCTGCCAAAAGTGTGAAGTGAACAACGGGTCTCGATCGGACACAATACTAGCCGGTATCCCATGCAGTCTAACAATTTCCTTCAGGTATAACTCTGCAAGTCTACTGGCGGTATAGGTGGTATTATATGGCAAGAAATGAGCAGACTTGGTTAGTCGATCTACAATGACCCAAATGGCATTGTTTTTCCTCAGTGTTTTCGGCAAACCTAAGATGAAGTCCATCGAAATGGCTTCCCATTTCCATTCGAGCCTGAGTAAAGGCGCAATAGGCTGCGAGATTACGATGATCAACCTTAACGTTGACAAACCAAGCACCGCGATACGTACTCAGCGACGTCGCGTTTCAAACCTCGCCACCAGAAACTCTTCATCAAGTCCTGATACATCTTGGTGCTACCAGGATGTATGGCATACATGGATTTGTGAGCCTCTTCCAGAATGGTGTCCCGAAGCTCGATACTCGACGGTACACATACCCGGTCGTGAAATAGTAAGGTCCCATCTGCTCGAATAGAGAAATCCTTCTTACTGCCATTCTCGACATCTCGTCTGATTGCCATTAACTCATCATCGGTCATCTGAAGCTTCCGAATATTCTCGAAAAGCGTAGGACGTATTACAAGTGTAGCCATCAATGCTCCCGAGCCTTTTACATCGAACCTTGAGCTGCCCAAAGCCATATCTTCCAATAGCTTCCATCTCTGAATCCGGCTAACAAGATGTGATAACTGTGCTGAAGACCTCCTACTAAGTGCATCAGCAACGACATTTGCTTTTCCCGGATGGTATTGGATTGAGCAATCGTAGTCCTTCAAGAACTCCATCCATCGTCGCTGCCTCATGTTCAAGTCCTTCTGAGTGAACAGGTACTTGAGACTCTTGTGATCGGTGAATATATCAAAGATTTCACCGTAAAGGTAATGTCGCCAGATCTTCAAGGCGAATATAACGCTGCTAGCTCTAAGTCATCTCGGATAGTTTCTTTCATGATCCTTCAATCTCTAGAACCATACGCAATAACCGCTCGTGTTGATTAAGCACACGGCCCTAATCCGCCATAGGAAGCATCACTATACTACAAAACCTCCACCTTGGGAAGGTATAGCAAGTAATCTTGGTCTTTGTAGTCAAGCGGCGCTTTAGCTCCTCTGAAAGCTGCTCACATTGCTATCGAACTTTGCATTCTTTCTTGTAAGTATGTAGCGGACGGATATCTTTGAGAAACCCTCGACAAATCGCCGATAGTACCGCCAAACCAAGGAAACTTGGACTTACATGGCTCGTGAGGCTGTTCCCGATTCACCAGAATCGATCTTTGTAGGATCCATTTAGATACCCGATTCGGAGACTACGTGGCCCAAGCACTGCTCAAGCCAAAACTCACACTTCAGTTTGGCATACAACCGATGGTCCACAGTGTTTGAAGAGCCATCTTGAGATCTTTATGCTCCTCTACGGTTTTCGAATAGATGAGGATGTCATCTCTGAAAACTTCTACCAATTTATCAAGATGTGGTTTGAACACCTTTCATCGGTCCATGAAAGATGCGCATTTGTCAATCAAATGGCATCACTAGAAACTCATAGTGGCCATAAGGCGTCCAAGACGATCTTGGATATATCTTCCGCCTTGATCTTGAGCTGGTGATAGCGACCTCGAGATCAATCTTGAAAAGAACCTTGCACCTAATTGATCAAACAAGTCGTCTATCCGCGGAAGAGGATAACAATTCTTAATCGTCATCTTGTTGAGCTGCCTATAATCAATACACAGACGCATCGATCCATCCTTCTTTTTCACAAATAGAACCGGTGCACCCCAGGGAGAGACACTCGGTCGTATAAAGCCTTTGTCTAGACTCACAAGCTGTTCTTCAGCTCTTTCAACTCGGCGCCATCCGATATGGAGCTTTAGATAACGGTTTACATGCGCTAACTCAATTGCGAACTCAATCTCTCGGTCAGGTGGTAATCCAGGTAAGTCCTCTGGAAAGACATCAGGATAATCGCAGACCACCTTGATAAGAGTCAAGTCGTTCTTCTTCTCGGTAGAATCTTGCAAATAGGCCAGATACCCACTGCAACCATTCTTCATCATACGCTCAGCTTTAATGGCTGAAACCAACGGCGCAACCTTGGATTTGACTCCGCAGAATCGGAAGGATTTTCGTTTTGGCAGTCGGAAGGTCACTATCTTCCGAAGGCGATCCGCTTCAGCGTGATAAGTCGCCAACCAATCCATTCCAAGAATGACGTCGAACCCTTCCATGCTCAACGTAATCATATGTCAATGTCGTGCCCATCAATCATCACGATGGTGGTGACATCTTTGTATCGATGCACAGAACTCCCGTAGGAATCTTGACATCTAGAATGAAAGCAAGGGGTTGGAGTAGTATAACTTCTACGAGAAGGAAGGAGTAATAAGCGAGTGTGTAGACCCGGGGTCTAGAAGTACTGGTGCTTCAATTGGATGCGCGTCGTCTCGACTGGTGATCATAAGCGTGCCTTTAGTTAAAAAGTTTGTTAATTATATGCAATGATTCCTATGTGTTTTAACATAATTGACTTGTATGTAGATTTAAACAATAATAATTGAATCAATGCATAATTGACATCTCAACTTTAATGATACCTTGAATGATGTCATTACGTTTGGGCGATCCTTGGGCAATCTGATAAGTCACCGCATAAGCCGACCTTTCAATAGTAGGACAATCCTTGATCATGTGACCAACTTTGTCCACACAAGCATCCTCCGTGTTAAAATGCGCAATCCTCATCCTATGTGGTTTCCCACATCTTGCACCTGTGGGGTAGAAAGCAGAGTAACGGTGATCCTCTCGTCGAGCCACGAGCCACGAAGCTCCACTCATGAGTGCTCCACGCCCTGAAAGGTCGCCCGGTGACGTACTCGAGGTCTCCGATAGGAAGACGTCCTTGGTCCTGAAGCAGCAATGGTCTAGAATATGATGGTGACTAGGGTAGGGAGGAGGTTTAGAGAACCTCGGCTTTTGTTCACACCTCAAGCACTCACATCCTGGCCAAACCTATTTTTATTACCTGCTCTCGCCTCAAATCTGTTTTGAATATCTTCCTCTGCAATGAGGGCCTTGGACATCACGCCTCGTCTCCATTTCCCACATAGACACCTCTCTCACAGATATTAGGCCTCAAACCTCTGAAATTTCTGAGCTCTCATCAGCTCAGTGGCCACATGCAAAGGTGCAAATCGGGAAAGTCTATCAAATTCTGCGCCATACTCGCGCACCGACATCTCATTCTGTTTCAATTTGATAAATTGAACCTCCCACTGATTACGTACGATCTTCGAGAAGTACTGATCGTTGAACGTCTCCACGAACTCGCCAAGTCCATGGAGTATTGGGGTAGTCACGCTCTCTCATCCTGAAGCAGACTTCCACCACAGTGGCCTCTCCCAAAAGTTTGAAAGATGCCCAGCGTACTTTCTCGACATCTGTACACTGCAACACTTCAAATATCTTCTCGATCTCATCAAGCCACGCCTCGGCTTCCATAGGATCCGTCTGCCCTGAGAATGTAGGAGGTCTCATCCTCCTAAACTCTGCGAATCCTCCTGGCTGATGTCTAGCTGCCAGCATCTCGGTCTGTCGGTCAATGGCTGCAGTCTGCTGGGCCATGTTAGTAGCCAAGGCTGCCAACACCTCGTCCACATTCCCTCTGTCTTGCCTAGCAGCTCCCAAAGGCTCTGCATTAGGGCCAGACGCAACTCGCCCTCTGCCATATGAGGTGCCTACGCCCTCATCTATCTCTTCAATGCGAGCTGTACGAGGTCCCTCTATACCTCGGCCTCTGCCTCTAAACCGTGGAGGCATGCTGATCTGTCATTAACAATAACAATTAGATCAGTAATTAATTGTTAAAAATAATCTAACCCCTAGTCCTAAGACTACGAACCTAGAGCCTTTTCTCTGATACCAACTGTGACGACCCGACTTTTCCAATCCCTAAGGTATAGGAAAGGCCGGTTCATCAACTTATTGATTTCTCAATAAGCCGTAACAAACAGAAGCCGGCAACATAAACAAAGGTCTAAAGACAGAGGCAACTTAGTTAATCCAAAAACAAAAGCTTCAAATAACAAAATTTGATATATCACTGTGAGGAACCAAAAAGAACCCCCGGTGATGGCCAATCCGATCACCTAAAATAGAGGTTCACAATAATGGTTCCTCGAGTGATATCAAAAAGAACAAAATAAGGCCTAGGGCCCAATATTCAAAACAATATTCAGACAAAATACCAAAATACAGGATCTAAAGGTCAAGGGAAGAACTCCTCAGCAGGCAAGTCTAATTCCTCCTCAGGAATATAATCAGAATCCTCCAAATCCTCAGATCCCAAATCAGTCTCAGCACCTGTGACGTATAGTCGAGGGTGAGCTAACAGCCAAGCTCAATAAGGGAAAAGCAGATCTATTTGCATTTTATAAGTAAAGGTTTTCAAAAGACGGAATCGGATCAAATATGATTTTTTCAATGATGCTTTTCAAATTAAATCTCATTCTAATCTGAGTCAAACGATAACAAATCTAAAGTGTTCAAATGTTACGATTTAGCATGCTTCTTGTCTTAAATTTATAACTTAATTTTATCTCTCAAATTTCCTATAGCATGAGAGCAGACTACGTGACCGATGGGAAGACCCTACTGACCATCGTCGTTCATGAACCCATTTCGAAAATGCAACAAGCCCCTACGCTATGAGGGAAACTTGCGCCAAAGTTTTACCGTCAACACGGTTGGTGGAATCTAGGGCATCGTACTTATGAACCCAAAATCAAATGCAAATGCTAACACATATCCAAGCTTATTATTCATAACATATACTGATTTTTCAAGGTTCTGATTCGAAGTTCTGATTCAAAAATTAACTGAGGTTCTGAGATTCGAATTCCAAAGGTTCTTAGTTATATCAAGGTTCACAAATTTTTCAAATTGAGCCATGTGTTCAGAGTTTTATTTATACTGTGTGCAACAGAACTTTCAAAATTTACCCTTAATTGAAATAGTCAACAATCTATACTTATAATTTGATGCAAATTAAATACAAGGTTCCCCTACCTTAACCAAGCAAAATCAAAGGCATGTCTAAGCAATCCTCTCCAAGGACTCCCAATTGACTAAAACCTACATATATTAACACCCTAAGTGTTAATATACAACCCAAAATTTATCCAAAGTCTCATAAACAAAAAATCCAATCAAAATTTAAAAAAATGACGATGGAATTACCATCGATTTTAAATTGGCGATGGTCGAATTTGAAATTGATAGTCGATTTGAAATTCGACCATCGAATTTCGTAATTTAAAGCTAAAATAAAATCCATTTTCGACTGTCGATTTCAAATTCGACAGTCGATTTCCAATTTCGACAGTCGATTTTGAAAATCGATGGTCGATTTTCTCAGGTACTGTGGCTGTAAATTTTTTTAACATGCTCGGATTCTTTTTGCATATTTTCTACACAGCCATTCCATCATTTCTATTGAATTCAAAACTTACATTCTTAACAAAAATCAAACAATTTTGCATAAGGAGGTTTTAAGGCATACCTCTTGTAGCTTAATTCTGTTGATCCCCTTGTACCGATTCACTCTATGATCAACGGTTTACAACTTCAAGCGACTCTTTATTCCTTTGGAGGTGATCATCGTCTCAGCCACGAAAATTTTTAAAGAGAACTTCTCCCTTTCCCTTTCCTCATCTCTTTTCTTTTTCAGTAGCTCAAACAGATCCAAGTACTAACTCAAGGCTTATTAATGGTTGAGATGGGAAGAGGAGTTCTCAAACTCTCTAGATCTAAAGATCAAAAGCATCCCCAAAAGTTTCCTATGTTTTCCAACCGGAAGAGAGAAGTATATTTTCTCTAAACTCTCTCTCTTTAATATATAAACAAAGCATACAAAAAAAAATCTAGATATTTAAATTTACAACTTATCCTTTTTAGTTTGAGAGTATATCTAGTGTTAACCACCAATACCAACCCAATAGTATAAGTCATTGACTTCATGACTTGCACACCTCTCGAGACTAAATCCTTTGGCCATTAGTCTTACCATAGCCCTAGCTTACCAAAAGTCCAAAAATATTCTCCAGTATTTTCCGGGCATGCTTACCGAGGTAAACAAATATATGCCGAAAATATCAAGGATATTACAAAATCTGTCTTTTAACGGTGGGTACCCACCATCAGAAGGCAGATTTTTTTTAAAAAAACTTTGACAGTGGATATCTATCGTTAGTTTTATGTATGTGACGGTGGGTGCCCACCGTCAGACCCACAGAACAGTTTTTTTTTTTTTTTAAATCCCCCAATACTTTTTCTTTTTGTTAAATCCAACCCCAAGGAAGAAATGGTCTGACGGTGGGTGCCCACTGTCAAGTATATAAATGTGACAACAGACACCCACCGTGAGTTCATCAGAGAATGAACTCCAGTGAGGCTCCTCACTAGAGTTCATCCTCTAATGGCCTGATGGTGGGTTCTTGCTATCACTTTTACTTCTCTGATAGTGGATTCCTACCGTCAGAGGGAAATTTTCTTTTAAAACATTCTGACTGACAGTGGGTGCCCATCGTCAGACCCACAGAACAATTTTTTTTTTTTAATATCCCCCAACACTTTTTTTCATAGGATATTTTGATTAACTATGGATATATAATCTTATTTACATTAGGTCATTTCTTCCTTGAGTTATATATTTTTTGGGATGGTAGCATGTCCTCCTCATAAATAAATCTTATAGAATTACTAAACCAATAATATCCCTATTGATTTGGTGATCTTTTGGGTAGCATAGTGGGGGTATTAAAAAATAAGTAGTTCATCTAGTCTCTTAATTTCTTATTTATAATGTGTGGTCGAACAGTTGCTTGTCGTCGCCCCACAAACCCTAACAAGAACTCAGAGGGTTTCTTCGCAGGTGTGGGTGTACAGAGTTCGCCCGTTCCTCACATTCTTACAGCGCGAGAAGAAGATTGGGAAAGACGATGTAGGTGTACAGCCACGAGTCCAAAAAAGCTTCGTAGAGCCGCAGAAACCCTTCCTAATGTTGCACAACGTGAAGAGACGATTAGAGAAGACGATGTGGGTGTACGAAATTTAAATATAGCACAAGCGGAAAGAGGAAGAGGGAAGAAGATGACATGGGTGAAAGGAAAAATTTCGGTAAGTGGATTCGAACGTTAGAAAAAAATATTGAATATGTGGGTGGAAGGAAATTCAGTTTGCCTCAGTCGTGCACCCACTTATGTTGGTGGATTGAAAGAATTTATGAGTAGAAATAAAGGCAATCCCATTTATAATTGTCCTTCAAGTGATAACAATATAGATCAAAATCTCAGTTTCAGTTTCATTCATAACCCGAACCGTAAATTGGTCAAAATTTCGGTAAATTTTGGATTTTTTTGAAAATATGCTCCAAACTTTACTAAACTTTGTCAAACTTTATTTTATTGTTTTTTTTTTAACTCTTTAACATTGTTAGAATACATGTTTACACTAGTGAAGCTAATTTTCGATCACAAAATGGATCTTGAGCTCATGCAAAACATATCGGCGGTTAGATTTTGATTCCACATTGAATATATGTCGAAAGTGACCCAAGAACCCTTCTCATGATACGCCCATGATCAGGGTCATTTTGGGGATGTATGCCACGTGGAATCAAAATCTAGCCGTCTACTAGTTGGGCTATGATCTCAAGATCTACTGTGTGAAATATTGCGTACCTCTAGAGATCTTAGCTCACAAATCAGACGGTCAGATATTGATTCCACTTTAAACCCATTCCTCAAATGACCTGAGAACCTTCTCATGGCACTCCATGATTATAGTTATTTATTGGGGGATATTCGTACATGGAACCAACATCTAACCGTACGATAAGTGGACCATGATCTTGAGATCTAATGTGCGGAAGATTCAAAAGTAATATGATCTCCATTTCTGATTCAAGAAGGTAAATGAATCTAATGATAGAAAAGTTTGGGTTTCATTAAATAATCTTCGGTGCACTTAAAAGAGGGTATAATTTTAAAAAGGGAGCCATTACTTGCACTCGAAAAGTTGGTGCTTGCACCGAATTTAAAAGAAAGACTTGAATATTTGGCGACCTATGCTATGTGAAAACATCATCTGTAATATCCCTAATATTTTCGGTATATTTTCGTTTATCTCGGTAAGTGTGCCCGGAAAATGCTGTAGAATATTTTTGGACTTTTGGTAAGCTAAGGCTTTGGTAAGACTAATGGCAAAAGGAAATTGTCGGAAGATGTGTGTAAGTCACGTAACCAATGACTTACACAATAAGGTTTGTGTTTGTGTTTAGTACCGGATAGGTTTTCAACTCTTGTGGATAAGTTAAAAGTATAAAAATCTAGATATTTTTATTACTAGCTTTTGGTTATAAGAGAGAGTGAAAGAGAAATTTCACTTCTCTCACTCGTTAGAAATTTAAGCTCTAAGGCTTTGCCTCATTTGATCCTTGATCTAGAGAGTTTTAGAACCCCTCTTCTCATCTCAACCATTAATTAACCTTAGATTTGTATTCGGATCATTTTGATCTATAGAAAGGGAAGAGTGATGTGAGAGTGAGAACCTCGTGTGATTTGGTTGTTGATGAGGCCGTGGGTCACCTTATTGGATGGATGATTTGAAGATCCGAACCATTGAGTGGAGATTGGTTCCGGTGTGTGAATCGGTGCAATGGGATCAACGGTTTAAGCTACAAGAGGTAGGTCGTTGAAACCTCCATGTGTAAATTTAATTATGTTTTGTTTAGAGTAACATATATGTGTGAAATAAAGAAAAGGTTTAGCTGTGAAAAAGATCGGAAAAAGAACCGTGAATGTCAAAGTGCACAGAACACAGGAAATTCGACTGTCGATTTCAAAATCGACTGTCGAATAAATTCGACGATCGATTTGAAAATCATTTCGTCAATTGATGAATTAAGGCCGATGAAATTTGGGAATTGATGGTCGATTTTGGATTCGACCATCGAATTTCAAATTCGAATTGAATTGAGGGTCAATTCCTCTGTCTTCGCATTCAAATTTTTGTTGGATTTTTGATCCGCAATCTCTTAGTTTGATTTTTTTTGGTTTTATATTAACACTGAGAGTGTTAATATAGGTAGGTTTTGACTGTTGGGAGTCCTTGGTGAGGATTTGTTTTTGTGCTTGATTGGAAGCTCTTTGATAAGGTAGGGGAACCTTGTATTTTATTTGCATTAAATTGTAAGTAAAGACTGTTTTGCTGTTAAAATAAGAAGTATAATTTGGAAATTCAGTTGCACACAGCATGAATGAAACTCTGATTTTATGACACAAATCTGAAAATTTGGAAACCTTGTTATAACTAAGAACTTTGCAAATTGAACCTCAGAACCTCAGTTAAATCTTGAATCAGAACTTTTGAATCAGAACTTCCGAAAATCAGTATTATGTTATGAATATAAGTATTGAATTACGTTAGCATTTGCATTTGATTTGAGGTACGTCAGAACGATGCCCTAGATTCTACAAACCGTGTTGACGGTATAACTTTGGCGCAAGTTTCCCTCATAGCGTAGGGGCTTGTTGCATTCAGAAAAAGGGTTCATGAACGACGATGGTCAGTAGGGTTTTCCCATCGGTAATACACCTTGCTCTCATGCTATAGGAAATTTGAGAGATAAAATTAAGTTATAAATTTAATATAAGAAGCATGCTCAGTCAGAAAATTTCGAACACATCAGATTATGTATCAGTTTGAACTCAGGATTAGAACTGGAGATTTCGTAAAAGCATCATTTGAAAACCATATTTGATCCGAATCTCTTTTGAAAAACCTTTACTTATAATGAAATGCAAATAGATCTGTTTCCTCTATTGGGCTTTGTTGTTAGCTCACCCTCGACTATACGTCACAGGTGCTGAGACTGATTTGGGATCGGAAGATTTGGAGGATTCTGACTATATTCCTGAGGAGGAATTAGATTTACCTGCTGAGGAGTTCTTCCCTTGATCTCTAGATCCTATATTTTTGGTATTTTGTTTGAATATTGTTTTGAATATTGGGCCCTAGGCCTTATTTTTGTTCTTTTGATATCACTTGAGGAAACATCATCGTGAACCATTAGTTTAGGTGTTGGATTGGCCATCACCGGTGGTTCCTTTTGGTTCCTCATAGTGATAGATTTGTTATATAAAGCTTTTGATGTATGGTTTATCTCTACTTTGCCTCTGTTTTAGATCATTGTTATGTGCCGGCTTCTGTTTGAATACGGCTTATTGAGCAATCAATAAGTTGATGAACCGGCCTTTCCTATACCGTAAGGATTGGAAAAGTCGGGTCGTCACAGTTGGTATCAGAGCCATGCTCTAGGTTCAGAGTCTTAGGACTAGGGATGGATTGTCTTGACAATCTTACTGATCAATTGTTATTGTTTTTCAACAATGACAGATCAGCATGCCTCCGCGGTTCAGAGGCAGAGGCCGAGGTAGAGAGGACTACGATGGCTCACCTTGAGGAGATCGGTGAGGGTGTAGGTACCTCACGTGGCGAGGAAGAGTTGCCACAAAGTAATGCAGAGGCCCCGGAGCCGGTAGGCTGTGGAGGAAATGGGGACGTGGCAGCCTTGGCCACTAACATGGCTCAACAGACTGCAGCCATTGATAGACAGACAGAGATGTCGGGCACACATCACCAGAGGATTCACGAGTTCGGAGGATGAGACCTCCTACATTCTCGTAAGCACGGATCCTATGGAAGCCGAGGCATGGTGGATGAGATCGAGAAGATATTTGAAGTGTTACAGTGTACCGATATTGAGAAAGTACGCTGGGCATCTTTCAAACTTTTGGGCGAGGCTAGCCCATGGTGGAAATCTGTTTCTAGGATGAGAGAGCAGGACTACCCTAATACTCCATGGACTTGGGCAGAGTTTGTGGAGACGTTCAACGATCAATATTTTCCTAAGATCGTGCGTCATCAGTGGGAAGTCCAGTTCATCGAGCTGAAACAGGATGAGATGTCTGTGCGCGAGTATGGCGCAGAATTTGATAGACTTTCCCGATTTGCACCCTTGCATGTGGCCACTGAGCTGATGAGAGCTCAGAAATTTCAGAGAGGTTTGAGGCCGAACATTCAGGAAAGGGTGTCGATGTGGGAAATGGAGACGTATGCCGGCGTTATGTCCAAGGCCCTCATTGCAGAGGAAGATATTCAAAAACAGTACTTGAGGCGAGAGCAGAGTAATAAAAATAGGTTTGGCCAGGGACAGCAGAGTGCTTCAGGGCAGGTGAACAAAAAGCCGAGGTTCTCTAGACCTCCTCCCTACCCTAGTCAGCCATCATACTCTAGACCAGCTGTTGCTTCAGGACCAGTAACGTCTTCATATCAGAGACCGCAGAGTTCGTCACCAGGACAACCATTCAGAGCTGGGAGCACTACTGCGAGTGGAGCTTCTGGCTCAAGGTTCAACGAAGGGATCACCGTTCCTCTTGTTTCTACTCCACTGTGTGCAAGATGTGGGAAAACACATAAAACAGAGGATTGCAGACGGAACACTGGAGCATGCTTCAGGTGTGGACAGGTTGGTCATATGATCAAGGATTGTCCTGTTGTTGAGAAAGGACGGACTACGACGGTCTCTACGCAGAAGTCGACACGACCTACAGTTCAAGGTCGGGCTTATGCAGTGACTGCACAGGATGCCCAAACGTCGAATGACGTCATTCAAGGTATCATTAAAGTTGAGATGTCATTTATGCATTGATTCAATTATTATTGTTTAAAATTTGAATTCAAGTCAAATATGTTAAAACACATAGGAATCATTGCATATAATTAACAAAACTTTTTAACTAAAGGTACCCTTATGATGAGTAGTCGAGATGACATGGATAAAATTGAAGCACGAGTACTTATAGACCCTGGGTCTACACACTCGTTTATTACTCCTTCTTTCTCAGAGAAGTTGGGTATTACTCCTGAACCCCTTGCTTTTATTCTGGATGTCAAGATTCCTACGGGGAGTTCAGTGTGTACTGATACAGCATGTCAGTCAGTCATCGTGATGATTGATGAGCACGAGACATCGACCGACATGATTACGTTGAGCATGGAAGGGTTCGACGTTATTCTCGGAATGGATTGGTTGGCAGCTTATCACGCGAGTGTAGACTGTCTGCGGAAGATAGTGACCTTCCGACCGCCAAAGCGAAAGTCCTTCCGATTTTGTGGAGTCAGATCCAAGGTTGCGCCGTTGGTTTCAGCCATTAAAGCCGAGCGTATGATGAAGAATGGGTGCAGTGGGTATCTGGCCTATTTGCAAGATTTTACCGAGAAGAAGAACGACTTGGCTCTTATCAAGGTGGTTTGCGATTATCCTGATGTCTTTCCAGAGGACTTACCTGGATTACCACCTGACCGAGAGATTGAGTTCGCGATTGAGCTAGCGCCGCATGTAATCTATCTAAAGCTCCATATCGAATGGCGCCTGCTGAGTTGACAGAGCTCAAGGAACAGCTTCAGGAGCTGTTAGACAAAGGCTTTATACGACCGAGTGTTTCTCCTTGGGGTGCACCAGTTCTATTTGTGAAAAAGAAGGATGGATCGATGCGTCTGTGTATCGATTATAGGCAGCTCAACAAGATGACGATTAAGAATCGTTATCCTCTTCCGCGGATAGACGACTTGTTTGATCAATTGCAGGGTGCAAGGTTCTTTTCAAAGATTGATCTGAGGTCAGGCTATCACCAACTCAAGATCAAGGCGGAAGATATATCCAAGTATGCGTTTTGGAGGCGTTATAGCCACTATGAGTTTCTAGTGATGTCATTTGATTGATTTAATGCGCTGATCTTTCATGGACTGATGAGCAGGTGTTCAAACCACATCTTGATAAATTTGTGGTAGTTTTCAGAGATGATATCCTCATCTATTCAAAACCAGAGGAGCATGTACAACATCCAAGATAGCTCTTCGGACCACTGGGTTGTATGCCAAACTTCGGTAAGTGTGAGTTTTGGCTTGAGTGTTAGTTTCTTGGGACACGTAGTCTCCAAAACGGGTATCTCAGTGGATCCTACAAAGATAGATTCTGTGGTGACATGTGAACAACCTAGGCCAGTTACAGAGGTCCGAAGTTTCCTTGGTTTGTCAGGGTACTATCGGCGACTTGTCGACGGGTTTTCAAAGATATCAGGTCCACTTACACTCACAAGAAAGAATGCTAATAAAGCAGTGAGCAGAGTTTTCAGGAGTTAAAGCGTCGCTTGACTACAGCACCAGTGCTTGCTATACCTTCAGGCAGTGGAGGTTTTGCAGTATATAGTGATGCTTCCTATGGCGGACTAGGCTGTGTACTTAATCAACACGAGCGGGTCATTGCTTATGGTTCTAGGCAGTTGAAGGACCATGAAAGAAACTATCCGACGCATGACTTAGAGCTAGCAGCAGTTATATTCGCCTTGAAGATCTGGCGACATTACCTCTACGGTGAAGTTTTTGATATATTCACCGATCATAAGAGTCTCAAGTACCTCTTCACTCAAAAGGACTTGAATATGCGGCAGCGACGGTGGATGGAGTTCTTGAAGGACTACGATTGCTCGATTCAGTACCATCCGGGAAAGGCAAATGTCGTTGCTGATGCTCTCAGTAGAAGGTCTTCAGCTCAGTTATCACATCTTGTGAGCCGGATTCAGCGATGGAAGCTATTGGAAGATATGGCTTTGGGCAGCTCACGGTTTGATGTAAAAGGCTCGGGAGCATTGATGGCTACTCTTGTACTACGCCCTACGCTCTTCGAGAATATTAGAAAGCTTCAGATGACCGATGATGAGCTCATGGCAATCAGACGAGATGTCGAGAATGGCGATGAAGAAAGACTTCTCTATCTGACGCAGATGGAACCTTATTATTTCACGACCGTGTATGTGTACCGTCGAATATCGAGCTTCGGGACACCATTCTGGAAGAGGCTCACAAATCCATGTATGCCATACATCCTGGTAGCACCAAGATGTATCAGGACTTGATGAAGAGTTTCTGGTGGCGAGGTTTGAAACGCGACGTCACGATGCGATGTCGCGGTGTTTGGTTTGTCAACAGAGTTAAGGTTGATCATCGAATCCTGCAGTCTATTGCGGCCTTTACGGCTCGAGTGGAAATGGGAAGCCATTTCGATGGATTTTATACTCGGCTGATTGTCAAGACACTGAAAGAACAATGCCATCCGGGTCATTGTAGATCGACTAACCAAGTCCGCCATTTCTTGCCATATAATACCACCTATACAAACAAGAGACTTGGCAAGTAGTTATACTTAAAGGAGATTGTTAGACCGCATGGGATACCGCCAAGATTGTGTCCGACGAGACCCGCTGTTTACTTCACATTTTTGGCAAAGATTTCGTGAAGGCATAGGTTCTCGCCTTGATTTTAGTTCGCTTTCACCCACGTATCGGATGGCCGTATCGAGCGCTGGGAACCGGATCATTGAGGACATGTTGAGAGCATGTATGTTGGATTTTCACGTCATGGGACCAACACTTGCCTCTCGATAGAGTTCGCCACAATAATAGCTTTCGTGCTAGCATCGGTATGGCTCCGTTCGAGGCTTTATATGGACGACGGTGTCGATCGCCGTTGAACTGGGAAGAAGTGGGTGAGAAGCTCATTATTGGACCTGAGATAGTTGAGCGCACGACCGAGACGGTTCGGTTGATACGCGAGCGACTACGAGTAGCTCAGAGTCGTCAGAAGAGCTACGCCGATCTCAAGAGGCGACACGTGGATTTTGAGGTTGGCGAGAATGTCTTTGTTCGATTTCGCCACGAAAGGCGTTATGAGGTTCTGGAAAGCGAGGGAAGTTGAGTCCCCAGACGTTGGGCCTTTTGAGATATTAGGCCGAGTCGAGAGGTTGCTTATCGAGTGGCGCTACCGCCACAATTGTCTAGCATGCACAACGTCTTCCATGTGTCGATGCTTCGTCGATACATACGTGACCCGACTCACGTGCTTGATTACCAACCCATTGAGCTTCAGGAGGGTTTGACGGTGATTGAGGACCCGATTCAGATTTTGGATCGCAAGGAGCAGATCCTACGCACTAAAACGATTCCTTTGGTTCTTGTACAATGGAGGAATCATACACCGGAGGAAGCCACTTGGGAGCGTGAAGCTGAGCTCCGGGACCAATTTCCGAGCCTTTTTGCTTAAAATTTTATATTTCTCACTTTGTGTAGACTGTGTAATAATTTGACATTTATGTGTACCTATTGGTTTTATATATACATATAAATATTTCTGTGAGAAATTTTGGAGGATCAAGGTATTTTTACTGAGTGGGTCTATATCGAAATCCCTACATTATAGAAATCGGAAAAATTTTTGGGCCTTAGACCCAATTCTGGTATGCTACTCACTATAGGTCTAGTGACCTAAATTCGGTCTATGGTCACTTACCTATTTGGACATTTACTGAACCATTTGGCCTTGACATGTCATGGTCATGGTCCAAAATATGCTCAGTTTGTAACTTTTTCACGAGTCCAATCAGACCCGGACTTGCTATTTTCCTTCACAACAAATTTTTAAGTTTATTTTCGTAAAACTTTTTAGTCCAAATTGGACTGACATATAGCTATTATCTGTAACTGAGCTGTTTTGCATGAAATGGACACACAAATGATCCATTTGGACCCAAGGTAATGCTTTAAAAATGTCAAAATTTTGAAATTTTGAAGACCTCAGACACTTGAAAAATCGAGGGTCGATTTATGAAATCGAGGGTCGATTTTTCTGCATTGATTATAGACATTTTAAGGCCAAATTTAGGCCTGAGCAATTTTCAAAAAAAATCGAGTGTCGATTTTTAAATCGACGGTCGAATTAAAATTCGACCCACGAATTTGAAATCGAGGGTCGATTTTCTCGATTTAAGTGAGGGTTGAAACCCTCTGTTGCCATTCGGGTTTTAACATTTTTGGGGATTTTTGAGCTAGGGTTTGGAGCGATTTGCCGATTTGGGGCTCTCTTTGTATTTTGGCTGCAAATCTAAGGAGGAGTGCACTACATTGTCAAGGGGATTCGAATTCCTTCATTGCAAACCCGATTTGGGGCTTTTCCTCAGGTAAATACCTCCCTCATCTCAAGATTTCGTGGGTTTTTGCATCTGTTTGGAGGGTTTTTCTTGCATTTTTTGTTGTTTTATTTGCAATGGGGCCTAAGAAGCAGACCCCTATTCGCAACCCCACCTCCAAGAGGCCGGCTTCGAAAGCTGGTTCCTCTAGCCGCCCTACACAAACAGCCACACAGCCCCGGGAACCACCTCAGTCGGTTCCACCACCTTCTCAGCCCACACCATCTGTGCCCCCTCCAATGCCTGAGCAGCCCAATGAATTTTGGAGCATCAAGGGCTTCGCCAATGAGTATGTTTTTCACCCGGAATTATTTGACCAACAAACTACCACACAGTGGGCGAGTGAATACCTTGAAAAAGCCCAGCTAACCTTCCTGTGCACTGAATTTAGTGCCCATTTTTATCCTCGTTTAGTGCGCCTGTTTTACCAACATATGCGCCGCGAGGACGAGAAGAAAATTTACACTAAAATTGATGGGCGAGATTATATTTTTGACTTAGATGACATGGCTGTGGCACTACGTTGCCCGTTGAAATACTCTAAAACCATGGGATTAGGTCCTCCCTTTCCCAAACCAGTCCCTTCTCACGAGGTAATGACTCAAATGACAAGGACGCCACGGTCCGTAGGTCCATTGTTCGCACACATATGCCAGAATCTATGTGGATTTTGGATAAAATTTTTAAGACTACCCTTTACCCTCTTGGACATAAATCTGAGCGCACCGGTCCCCTCCAACAGATTTTATTTGCTGCTTTTAAAGAGCGATGGTTTAGTGCTCCTGAGGTACTTTTAAAGGGGCTTATCAAGGCACGTGAGAAAATGGGAAAGCAAATCAAAACGCCGAAGAAGGGCATTCCCTATGCCCGTTTAATTTCTATCATGATTGAAAATTATCAAGCGGGTCCCGAATATGACATTTCTCCTACGAACTCAAGTCTCTGCTGGTAGAAAGATGTATAAAATTTGGTCAATTGGGGTCAAACCTCGACGCTTGTGAAACCTCTTAAAGAACCGGTTCCTGATGCGGATGCACGTGATGCCGATGAGGATCCTGCTCATGTTGCCCCTGCTCAGCCCCCACAGAGCGATATCCTTACGCTCTCAGAGTTCACACGACAGATGACCGCGATGAGCCATCAGATTCAAGAGCTCACCCACCACACCTGCTCTATGCGTCAGGAGTTGGATGTCCATGGCGGCGCTCTCTCTTACCTCATGCAGCATGCCTTTCCCGATGACTACACCACGTATATGGCGATATCCGAAGCTTGATATCGCCTTCGACATCGGTACCGATACTAGTATTCCTCCTTCGGCCACTACTGATGCGGGTGATGATGCTGCTGGTGACGGTGTTGGGATCGGGCGGGTCCATCTACAGTTGGGGATTCTTAGTATGCTTAGGAGAGGGGTTACTGATTTATTTTTGTCACTATCGGTCTGTACTTATTATACAGCTTGGATTATTAGGACCTGGTGGTCCTTCTTTTATTTTTACATTACGGATTATTAGGACCTGGTGGTCCTTCTTTTGTTATCCTTTATTTTTCTGTCTTTGCGTGATTTTAGATCCCTTGTTTAGCCTTGTTTGTATATATGGATTATTCAGCATGAGTTTACTTTTGCATATATTTTGGTAAATATTTCTTTTAGACACTTGTGTGGGTTTGTACATCCCTCGATTCTACGTGTTAGTTTTGATACATTTGATCTCTTTGTGACTTCAATCGCGTGCATCAGTCTCCTAAGACGTGACACTTGGGGTGTGGGCATCCATGTACGGATGCAATCCACTATGGCTTTTTCATGCCACATGCAGTACATCCATGTTACTACGGATCCCATCCCTTGGCTTACGTGCCCTGTGGGATCGTACCACGGTGCCCATGTTTTCTATTCTTTTATTATGTCGGTGTGTATCATGTTCAATTTTTTAAAACTCCTAAGGAGGGGTGAATGTAATATCCCTAATATTTTCGGTATATTTTCGTTTATCTCGGTAAGTGTGCCCGGAAAATGCTGTAGAATATTTTTGGACTTTTGGTAAGCTAAGGCTTTGGTAAGACTAATGGCAAAAGGAAATTGTCGGAAGATGTGTGTAAGTCACGTAACCAATGACTTACACAATAAGGTTTGTGTTTGTGTTTAGTACCGGATAGGTTTTCAACTCTTGTGGATAAGTTAAAAGTATAAAAATCTAGATATTTTTATTACTAGCTTTTGGTTATAAGAGAGAGTGAAAGAGAAATTTCACTTCTCTCACTCGTTAGAAATTTAAGCTCTAAGGCTTTGCCTCATTTGATCCTTGATCTAGAGAGTTTTAGAACCCCTCTTCTCATCTCAACCATTAATTAACCTTAGATTTGTATTCGGATCATTTTGATCTATAGAAAGGGAAGAGTGATGTGGAGAGTGAGAACCTCTGTGATTTGGTTGGTGATGAGTGTGGTCACCTTATTGGATGGGTGATTTGAAGATCTGAACCATTGGTGGAGATTGGTTAGGTGTGTGAATCGGTGCAATGGGATCAACGGTTTAAGCTACAAGAGGTAGGTCGTTGAAACCTCCATGTGTAAATTTAATTATGTTTTGTTTAGAGTAACATATATGTGTGAAATAAAGAAGAGGTTTAGCTGTGAAAAAGATCGGAAAAAGAACCGTGAATGTCAAAGTGCACGACCCACGGAACACAAATTCATTGTCGATTTCAAAATCGATCGTCGAATTGAAATCGACAAATCGATTTGAAAATCGTCGTCAATTGATGAATTAAGGCACGATGCACGAATTTGGGAATTGATGGTCGATTTTGGATTCGACCATCGAATTTCAAATCGACCACTAAATTGAATTCGGTCAATCATCTGTTCACGGCATTCAAATTTTGTTGGATTTTGATCCGCAAATCTCTTAGTTTGATTTTTTGGTTTTATATTAACGAGAGTGTTAATATAGTTTATTTGTTGGGAGTCCTTGGTGAGGATTTGTTTTGTGCTTGATTGGAAGCTCTTTGATAAGGTAGGGGAACCTTGTATTTTATTTGCATTAAATTGTAAGTAACTGTTTTCTTTGTTAAAATAAGAAGTATAATTTGGAAATTGAGTTACTGCACACGCATGAATGAAACTCTGATTTTATGACACAAATCTGAAAATTTGGAAACCTTGTTATAACTAAGAACTTTGCAAATTGGACCTCAGAACCTCAGTTAAATCTTGAATCAGAACTTTTGAATCGAACTTAAAATCGATTATGTTATGAATATAAGTATTGAATTACGTTAGCATTTGCATTTGATTTGAGGTACGTCAGAACGATGCCCTAGATTCTACAAACCGTGTTGACGGTATAACTTTGGCGCAAGTTTCCCTCATAGCGTAGGGGCTTGTTGCATTCAGAAAAAGGGTTCATGAACGACGATGGTCAGTAGGGTTTTCCCATCGGTAATACACCTTGCTCTCATGCTATAGGAAATTTGAGAGATAAAATTAAGTTATAAATTTAATATAAGAAGCATGCTCAGTCAGAAAATTTCGAACACATCAGATTATGTATCAGTTTGAACTCAGGATTAGAACTGGAGATTTCGTTTGCAAAGCATCATTTGAAAACCATATTTGATCCGAATTCTGTCTTTTGAAAAACCTTTACTTATAATGAAATGCAAATAGATCTGTTTCCTCTATTGGGCTTTGTTGTTAGCTCACCCTCGACTATACGTCACAGGTGCTGAGACTGATTTGGGATCGGAAGATTTGGAGGATTCTGACTATATTCCTGAGGAGGAATTAGATTTACCTGCTGAGCAGTTCTTCCCTTGATCTCTAGATCCTATATTTTTGGTATTTTGTTTGAATATTGTTTTGAATATTGGGCCCTAGGCCTTATTTTTGTTCTTTTGATATCACTTGAGGAAACATCATCGTGAACCATTAGTTTAGGTGTTGGATTGGCCATCACCGGTGGTTCCTTTTGGTTCCTCATAGTGATAGATTTGTTATATAAAGCTTTTGATGTATGGTTTATCTCTACTTTGCCTCTGTTTTAGATCATTGTTATGTGCCGGCTTCTGTTTGAATACGGCTTATTGAGCAATCAATAAGTTGATGAACCGGCCTTTCCTATACCGTAAGGATTGGAAAAGTCGGGTCGTCACATCATCTAAGCTGTAGCACGAAATATACGCTTCATCCTGTGATTAAATATAGTGAAAGGTTATTTCTCATTTAATAGTTGACCACAATAGATCATATGAGAAGTATCGTATTTTGCTCTAATCTTATGGAATAGAGATCTATACACTACAAAAAAATAGATTATTAGCGGCAGTTTTTTACTCCAAAAAACTGCCGCTATTAACAAAAAACTATTAAAGACTATTAGCGGCAAGGGAATTAGCGGCAGTTTTTTGATAATAGCGACAGTTTTTTGTTGCCGCTAATAGTCTTGTTTTTTAGAGTGATAGATCATAAACTTCAACTCAGACAGCTTAGATTGCGTTTTCGCATGATATGTCTCTAAAATACCAAGTCTTTTGTTAACTTCGGTGCAAGGGCTAATTTTCTGGGTGCAAGTGATGGTTCCCTTTTAAAAACCCACTCCTTCCAACTTCCAAGACAATAAAAAAAGATAAGAGAGAGAGAGAGAGAGGAGAGGAAGAAAAGAAGAGGAAGAAGAGAAAGAAGAAGACACTAAAGAATAGATCCGGCGAAAAAATGTCTAAATCCGGAAGATGAAGAGGAGGAAGAACAAAAATGGGTTTTTTTTACAAAATTTGGGTTTTAATTTCACTTTTTGAGTTTTTTTGCAATACTTGTGGTCTCGGCCGATAATCTCGTATTTTGGAGAAATGTATTTTACATTTTCTGTTAGGTTTGAGAAACTGAGACATTTTGATCCATGATAACAACATAACTTGAAGGACAATTATAAATGGTGGTCAAGTTTTGATAAAAAACTAATGTAGCACAATGTGGCTGACTGTAGTGCTTGAGCCCCACTATGTGTACAACTAGTCACGACACGCCACATAAGCAACCTACAAAATTGTCCACTATATAACTCTGTCCTAACTTTAATTAATAGTAAAAAATGTAACTAAGCCTTCGCTATAAAAGTTGCGGACATAATCAAAACAGACACTACAAAAATAAGGTGTTTCAGCGGTACTTCTTGTTAAGACATATTTTGGTAGGCGACATGACTAATAGCAGCAGTTTAACAAAAAAACTGCCTTCTAATGATCTGTTTTTTTTTATTTTTTTTTTGTAGTGAGAAACATATACATGAAAACCACCAGACAACTACCCGGTTGAAGAGTCAACAAAATCCTTCACATCCTTCAAGAGGGCCTCAGCTTCCACAGGGTCCACGGCTTCAACACCGTGGAAACCGCCCTCCACAAATCTGTCCACCACCCTCACTCCATGGCCCTCTAGCATAGTAGCGAATTCTCGTTGCCGATCATAAAGTGGGTCCCCACCATAACCCCTCACCAGGCACCTAGGCAGCGAACCAATGGCACTGTGGTCTGCACCACTGCCCATCGGATTGCAGTACTCGTGGTCCCTATCTGCCCCGCTTGGCAATGCCAGCTCCCACATAAGGTCCACCACTGCCAACGGCACGTTTGGATCATTGATGAATCTCAATTCCGAACCCGTCCGCTGTTCCCCACCGAAGAAGGGCTGATTGAAGATGAGACCAATTACTTTCAGTGGGTTAAGTTCAAGATCCATGGCTCGTAGCCCGGCGTGATACACCATGTTACCACCCGAGCTGTTTCCCATGAGAAAGCAGCGAGAGAAATCAGCGTAGTTTCTCAACCAAGCATCGCCCGCTCCGTTGGTGGCCTGAGATCGGACCCAGAGTAAGGCCTCGACTGCATCGTCGTAAGCTGCTGGGAGTCGATTCTCCGGTGCGAGTCGGTACTCTACAGAGATGACTAGGGCCGTTAATTCTCTGGCCCACCGGACACAGGAATCGTGGGAGGGCGTAGTTGCGGCGCTAAAGAGGATGAAACCGCCACCATGGTAATCCACTATGATTGGGAGCTTGCAGGAGCCCCGCGGATTCACGGGTCTGAAGATGCGGACCCAGGTCTTGTGGGCGGGATTGAGAGGCACATCTTTGGTTATAACCTGCTGGCCCTGTGCGTGTTCGCCAGTCGGCAGGGAAACTGGGAATGTTGTGGAACGGGTGAGGGATCCATCTGGGTTCCTTGTGATCTGGAGATGATTGTAGGGATCTAATGGAGTTTCTACGACGTTACCTCCCATGATTTATGATGCTATGTATCTCTGGATTTTTATTTATATGTGGCTCCCTTTTAATTTATAGAATTAGAATCCAAGGTTGGTGGTGGTCCTAATTTATAACGTGCTGCATGCGTCTCAAAAACTATAACTTAAGATAAGAGGGAAAGAAAATATAAAATATATTTTTGTAGCATTATTTAGACACCGTGAAAGTGTAACTTCCCCATCTCCTCCAATGAATTTTAATAGACGATTGAGATTGTTTTTCCTTCCAGTCTTCCAAGAGAGGGATCTTGCGATCATGGCCTACTTTGAGTTACTCAATTATTTATTTCAAAAAGTGATCCTAAATCATATTTTTGCGTGATATATGTCGCGTGATTTTAGGATAACTTTTTGGAATATGTACCCTTAAAATTGACCATCTGATTATATGCCACTAATCTCAAGATTGGTTGAATGAAAGATAAAGTCAAAAAACGATCTCGATTTGTTGGAATTTGATATCTTGAGACGTGAAACTTGTCTGCCTTCTTCCCAGCTGGCTTGGCTTGCCGCTACAGCGGGAACAGAAAAGAAAAGAAGCAAGAAGAATCACTAAACAAACAAGAAAGTGAAAACTTCAAAAATTATTTTTTTAAAGTCATTTTCGTACGACACTAATTAAATAATAAAATTAATAATTGGGTACCTTTATTTTCAACCCAAGATTCTTCCTCTCAACTCAGGTTTCACATGTTTAAATAGTTGATTGCTTTGAATCATATAGATATTGTTTTTCCTCCAATCTTCCACACAGTACATCTTGAGGTCATTGTCTTATTATAGACAGTTAAATTTTTATTCCACATGAAACATCCAAAAAACTGATCCAAAAATAAGTTTGATGTAGCCGATCAGTATGCTCACAGCAAAGCAAAAATCCTTCATCTATGATAAAAAGTTCTATGCGGCCGTCCTATCTCTTTGATATTAGAAACATTATCTTAAGCCGCAAAAGCTTTTTCTTATGTATGCCACATGGAATCAACATCGCTTTGATGGGAGGCACGTTATCTTAAGATCTATTGTGTCTAAGATTGGGATGAAAAACAATCTCTCTCATCTGAGTCAAAGCACTCAATGATTTTTACGTTATAAACACATTTTTTAAATAATTTTTTCCTCATTTTGTCAAAAATATATTTATTGTAATATATGCTAACATTTTCATCACTTTTTTCACAAATGCTTCCCAACTTTTTTGCCAATTTTGCCAATTTTTTCACGTTGATTATCATTTTTTTTGCCTTATCGATACTTTATCAAATTTCATTGTCGTAACTTTTTTTTTTTTTTTTTTTTTGATACATCGTCTTGGTAACTATGTAAACAATCAAGTCATCTTAAACAGTAGTTCATACATTGAACAAAATTGGGCCCAAACTCAGTTGTGGGATATAAAGCCACCGATCAATCCATGCTAAACTGTTTACCTTTATTTGCAATCCAAGATTATTCCTTTTCAGCTCGGTTGTGCTTGATTAAAATGTTGATTGCTTTGACTCAAGATGATGGAGATCTTTTCTTTTGTCCCAATCTTCGGCTCAATAGATCTTGAGATCATGGACCTGCTATTACCTATATAGATTTTGATTAAGCGTGGCATACATACCAAAAAATGAGCATTATCATAGGCAAACATCAAACATAGTTCTCATATAACTTTTTTATATGTGTACCATGTAGAATCAAAATCTGATCGTCCAATGGAAGGTCCATGATCTAAAGATCTATTGTGTCAAAAATTGAGACAAAAACAGTCTCCATTATATGATCCAAAGCAGTCTAAGTGCTTAAGCATGTGAAACCCATGTTGAAGAGCAAGAATTGGGTTGAAAATAAAGGTACCCGGGCGAAAATAAGCGGAAGGTCATAAAACAATTAACAAATGGGGATGGTATGGATGAGCCATCAATTAGATCTACAATCCAACGGATTCTGATCTCAGTTAACAATGAGGGTTTTAGGGCACTTGACCAAACAGGGAACCAATAGACAAAATAATAAGCATTTTATACTAATTTAAAAATAATAACAATACAGGGTTTTATAATAAAAGAGTTTACTGAACACCTCCTATTATAAAATTACATATTTACCCATGATTTACAAATTATTAAGCCTTTAATACAGGGTAGTCTGATCATTTGCAAAATAAGATGGATAGCCGTTTAACTAAATATTTTATATAATTTGCCTCTTTGGTAAAATATTTGAAATGGGGATAAAATTGACATTATTTTGGAAAAGAGAGTTATTATGGTAAATTTTCCAAGATTTTATATGGATATTGGCTCTAATTTATTGTTACAATTTGTTTATGAGATTATTGTTTATGCATTTTGCAAACAAATATCTTTAATCACTCTCATAATGTCTACGTCTTGTTTCTCATCCTTCTAATATATGGAAAATTTTACCTTATATGTTGTTGTCACATACATAGCTAGTTAAATGCATGCCACGAGACTATCTGAAATAGATTTTTATTCCAAGGGTGGTAATTCCAATCTTTTACACAATATATATATATATAAATTTTACCTTATATGTTGTTGTCACATACATAGCTAGTTAAATGCATGCCACGAGACTATCTGAAATAGATTTTTATTCCAAGGGTGGTAATTCTAAGCTTTTACACAATATATATATATATATATATATATATATATATATATATATATATATATAAATTTTACCTTATATGTTGTTGTCACATACATAGCTAGTTAAATGCATGCCACGAGACTATCTGAAATAGATTTTTATTCCAAGGGTGGTAATTCCAATCTTTTACACAATATATATATATATATATATATATATATATATAAATTTTACCTTATATGTTGTTGTCACATACATAGCTAGTTAAATGCATGCCACGAGAATATCTGAAATAGATTTATATTCCAAGGGTGGTAATTCCTATCTGTTACACAATATATATATATATATATATATATATATATATATATATATATATATATATATATATATATAAATTTTACCTTATATGTTGTTGTTACATACATAGCTAGTTAAATGCATGCCACGAGACTATAAATAGATTTTTATTCCAAGGGTGGTAATTCCAATCTTTTAAATATATATATATATATATATATATATAAATTTTACCTTATATGTTGTTGTCACATACATAGCTAGTTAAATCCATGCCACGAGACTATCTGAAATAGATTTATATTCCAAGGGTGGTAATTCCAATCTTTTACACAATATATATATATATATATATATATATATATATATATATATATATATATATATATATTTGATAAGTAAGCCAAATATATTAAATAAAGAAAAAAGAAAATAAATAAAGAAGATTAGTGACTTATATCATAAGGTACTTGTTCTATCCAATGACAGACCTTTATCGACCATAGAAGTCAACCAAATGGGGAAAAGAATATTATAGCTCGGAAGAGGCCAGCGAGCAAGACCATCTAACACCCATTAACCTCACGAAAGCCTTGCTTCTCAACATAAATTACCTTGTAGCTCCATCTGAATTTGATCATTGAGATTAGCAATGACCCAAGGAACTGATCCTCCCATGAGCGGCTTGCTTATTACTATGGAATCAGATTCAATAATCAGTTTTTTATGGAAGCCTTTAGTCATCTTAACACCAATTAAAATGGCTCGAGCTTCAGCTTCATTGTTCAAAACACGTCCGTAGGCATTGCTAAGAACAACAATAAAATCACCATTATCATCCTTGATGATACCTCCACCGCCAGAAGGGTCAGGATTGTCCAACAAAGAACCATCTGCATTGAGTTTAATACAATTCATATTTAAGCGGTGCCAATATACCATAGCTTTCTTAATTTTTTTAACAGCCACAGGCACTCCAATCCACGACAAAGACTCTTCTCCTGCTTCACTGTTATTACTAAGGTCTACTGACCATTTGCAAGCATTCCTGAATATATCATCTACAGTAGCAGCCTTATCTTCAACATTATTGATCGATCAACAAGGTGTTGATCGATCACTGAGTGTGGAATTGATCGATCAACAAGGTGTTGATCGATCACTGAGTAGGGAATTGATCGATCAACAGTGGTGGTGATCGATCAATTTATATATATAGGATAGAAACATTACTGGCAGAGAGTTGGGGAATTTTGGGTTAATATTGGTGATCGATCAACAAGGTATTGATCGATCAATTGACTGGGTATTGATCGATCAACAGTGGTGGTGATCGATCAACACAGAACCCATTGATCGATCAACCAACATGGTGATCGATCAATTGTGTACAATATATACAAACAGTTTGTGCTTTGGTGATCGATCAACAAGGGTGTTGATCGATCAATAAAGAGTTCATTGATCGATCAACAAGGTATTGATCGATCAATAAACCCTGTTTTCAGACAGTTAGAAATTTTATATGTAAGAACCACTGGACATTGTACCAGTTCACAATCTGTCACTCTAACACCTAGAGTAACATGTTTATGGTCTAGGATCAGACTAAGATGCCTTGAAAAAGCTTTGGATTTGCTTAGAAGGAACTTGATCCGAGGTAGGGGAATTCAACCGAAATTGCATTTATTTTTGATCTCATGGTTTATATCTGTCATACATATCTCAGCATAGTTTAATTCTGTTTTAAAAGCATGTTTAGCATATGTATGAGCATTCTATTATGTACTTGATCCGACATTTGATATCCGTATCCGAAATCTGAATTCTGTTAAGTATGATAAGTATGCATGTGATTTGAGGTTTGATATTCAGTAAAAATCCCACCGACTCGGCGGTATATCCGTTTCAGGCACACTTGTGCATTTGCTTTGTAATCCTCGGCACAATTGCACTCCATGTGTGGGGCATTGTTGCAATTCCGAAATTGTTCATGTGAACGACGATGGTTGGGATTATCCATCGGACCAAATCTGGCTACCACGTGCTATACTCACGGGAGTTACTTAATTATAATACACTAAGTCATTATATGTTGTATTCATCAATTCTGTACTATTTTGGATAAATGTCTCATGTTTTATACATCTGTTGCATATTTTCAGTTTTGTCCTTTGATGACCATGTTATGCAATTAGAATGCAAATTTATTTGGAATTCATCTATTGAGCTAGGATGTAGCTCACCACATTTTATAGCGTTTAGGTTACGGCGATGACTCCCGAGCGGAGGCGACCAGACTATCGGCCGATCACGAGTGAGTGAGAACGAGGAGATGGGCGTTCGGTGACGACTTTTACCCATAGGGGTATAGCTTAGACAGTTTTGGGGTTTTAGGTTTGTTTGGAGACTTTGGATTATGTGTGCCTGGTGGCCACTTTTGTATTAATTTTTGTAGATATTTTATTTCTTTTATAGTGTTATTATACATTCTATCGGAACCATCATTGGGAACCATTGTTTGGGTGATGGATGTCTGTCACCGATGGTTCTTTTTGGTTCCTTTTTGAGGATGTATACTTTTTACATTTATAAATGAAGGTTTCTTTATTGTTCTTACTTTTAAATTGATTCATTAGATGACTCTACTTACCGCTGTGGGATTTTATCTGTATATTTCCGCTTTATATACAGATATTGTGTGATTTGTCCTGGGGATCATCCAGAGCAATGATCCTGATGGCACGGATTTCTGAGCACAGAAGTCCGGGCTGTCACATGAGAACTCATAAGTTTTGGAAATTCTGAACCTCATCTTTGAATGTGAATTTTTGTATTAGAACTCCGAAAAATCCGAAAATGTGTTATATACATAAAATCTGATATGTTTAGCATTTGCATTCGATTTGAGGTCTATACGAACGAAACCCTAGATTTTGCCAACCGTGTTGACGGTAACTCAGCCTTGTGCAAGTTTCCCTCATTACGTAGGGGCTTGTTGCTCTTTCTGAAAAAGGATTCATCAACGACGATGGTCAATAGGGTTTCCCATCGGTGATACTCGTGCTCTTATGCTATATGTAATTTGGAAGATAAATTTAAGTTATAAATTTAAGATAAGAAGAATGCCTAATTCAGAAATTTGAAAACATCAGAACATCAGATCTATTAAATCATTTTTGGCTTACTATTTTAGAATTGAAATTTAGATATCAATGCATGTTTTGAAAATCATATCTGATCTGATTTTTATCTTTGAAAAACCTTTACTTATGATAAAATGTAAATGGATAAGTTTCCTCTATTGAGCTTCGATGTTAGCTCACCCCGACTATACGTCACAGGTGCTGAGACTGACTTAGGATCGGACGATCTTGACCTGGAGGACTCTGACTACATTCCTGAGGAGGAATTAGAGACTTCGAGAGGAGTTCTTTCCTGATTTGAATTTGTTTTAGTACTTTTGTTTAGAATTATTTTTGAATTATGGGCCCTAGGCCATTTTTTTATCATTTTGACATCACTTGAGGAACCATCATTAGGAACTATTATTTTAGGTGTTTGGATTAGCCATCACCGGTGGTTCTTTCTAGTTCCTCTTGGTGATATATATTTTTGTATGAGCTTTTGTCCTTGCTTTGTCTTTTGGTTTTGTTTAGACCTATGCTTATGCTGCCGGCTTTAGTTTGAAATACGGCTTATTGAGAAATCAATAAGTTGATGAACCGACCTTAATTTCCTATACCTTAAGAATTGGAAAAGTCGAGTTGTCACACGTACCATAGCTGAACAAGGGGCTACTTACCTTTAAATTGGTAACACTCACCAATTTGTATTTCAAAGGCTTAGAGGTAGGGTTGTCAAACCTCTGAGTTTGTATGGCATTGGGCAACAAACTTTACCAGTCAGGTCAGATGTGGTGGGGCAAAGGCATATGACCTGACCTTTGGCCTTAGGGTCAGATTGAGGCGGGTCAACTAAAAGGTGGGGTCAGGTCAACCTGGCCAACTTGATATTTTCCATACATAATCAAGGTAGATAAGGGATTTTAAATCAGGTCAGGTCAAATTTTGTGATCGCTTCAAAACCTAACCACCATTTATAGATTACCTTTATTTCCACCCACAAATTCTTTCCATCCACCCACGCTCCCACGTGCAAGTAAAAAAAATTAAAAAGTCTCCCTGAAATTCGAGAGCCAAATACACCTACCCTTTCCTTTATTTCCACCTCCAATTCCAAAGATGCAAACCCCACACTCCCGAGCTCTCCTTCTTCTTCTTCCTCTCGTTCCCGCGCTACGACCTCTTTGAACACCGAGCATATCTCACGCTCCCACGTTCGTTCTTCTTCGCTTAGTTCGACACCCATGACTGTCTTCTTCTTCTTTTCGGTACACCCACATATTTTCTTCTTTCTCTCGTTTTGATTTTGATATGGGTATGAAGGACGCGGATGATAGCTCCGAAGAGCTACTCTCATATGATGATGATTTAGAGTTCACCCAACTCTCTCAGACACAATCACAACCTCCTGCACAGGTAAATGAGTTTTTTTTCATTCTATTTATATTCATTTTCCATTATATATTATTTTTTATTATATAAATTTTTATTCCATTTGTAATCATTTTCATTCTATTATTATTCATTCTATAATAATATAATTTCCATTATATTATTTTTCATTTGAAGTAAACTTAAGATTTGGTAGTGGTAGTAGACTTATTTTAGATTTTATTTCTATTATTTTTTATTATAATATTTTTTATTCTATTTGTTTTCATTCTAATTTCATTATTTTTCGTTCTATTTGTATTAGTTTTCATTATATAATTTCTCATTCTAAATAAATTTAGGGTTTTGTAAAAGGATTATTTTTTAATTTATTTGTATTATTTTTTATTATATTATTGTTAATTCTATTCATATTAGTTTTCATTATATAATTTTTCAATTTAATTAAACTTAGGGTTTTTATGCATTAATGAAAAATGATTTGCTAGGTTCCATTCTATTTCTATATCGAATTTATTTATGAAAGAGTAATATATATTTTTGATTTTTGACGGATTGACTTTGGTTCAAAATAGATTGGCTTTGGTTAAAAAAGGATTGTCATTGAATCTTTGAGCATTTCGAAGTAAGTTACGAGAGAGTATAAGTTCGTTCATTTCAATAGTGATTATGTTCTGAACATTATGTTATTATATTCAGGTGGACGATACGCAATCACAGAACACGGACTTTACTCTTCTTATGACTACAAATCAGCTCTTTAGTACTCATGAAAATAATAGAGTAGGTTAGCAATATCGCAAAATAAAGCGAGTATGCTTTCTATCATCGGCGTATGTATGGCGGCGATATCGAGATGATTGTGCAAAGGATGGTCATCTCGATTAGCGAGCGATCTAAGAACTTCAACTCTTCTAATGATGATGAGAAAGTTATGGCCAAAGATTATTCGGTCATTAACCTGGATTGATCTCTTCCCAGGAATTTGATAGTTTTTTTAGTTGGGAGTGGGGTATATACATGGTATATACATATAAATGATGAAAATATTATGATCATGCCAACAACTTTTTGTGTAACTGATATTGATACAAGTACTATGAAATAATACATAATTGAATACAAAAGAAATTTTTTTGTTAAAGTGTATATTTTGTTGAAGTGTATTTAATGCTTATAACAGTTGGGATTAATCATTCTAACTTTCATATGCTTCATTTAAGAAATCGATATATTCAGCTTTGTATGTCATCTACACCAGATAAAACATGGGATCCCATGATACCATATAATATGGATACTTACTAAATGATTTTCATGTTTAGAAACAAAGGAGCTTTGAAGAGATTGATCAGTTGGCCATAAATTCTACTAAGAACCTCCTCAACGCAGACACAAAGTAATCAATCATTTGTTGTTTACAAAGATAATTAATACTCTACTAAGTAAGAACTCTACTTGTCATGCATAAATTTTATAATTAATCAAATAAGTCCTATAGAAAAAATGTGGGCTATGATTAAATATAATAAAAAAATTGTTATGTGAGTCTGACGGTGGGCATGCTATAAGGTTTGTTGAGGGGGGGCTGCTTCCTTAAAGGTAAGAGATTTCCTTAGACTATAGGATTATTTTGTAGACATTATAAATTGTCATTTTCGTAAGAACAGTCATAGTCACCAAGTGAATGCCCATTATGACATGGGAAGTTGGCCTTGGCACATAGTATAAAAGAAAGATTTGATAATGGGATGCTTGTGTCATGTATCTACCTCGTCTTATTTTAAGTCCATGATTTAAAGATCCTTATGCAAAAAATTAGCACAATTCGACAGTTGATATAATTCAATGTAGTGTGTTGGATTATCAAATCCTATAGAAAAAAGTGAGGTTGGATTTAACAAAAAAAAAAAAAGTATTGGAGGATTTTTTTTAAAAAACTGTTCTGTGGGTCTGACGGTGGGCACCCATCGTCACATATATAAAACTAACGGTGAGCACCCACTGTAAGAGTTTTTTTTTACAAAAATATGTCTTTTAACGGTGGGTACCCACCATCACATACATAAAACTTTGATAAATCTGTCTTTTAACGGTGGGTACCCACCATCAGAAGGCAGATTTTTTTTAAAAAAACTTTGACAGTGGATATCAATCGTTAGTTTTATGTATGTGACGGTGGGTGCCCACCGTCAGACCCACAGAACAGTTTTTTTTTTTTTTAAATCCCCCAATACTTTTTCTTTTTGTTAAATCCAACCCCAAGGAAGAAATGGTCTGACGGTGGGTGCCCCCTGTCAAGTATATAAAAGTGACAACAGACACCTGATCGATTTAGAATGTAACCCTTGCAAGTGCACAAGATCTATTGCAGTATGGCAAGAACAGGGGTGTCGAACCCACAGGGAAACGTGAATTTTTAATTAATTCTTTTAGAGATTTTAAAAACGTCCCTAAGGAAGTACCAAAGGGCAGATTCAATTTTACCAAAAACTTAACACACTTTTCCTAAATGCAGAAAAATAAATTAATCTAAACAATTAATTACTGATAAATCTACGAACAATATTAAAATGAGATCAAGGAATATGCTACCCCAGATTCGTACCCCTTTTCTATCATTAAAACCCACAGTTTCATTAAATCATCATTCACACCATCATTCATCTAGAAAAATGACTTGAAATAAAATATGATCATCAATCCCGCATACCCTATCTAAAAACAATGATACCATTGCGGTATGAGTCATGTAAAAAGCATAGCGTATCTCATGATATTTAGATCACGACAATCAGCACATAATCGCTCTACAGCCTAGATCAGCCTGCAGGTCCAGATCTAGCGATTACGGCCGTTGATACGCGCAATCAACGGTCATAACAAAGCATTTAAAATATTTTCAATCACACAAACTTTGAGCAAAACGATTCCATGATAACAATAATAGACTGAGGTATTAATCATAAACATAGGTACTTATCTGGGATCGCATCTTCCCGATCTCGATTGGCGCTCATCTTTGGTGTTTGATCTCCTTTTCTTTCAAAGTCATTCCTCTTTTATTTCTTCCAAAAGATATTTGCAATTGTTTTTCCTAAATACAATCTATGAATTTCTCAGAGAAAAATAATGCAAATCCTAGGTACAATCTACCCTGAATAAACCCTAGAAGAAGGAGAGAAGAAGACTTGAAAAGATGAAGAAAATATTCCCCCAAAGTGAAGAGCCCTAGAAACTAAAAAGAAAGGATGAATAATATTCTATTTGCAAAAAATAATAATCCCCTAGGAAACTCGTGGCTTCCTTTTATAATAGCCTAACCCTAATACCTCTCTCGATTGACATCTAAGAGTAATTTTCGTGAATTCCCGCCTAGCTTTGCATCAGATACTGCCTCGGTATTTTGCTCATAATTTTCTGTACCGAACTCGGATTGAGGTGATTCTTGAAGCGTTGGAAAGCTGACGACGAGCTCTACAACTTTTATGTTTTAGCAATTTCCTGAATCTGACGTCTTGAAGGTCCAAATTGAGCTGCAAGTCGCACTAAGTTCTCAATGACCCAAAATAGCAGTGTTTTGACATTATTTCCGGGATTCTTGGGCTGTTTTACAAACTTGGACTGTATTTGCTTGAAACACTTCAAATCTAGCAAATCTCATCAGATAGCCTTCATCGGACGGCTAAATATAGGTATTTAGGGGTGAAATATCATCATATTTCACTACTCATCACACCCCCAAACCTACACTTTGCTAGTCCTCGAGTAAAGAGAATGATAGAAATATAAAGCAAATCAAACCTAAAATTTAAATGCCACTTTCAGTAGGGAACACGATTGCACTTAGCATGTGCAACAAGCCTTTAAACCCCTAGGTGATCCCTAGTGGAGGAGTTGTGTCTCGAGGGTTTGCGTGAAGTTACCCACAAACTTCCAAAATTTCAAACCATCGGTAAAATTGAGTTTTCAAAATCTGATTTTTATAACATATATTTAACTTCAAAGCTCAAAATCAATAATCAATTCAACATGCAAATTCTCAATTTTAAATAACAATGTTACACTAATCATACCAATATCCATTCAAATTAGTCTAATGCTCCAAATCGTTAGATAACTCATCCATTCATGCTTAAACGCGTAGTGTGTGCATACCAAAACCAAGATTCATCCATCTAACTAGTCCAAACGGAAATCATCGGATCTGTTGTCTTGACTCAATCCTCACTTTAGGTATACTCTCAAAATAAAATCACTGATTGGTAAGTTTCGCACACATGTGAGAGATCAATACAAAGCAAATAAAAGGTCTCACATGATAAATGAAACACGATGCAATCAATGAACAAAAATAAATCTCATAAGAACAGATACTTGTATATCCTAAGCATGTCATATCAAGTGTCATAAGTATTATATATTGACTCTCCACAAGACAATTACCAATGCAAGATCGGATCATGAAGGTCTTTTGTAGGGTTGTAATGGGGCTCAGGTAAGGGTAAGAAAGAAAGGAATTGTGATTCAAAATTTGAGAAATTGGAAAAGGAACTAACCGATTTTTTTATTTTTTTTTTTTTATTTCTCTTTCCTTTTTTTTTCTTTTCTAATTTCCCACCATTTTTTTTTTCTTTTCAATATTTTTCTTTTCTCATTCTTTCTTCTCTTTTTGATTTCCTTTTCTTGAAGCACCTCATTTTTCATTCCTTTTTTTTTTTGTTTTTCTCTTCCCTTTTTTTCTTTTTATATTTGCCATACACTCAAGAAAACACCATAACTCATTATCTCTCACTTACTCTCTTTTCGCTCATTTTCATCCCTCGTTCCTAATTTCTAAATAAGAAGGGTAAAGCTAAATTTTAAATTGTGAAGGGTTAAAGTTAACGTGGCTTATCAAAGAATGTATAAAGGGTAAATTTTTCTATAGGCTCAAAGGGTACTAGAAGGATAAATTTATATGAGGGGGCATTTTAAGCACAAACGAGCCAAAGATGGCCTTCAATCATTTCCTTAAAAGATGGTAACCTTGCCTATTTGTCTTGAGTAGATATACAGTACGTTCTAACACAATAATATGAATTTGATATCATGCAAAGTCACAAGCCAAAATAAAATGTATGAGATTATGCAAAATAATTCGTATTCAAAGAAAACTCCGAGTTTATATATTCACTCATCAATGACGGGAAATTAGCCCTAAAGCTTACTGGGTTTAGTCTCCACTAAGAACCTAAGATTCAACGTTCAAAATAGTTCATCGATTTCTAAGTCTTAGCTTGGTATAAGTGCAAAAATTCTAAGCATGAATTACAGAGTCATCCACAAATTATCACATTAAGCTTCATCATCCTAGATACAAGTATTCAAAATATGACATCAATATTCTCAAAATTAAATTCACATGCATCATCAACTAAAGTTTGAAAACTATTGCAAAGTAAATCATGTATGATGGTTCCAAAAATTTTTTTTTTTTTTTTCAAAGAAAATCAAAATAAGTGATGAAAGATAGATAATCATACATACCCCAAACCTAAAAATGACAATGTCCTCATTGTTTGAAATAAGTAGGTACCCCAAACCCGTTGAAAAGTACCTCAACACAAAGATCAAAGAGAATATGGGCATCAAATTAGAACATGACCAAAAATAGATTGAAGGTAATGTGGCTACACTAATTTGGAAATTAAAAATAACCTAAACTAAACTAAAACTAATATTCTAGAACTAAACATACGAAAAGAGAAATAAATCCTAAATCCTAAACTAAACCTCGTGTCCAACTCCTAAATAAAACACTAATCGGGTTGCCTCGTGAAGTCGAGTTTAAGTGTCGACATTCGACCTCTTCATTGATCAAGAATCTGGATCACTAAGGTGCATCGCCTCAATCTTAAATCGGGTCATCGGCTCAAACATTGGTTTGAGTCTTGCCCATTCACTTTGAAAACTCGATTGTCCAAGGCTTTGAATTTCAATTGCAAGTGCTCACTAATGGAAACAACTGAAACGGGCCTTCCATCTAGATTTCAATTTCGGATGAAGCTTAAGTCGGGAATTGAATAACCAAACTTTTGGCCAACATGAAACTCCTTCCAGAAATTAATTGATCGTGCAACTTTTGTACCTTTCCTTGTACATCTTTGAATTTTCATACGAGCGTAACTCTTCTAATTCACTCAATCGTAACCTTCGATTCGACCTACGCTTGCATATCGAAATTAAATCGCTTTGATCGCCTGTAATGCCTTATGCTCCAATTCGACGGAAGATGACATGCCTTCCGTAGACAATTACGAAGGGAGACATTTCGGTGTCTTGAATGCGACGATAGGCCCACAAAGCATCGATAGCCGGTTTGACCAATCTCTTCTATCCCGTCTTTTTCTAGAATTCGCTTGATTTCGGTTAGACACTTCCACGACCACTAGTCTGGATGGATGGTAATGCGAAGCGACTTTGTGAGTGACGTGCTTCTTCATTAAAGTGGCAAAATGGCTATTGCAAAATGCGAACCGCCATCACGATGATTGCTCTTGGGATCCGAAATCGGTTAAACACATGTTCTCTCGTAAATTTGACCACAACCTTGTGATCATTTGATCGGGTTACACGACTTCAATCCATTTGGAGACATAGTCAAACCACGAATATATGAATACCCAAAGGATGGTGGAAAAGGACCCATAAAGTCAATCCCCAAACATCGAAAATTTCAACAATCGAATTGGATTAAGGGGCATCATATTTCGTGTGAAATATTGCCAAGTTGACACCGTTGGCATTCCTTGCGGTGATTGAGTCACACGAAGATTGAGGGCGATAGAATCCGCTTTGAAGGATTTTACATGCGGTCTTCGTCTCCGAAATGGCCTCCACAGCCCAAAGATGGCAAAAATTTAGGACGCTTAGTTGCTCGTTTCCGCACGCATCTCCTAATGATCGATCCGCGAATTTAAACAAATATGGTTCATCCCGAAATAGTATTTTATTTGGGAGAAAAGAGATTCTTATCATTCTTACCCCACTCGGTGGAATTCGCGATGACGAGATAATTCACGATGTTAGCAAACCACGGAACTTTTGCACCAGCTACATCAATTGTCATCAAATGTTCATCCGGAAATGTGTCACGGATGGTCTCAGGTATAGATGATTCTTCAGGCAGAATTCTAGACAGATGATCAGCCACAACGTTCTCAACCCCCTTTTTATCTTTAATCTCAAAGTTGAATTCCTGGAGAAGCAGGATCCAACGGATCGTCCTTGGTTTCGCAGCCTTCTTTGCTAAAAGATATTTCAAAGCGAGTGGTGCGAAAAGACCACTATTTTCGATCCAAGCAAATAGGAACGGAATTTGTCCAGAGCATACACCACAGCTAATAAGTCCTTCTCGGTGGTGGTGTAATTGAGTTGGGCATCAATTAATGTCTTGCTAGCATAATAAATTACGTGAGGTAATTTATTCACCCTTTGCCCTAAGACAGCTCCGAGCGCATAATCAGATGCAGCACACATGAGTTCGAATGGTAAAGAATAATCGGTGGTTGGATTATTGGTGCATTTGATAAGAGTTCACGCAATTTTAGGAATGCCTTTATGCAATCCTCATCAAAATCAAAAGACATCTTTGCCAAGCAAAGTGCACAATAGTTTAACCTTGCTAAAATCCTTAATGAATCTTCTATAAAATCGGCATGCCCCAAAAATGATCGAATTTGTGAACACTTTTAGGAGGTGGTAAATTGCAATTAAGTCGACCTTCGCCTTATCAACTTCAATTCCTTTCGTTGAAACAATATGCTAACACAATTCCTTGTTGAACCATAAAATGGCTCTTTTCGGTGAGAACAAGTTTGGAATCTACACAACGTTGCAACACATGAAAGATGATTCAAACAAGAATTAAATGTTTTTCCAAAAACCGAAGTCGTCCATGAAGACTTGATGAATTTGTCGATCATGTCGAATATGGCCAACATACATCGTTGAAGCGTGGCGGAGCATTACATAAGCGAATGGCATCGCCCTTGATATGCAAGCGTACCATATGGACACGTGAATGTTGTCTTCTCTTGATCGGTGGAAAAGCGGGCACTTGATTGTATCGAATAACCATCAAAGAAAGCAATAAAACTCTTGCCCATTCTTCTCAAGAATTTGATCAATGAGCGGAAGGAAAATGATCTTTTACGGTGGTGTTCAATTTTCGATAATCAATGCACACCGCCATCCGGTAGTTTCACAGTGGGCACCAATTCTCCCTCCGTAGTTTCTTTCCTTTGTAATTCCGGACTTTTTGAACGATTTGTCTTTGGACTAACCCATTCACTATCGGAGATCGGATAGATGATTCCGGCCGAGGAGTTTAATGATTTCCTTTAAAAACGACTTCTTGCATGTTGGATTAAATCGCCTCTGTGGTTCCCTCGATGGTTTACTCTCATCCTCGGATGTATTTTATGCATACATCTTGATGGGTCAATCCCCTTGAGATATAAGGTCCATCAGGTCCATCCTTGTGCTCTTCGGCACCTTCAACAAATCATTCTCTTGTTCTTAGATAATGTGGATGAAATTATCCTTTGGAAGTGTTTCTCGAGGTCCCGGAAAAGCATATTTGAGGACTTAGGCAATTGTTTCAATTCCACGGTTGGTGGTGCTCAATTGATGGAGTCGGCACACATCCTTTACCTCGATGGGTAGTGGTTCTACCTTAGTCACAACTTCACATAAGTTATCATCTTGACATGATGAATTTGACTTTTCTCTTACATTGCTTCCTTTCAAGCCCTTTGTCCTCATAGATGGCTAACAAAGCGGTTTCAAATTCCTCTTTGGTGAGCATTGATGGTAATGCTTCATCCACCACCGTCCATCGATCGATGTAAAAACATTGACCTCATCCTCATTAGAAATGGTTCGCGCATGGAATATGTTAAGCGACTTTCATGTTTCCAAAAGCGTCCATGACTCTGTCGACAATTAATGCAAGCGTTGGCGTTGGCGAGAAGCAGGGCGTCCAAGAATAATTGGGACTTGATTGATTGATTTGGTGGTTCCATGTCTAAGACAACGAAGTCCTTTGGAAAGACAAACTTGTCTATTCAAGCAAAACATCCTCGATAACACCCTCGGTCTTCTTTTACGATCTATCGCGGTTGGAGTGTGGCCGTCGTGGGTTTCAATTCACCCAATCCGAGTTTTCGTACATTGAGTATGGGATCAGTTAACACTTGCTCCCAAATCCAATAACGCCTTTCAATTGGTTGCCCACCAATGACACATGGAGCAGTTGGGACTCAGGGGTCTTCGGTTTACATGGGGTTTCCAATCGCAATGTCATCGGTGACTTGATTTGTTAGGAACACTTTCTTTGAAAGCGTGATGCGTGCCTTTCTCTTAAGTGCACAAATCTTTGAAAAACTTGGCGTACTCGGGGACTTGTTTGATTGTTTCAAGTAATGGAAGATTTATCTTTACTTGCTTGAATGTTTAATTTCTTCCATTTTGTCGGTCCCTTTCCCATTCTAGATGGAGAGTTAGGCATTGAGGAATGGTGCCTTTGGGACATAAGGTCTGATTCCATTTCCGATTCTTTTCACGTCCTTGTTGGGCCAGTTGAAGAAACTCTTCCTCTATTACTTTTTCTTTTCCTTTCTCTCTTCCTTGCTCTTGCACTTTTCTTATCTACGGCTCTTTGTCTCTTTCTTTCTCTTTTCCTTTTCCTTTCTCCTTTCTTTTCTGATTCTTTTCTCTCTGCTTCTCTTTCTTCCTTCGGCTTCTCTGAGGCATTTCCACTTGATTATGAACCTCTCGTCACTTCTCGGCCGTAACGACTTTCAGCTGTTGACTATTGATGGTCTGCTTGAGATGGTGCTTGGCCTCGAGGATTATTGATGGGTTGGTGAGGAGCCTACCTTCCTCTGACTCGGTTGATTGGCCAATTGGTGACTTGACTTGTCCGTATCATCTGCTGAAAGATTGCATGCTTCGCATAAGCTTTTCTTCGGATCGAATCTTCAATCTTGGCATGAGATTGATTAAGATTACGATTGAAATTACGATTTTTGATGGTCGAATTTGGATGATGTCTGAACGATACATTGGAAATTGGAATTACATTGGAAATTAGAATTAAAATTACATTGTGGGAAAATTTTGTTGAAAATTTGGTTGAAAAGGTTGTTGTCCACCCATTGTGTTGGCTCTATGTTCTTTGGTTTACGGCGGTTTGGTTCGATTCACCCCATCCTAAGTTGGGGTGATTTTTTCCATTCGGATTGTAGGTATTGGAGTACATGTTTCTACACTGCGATAAGATTGAGTCACATTTACGCTCTTGAGGATTAGGTTCATCGGGGAAGAATGACAAGGTAGTAGGGCACTCATTAGCCATATGACTGGGTGGTCACAAATTGAACACCTTTATGGGGGTGGGAGCTTTAGCTTGCTTGGTAGCGACTAACAACATGTTCATCTGTTTGAATGACATGTCAAACTTTGTTGAGAGATCGAGGCATTATTGTTGACATCGTACAATCCGTCTTTTGTCAACACATGAGATTTAGGTGCGAGTTCAAGTTGGTTCGCCCGATGTCTCACTTTGTATCGAAGTTTGATATAACTTTTCAAACAATGCCCACAATTAAATCGACTTCTTTCGTGGCACAAGATCCACCACAAGATGCATCAACCATGCGTCTCTCTTGAGGAATCAGTCCATTGTAAAAACTTTGGACTTGTTGCCACCTTGGTACTTGATGATTTGGGCAACTTCTGATCAATTCCTTAAAACGTTCCCAACATTCATGGAATGTTTACGTAGGTTGTTGGGAAAAAAAGCTGGATCTTCGGCGCAATTCAATGGCCTTAGTCATGGGAAAATATTTTTAAGGCGGCGATGCTCTGCCCAACTCTGAATAGATTGTGGTTCTAAGGAATAGAACCATGTTTTTACTTATCTCTTAAAGAGAGCGGAAAGAGTGACTTAGCTATCTCATCGGTGACATTGTGGACTCTGAACATTTTGCATACCCAGTGAATTCATTTAAGTGAGCGTGCGGATTTTCATTTGCTAACCCATGGAAAATTGGTAGCATTTGAATCATTCTTGATTTGAATTCATAGTGGTTCCACGGAATGGGGCATGCATAATACATTCACGATCCTCGTAAAAAAGGATCGTTATAATACTCCAGGTGTTGGGCCCTCATCAAAATTATTGTTCCTATTATTTCCATTATTGACATTCCATTGTTTGTTCTCATCTCTCTTGCCTTTGATGCCATGGTCTCGGTTTGTTGATATTGATTCCTCTGGGACTCTTGATTCTCTCTACAAGCTCTTTCGATCTCAAGATTAAGCGGTGGCAGATGTGGGTGATGAGCGAGTAAACTCATATACCAACACTCACAAGCAGGGTTGAAGAATCAACAAACAAAAATTACCTGACGATTTAAACAAAGATGATAAGCGATGTGATATCGTGAGGAAAGATTTCTTCTTTTTTTTTTTTTTTTTTTTAATTAAAATTCAAATTTAAATTAATTTTTTATTCAAATTAAAATTAAATTAAAATTTAATTAATTAATTAAATTTTTTTTTTTTTTTTTAAATTCAAATTAAAATTAAAATTGCAATTAAAATTAATAAATTTTTTCTTTTTTTTTTTTTTTTTTTTTTTTTTTTTTATTTAAAATTAGACTTAAATTTTTAAATATTTTTTTTAATTTTACTTTTTTTTTTTTTTTTTTATTAAAATCGAAAATTAAAAATTAAAATTGAAAATCTATAAAATCTTTCGCAAAAGAAAAATAAGGAGAAGAATGAAAGATTCTAAAATCCTAAAACAAAAGTCCCAAAAGTTAATGACTAAATTTAGAAAATCCTAAAATATCTAAAAAGGAAAATAAGGAAAAAGAGTCCCTACCAAATCTAAAATAAGAAGTCGCAAAATCTCTACTTCCTAAATTTCTAAGGAAGGTATCCTAAAATCTAAACTTACAAAAGACTCATAAAATCTTATCAAGAGAGAAAAATAAAGGAAATAAATTTTAATAATTATTATTTTTTTATTTTTATTTTTTAAACACTCAAAAGAAAAATCCTATCAAGATTAATCAAAATTTCACCGATTTCCCCGGTGCCAAAAAACTTGATCGATTTAGAATGTAACCCTTGAGTGCACAAGATCTATTGCGTATGGCAAGAACGAGTGTCGAACCCAGGAAGCGTGAATTTTAATTAATTCTTTTAGAGATTTTAAAAGCGTCCTGAAGTACCAAAGGCGATTCAATTTTACCAAAAACTTAACACTTTTCCTAAATGCGGAAAAATAAATTAATCTAAACAATTAATTCTTGATAAATCTACGAACAATATTAAAAATGAGATCAAGGAATATGCTACCATTCGTACCCTTTTCTATCATTAAAACCCACATTCATTAAATCATCATTCACACCATCATTCATCTAGAAAAATGACTTGAAATAAAATATGATCATCAATCCGGCATACCTATCTAAAAACAATGACTCACTAACATTGCGGTATGAGTCATGTAAAAGCATAAGCGTATCTCATGATATTTAGATCCGACAATCGACACATAATCGCTCTCTAGATCATTTTCGGGTCCGGATCTCGATTCTGACGTTAATCTGATCAGCGGTCATAACAAAGCATTTAAAATATTTTCAATCACACAAACTTTGAGCAAAACGATTCCATGATAACAATAATAGATGGTATTAATCATAAACATAGGTACTTATCACGGGGATCGCATCTTCCCGATCTCTTGATTTAGCGCTCATCTTTGGTGTTTGATCTCCTTTTTCTTTCAAAGTCATTCTCTTTTATTTCTTCCAAAAGATATTTTGCAATTGTTTTCCTAAATACAATCTATGAATTTCGAGAGAAAATAATACAAATCCTGTACAATCTACCTGAATAAACCCTGAAGAAGGAGAGAAGAAGACTTGAAAAGATGAAAATATTCCCCAGTGAAGAGCCCTAAAACTAAAGAAAGAATGAATAATATTCTAATTGCAAAAATAATAATCCCCTAAGAAACTCGTGGCTTCCCTTTTTATAATAGCCTAACCCTAATACCTCTCTCGATTGACATCTAAGAGTAATTTTCGTGAATTCCCGCCTAGCTTTGCATCAGATACTGCCTCGGTATTTTGCTCATAATTTTCTGTACCGAACTCGGATTGAGGTGATTCTTGAAGCGTTGGAAAGCTGACGACGAGCTCTACAACTTTTATGTTTTAGCAATTTCCTGAATCTGACGTCTTGAAGGTCCAAATTGAGCTGCAAGTCGCACTAAGTTCTCAATGACCCAAAATAGCAGTGTTTTGACATTATTTTCGGGATTCTTGGGCTGTTTTAGAAACTTGGACTGTATTTACCTGAAACACTTCAAATCTAGCAAATCTCATCAGATAGCCTTCATCGGACGGCTAAATATAGGTATTTAGGGGTGAAATATCATCATATTTCACTACTCATCAACACCCACCGTGAGTTCATCAGAGAATGAACTCCAGTGAGGCTCCTCACTAGAGTTCATCCTCTAATGGCCTGATGGTGGGTTCTTGCTATCACTTTTACTTCTCTGATAGTGGATTTGTAATATCCCTGATATTTTGACATATTTTTCGTTTACCTCGGTAAGTGTGTCAGAAAATGTAGTGGAATAATTTTGGTTTTTGATGAACCAGGGCTATGATAAGACTAATGGCCAGAGGAATTAGCCTAGAAAGGTGTACAAGTCATGTACACAATGGCATACACATTAAAGATGTATTAGTGGTTAGCAAGGAATAAATTCCAACTTAAGTAGATAAGTTACAATTGTAAATATCTAGATATTTGTGGTTACTTAACTTGGTTATAAGAGAGAGTGCAAGAGAAGCTTTGTTTTCTCTCGTTGAAAAGCTCTAAGGACCTAACCATTCAAGGTCCCATTTGATTTCCAGATCTAGGAAGAAAGAGCTCCTCTTTCCATCTTGACCATTGATTAGATTGGTGATGATCTTTGGATCATTTGAGCTATTAAAAGAGAAGGTTAGAGGAGAGGACATCCAGAGATCTGATGGAAGAAGGGTTATAATGGATGGTGAATCGATGCCATTAAACCTATGATTTTAGAACTGTTCCGGTGCATGAATCGACGAAGGATCTACCGTTTAAAGCCAAAAAAGAGGTATGTATTGAAAACCTCCGTATGAAAATCTTGAGAATTGTTAGAATTAAAATATATGTTCAATAAAGAAGATGGATTAGTGAAAAGGATTGGAAAAAGATCCGGGCATGTCAAATTGCACAGCCACAGAATACAGGAAATTCGACTGTCGATTTCGAAAATCGACTGTCGAATTGCAGAATTTAGGCCTGATGCAGAATTTGGAAATTCGATGGTCGATTTTGGATTCGACCATCGAATTTCAAATTCGACCATCGAATTGGAAATCGATGATCGAATTCTGCCTTGATTTTTGGGTTCGAAAATTTGTTGGATTTTTCTTCTTGCAAGCTTAAGTTAAATTTTTAGCTTTATATTAACACTAAGGGTGTTAATATATGTAGATTTGTCTTGGAAGTCCTTGGAGAGGACCGCTTTTGCATGCTTTTGAAACCGTTTGATTAAGGTAGGGGAATCCTAATCTTCATTTGCATAAATTATAAGCACAAACTATGATAGACGAATTACTTGAAATGCGTTAATTTGATGATAATCTGTGCACATAGTATAAACAAAGCATGAATATACGACAACATCAGAAAATTGTAAACATTATTAGAAATAAGAATCCTTGTGAATCAGAACCTTAGCTAAACCTTTTCGAATCGTAATCTCGATTAATTTTGAATCGAATTTGAATCGTAACTTTGACAATTCAAAGATATGTTATAATTAATAAGCTTTGATATGTATTAGCATTTGCATTTGATTTAGGGTTCATAAGCACGATGCCCTAGATTCTACCAACCGTGTTGAGAAAACTTTGGCACAAGTTTCCCTCATACCGCCGGGGGTTCTTGCATTTTGGAAATGGGTTCATGAACGACGATGGTCAGTAGGCTCTTCCCATCGGTCACTTAGTCCGCTCTCATGCTATAGGAAATTTGAGAGATAAAATTAAGTTATAAATTTAAGACAAGAAGCATGCTAAATCGTAACATTTTGAACACTTTGAACTTTACTTATTTTTGACTCAGGATTAGAACTGGAGATTTAAATTTGAAAGCGTCTTTTGAAAAATCTTATCTGATCCGATTCCGTCTTTTGAAAACCAGTACTTATAATAAACTGCAAATAGATCTGGCTTCTTCTATTGAGCTTGGCTGTTAGCTCACCCTCGACTATACGTCCAGTGAGAGACCGACATTGGGTCAGAGGATCCGGAGGACTCCGATTATATTCCAGAGGAGGATTTGGATATACCAGCGGAGGAGTTTTTCCCTTGATCTTTGGATCTTTATACTTTTGGTATTTTGTCTGGATATTAATTTTGGAATATTGAGCCCTAGGCTATTATTTTGTCCTTTTGATATCACTAGAGGAACCATTATCGTGAACCTCTATTTTAGGTGATTAGATTGGCCATCACCGGTGGTTCCTTTTGGTTCCTCACAGTGATATATTCTTTTGCTATCTGTAGTCTTTTGTTCCTTTTGGATTATGTTATGATGCCTCTGTTCTTTAGACCTTTGTTTATGTTGCCGGCTTCTGTTTGTTACGGCTTATTGAGAAATCAATAAGTTGATGAATCGGCCTTTCCTATACCTTAGGGATTGGAAAAGTCGGGTCGTCACAGTTGGTATCAGAGCATAGGCTCTAGGTTCATAGTCTTAGGACTAGGGGTTAGATTATTTCTAAAAATTTATTACTGATCAATGGTTATTGTTTGTTTAACAATGACAGATCAGCATGCCTCCACGGTTTAGAGGCAGAGGCCGAGGTATAGAGGGACCTCGTACAGCTCGCATTGATGGGATAGGTGAGGGCGTAGGCACCTCTTATGGCAGAGGACGAGTCGCTTCTGGCCCTAATGCAGATCCTTTGGGAGCTGCGAGGCAGGATAGAGGGAATGTAGACGAGGTATTGGTAGCCTTGGCTACTAACATGGCCATTGACCATTGATGAGATCGAGATGTTTGTGACTAGACATCACCAGGGAGGATTCGCAGAGTTTAGGAGGATGAGACCTCCTACATTCTCAGGGCAGACGGATCCTATGGAAGCCGAGGCATGGCTGGATGAGATCGAGAAGATATTTTAAAGATATTGAGAAAGTACTGGCATCTTTCAAACTTTTGGGCGAGCAGGCTAGCCCGTGGAAGTCTGTTTCAGAATGAGAGAGCAGACTACCCCAATACTCCATGGACTTGGGCGAGTTCGTGGAGACGTTCAACGATCGATTACTAGAGATCGTACGTAATCAATGGGAGGTCCAATTTATTGAATTGAAACAGAATGAGATGTCGGTGCGCGAGTATGGCGCAGAATTTGATAGACTTTCCCGATTTGCACCCTTACATGTGGCCACTGAGCTGATGAGAGCTCAGAAATTTCAGAGAGGGTTGAGGCCGAACATTCAGGAGAGGGTGTCGATGTGGGAAATGGAGACGTATGCTGGAGTGATGTCCAAGGCCCTCATTGCAGAGGAAGATATTCAAAAACAGTACTTGAGGCGAGAGCAGGGTAATAAAAATAGGTTTGGCCAGGGACAGCAGAGTGCTTCAGAGCAGGTGAACAAAAAGCCGAGGTTCTCTAAACCTCCTCCCTACCCTAGTCAGCCATCATATTCTAGACCAGCTGTTGCTTCAGGACCAGTGACGTCTTCCTATCAGAGACCTCAGAGTACGTCACCAGGACGACCTTTCAGAGCCGGGAGCACTACTGCGAGTGGAGCTTCTGTGGCTCAGGGTTCGACGAAAGGATCAGCTGTTACTCCTGTTTCTACCACAGTGTGTGCAAGATGTGGGAAACCACATAGGACAGAGGATTGCAGACGGAACACTGGGGGATGCTTCAGGTGTGGACAGGTTGGTCACATGATCAAGGATTGTCCTGTTGTTGAGAGAGGACGCACTACGACAGTCTCTACGCAGAAGTCGACGACTAGTTCAAGGGCTTATCGGTGTGACCCAGCATAAACGTCGAATGACGTCATTCAAGGTATCATTAAAGTTGAGATGTCATTTATGCATTGATTCAATTTTTATTGTTTAAAATTTGAATTCAAGTCAATTATGTTGAACCACATAGAAATCATTGCATATAATTAACAAAAACTTTTTAACTAAAGGTACCCTTATGATGAGTAGTCGAGATGACATGGATAAAATTGAAGCACGAGTACTTATAGACCTCGGGTCTACACTCGCTTTATTACTCCTTCTTTCTCAGAGAAGTTGGGTATTACCCCTGAACCCCTTGCTTTCATTCTAGATGTCAAGATTCCACGGGAGTTGTGCAGCATCGACATGATGTCACTACCATCGTGATGATTGATGAGCACGAGACGTTGACCGACATGATTACGTTGAGCATGGAAGGGTTCGACGTCATTCTTGGAATGGATTGGTTGGCAACTTATCACGCGAGCGTGGACTGTCTTCGGAAGATAGTGACCTTCCGACCGCCAAAGTGAAAATCCTTCCGATTCTGTGGAGTCAAATCCAAGGTTGCACCGTTGGTTTCAGCCATTAAAGCTGAGCGTATGATGAAGAATGGTTGCAGTGGGTATCTGGCCTATTTGCAAGATTCGACAGAGAAGAAGAACGACTTAGCTCTTATCAAGGTGGTTTGCGATTATCCTGATGTCTTTCCAGAGGACTTACCTGGATTACCGCCTGACCGAGAGATTGAGTTCGCGATTGAGCTAGCGCCGGGTACAGAACCGTTATCTAAAGCTCCATATCGGATGGCGCCTGCTGAGTTGAAAGAACTCAAGGAACAGCTTCAGGAGCTGTTAGACAAAGGCTTTATACGACCGAGTGTCTCTCCTTGGGGTGCACCGGTTCTATTTGTGAAAAAGAAGGATGGATCGATGCGTCTGTGTATCGATTATAGGCAGCTCAACAAGATGACGATTAAGAATCGTTATCCTCTTCCGCGGATAGACGACTTGTTTGATCAATTACAGGGTGCAAGGTTCTTTTCAAAGATTGATCTGAGGTCAGGCTATCACCAGCTCAAGATCAAGGCGGAAGATATATCCAAGACTGCGTTTCGGACGCGTTATGGCCACTATGAGTTTCTAGTGATGCCATTTGGATTGACGAATGCACCTGCATCTTTCATGGACCTGATGAACAGGGTGTTCAAACCACATCTTGATAAATCTGTGGTAGTTTTCGTAGATGACATCCTCATCTATTCGAAAACCAGAGAAGAGCATGTGCAGCATCTGAAGATGGCTCTTCAAACACTCAGGGACCATCAGTTGTATGCCAAACTCAGTAAGTGTGAGTTTTGGCTTGAGCAGGTCAGTTTCTTGGGCCACGTAGTCTCTGAAGCGGGTATCTCAAAGGATCCTACAAAGATAGATTACGTGGGTGACATGGGAACAACCTCGGCGCATTCTGAGAGGTCAAGTTTCCTTGGTTTGGTGGTACTATCGGCGATTTGTCGAGGGTTTCTCAAGATATCAGTCCACTTACATTTCACAAGAGAGAGTGCTAAGTTCGACTGGACAGATCAGTGTGAGCAGAGCTTTCAGGAGTTAAAGCGTCGCTTGACTACAGCACCAGTGCTTGCGATACCTTCTGGCAGTGGAGGTTTCGCAGTATATAGTGATGCTTCCTATGGCGGATTAGGCTGTGTGCTTAATCAACATGAGCGAGTCATTGCGTATGGTTCTAGGCAGCTGAAGGACCACGAAAGAAACTATCCGACGCATGACTTAGAACTAGCGTGATTATATTCGCCTTGAAGATCTGGCGACATTACCTCTACGGTGAAGTTTTTGATATATTCACCGATCACAAGAGTCTCAAGTACCTCTTCACTCAAAAGGACTTGAATATGCGGCAGCGACGATGGATGGAGTTCTTGAAGGACTACGATTGCTCGATTCAGTACCATCCGGGAAAGGCAAATGTCGTTGCAGATGCTCTCGATGAGAAGGTCTTGACTCGATTATCACATCTTGTGAGCCGGATTCAGCGATGGAAGCTATTGGAAGATATGGCTTTGGGCAGCTCAAGGTTTGATGTAAAAGGCTCGAGAGCATTGATGGCTACGCTTGTATTACGTCCTACGCTCTTCGAGAACATTCGGAAGCTTCAGATGACCGATGATGAGTTAATGGCAATCAGACGAGATGTCGAGAATGGCAGTAAGAAGGATTTCTCCATTCGAGCAGATGGAACCTTGTTATTTCATGACCGGGTATGTGTACCGTCGAGTACCGAGCTTCGGGACACCATTCTGGAAGAGGCTCACAAATCCATGTATGCCATACATCCTGGTAGCACCAAGATGTATCAGGACTTGATGAAGAGTTTCTGGTGGCGAGGTTTGAAACGCGACGTCCGAGTACGACGCGGTGTTTGGTTTGTCAACAGTTAAGGTTGATCATCGAATCCTGCGGTCTATTGCAGCCTTTACCAGGCTCGAGTGGAAATGGGAAGCCATTTCGATGGATTTCATACTCGGGTTGCCGAAGACACTGAGAAAGAACAATGCCATCTGGGTCATTGTAGATCGACTAACCAAGTCTGCTCATTTCTTGCCATATAATACCACCTATACAGCCAGTAGACTTGCAGAGTTATACCTGAAGGAGATTGTTAGACTGCATGGAATACCGGCTAGTATTGTGTCTGATCGAGACCCGTTGTTTACTTCACATTTTTGGCAAAGATTTCAGGAAGGCATGGGTTCTCGTCTTGATTTTAGTTCGGCGTTTCACCCACAGACGGATGGCCAGACCGAGCGCGTGAATCAGATCATTGAGGACATGTTGAGAGCGTGTATGTTGGATTTTCACGGGTCATGGGACCAACACTTGCCTCTGATAGAGTTCGCCTACAATAATAGCTTTCAGGCTAGCATTGGTATGGCTCCGTTCGAGGCTTTATATGGAAGGCGGTGTCGATCACCGTTGAATTGGGAAGAAGTGGGTGAGAAGCTCATTATTGGACCTGAGATAGTTGAGCGCACTACCGAGACGGTTCGATTGATACGCGAGCGACTACGAGTAGCTCAGAGTCGTCAGAAGAGCTACGCCGATCTCAAGCGGAGACACGTGGATTTTCAGGTAGTTTTGATATGTCAATGAGTATTTCTTCACTTGCTATACATTCCATGTGAAATTGGCACTAATGCTTGATTTTTCAGGTCGGTGAGAATGTCTTTATTCGGATTTCGCCTACCAAGGGCGTTATGCAGCTCGGAAAATGAGGAAAACTGCGTCCTCGGTACGTTGGGCCTTTCGAGATATTAAGCCGAGTCGGAGAGGTTGCATATCGTGTGGCGTTACCGCCGCAATTATCTAGCATGCACAACGTTTTTCATGTGTCGATGCTGCGTCGATACATCCGTGACCCGACTCACGTACTTGATTACCAACCCATCGAGCTTCAGGATGGTTTGAAGGTAGTCGAAGACCCTATTCACATTTTGGATCGCAAGGAGCAGATTCTACGCACTAAAAGCATTCCCTTGGTTCTCGTGCAATGGCGGAATCATACACCAGAGGAAGCCACTTGGGAGCGGGAAGCTGAGATCCGAGACCAGTTTCCAAGCCTTTTCGTTTAAAATTTTGGAGGTTTTATGTGTTGATTGTATGATACTAGAAATTTTATGTAATTATTGATTATATAAATATTTTTGCCGAGAAATTTTGACGGTCCAATAAACAGTAAAAATACTTCTTATTTCATAAGCAAACTGGACTAGATATTGCTTTCGTGATCAATATTGGTGATTGGAAGGTTAGGAATTTCAAAAATTTTGGAAAGCCCTGATGTGTTAAACTACGATTGACAAAGATCATTTTAAATGATAAATTTTGACAAAAAGGGGTTTCCATGATTCAATGCTTAAACTTATTTTGTCCACATTTGACCGCAAATTAATTACGTAATGCTGTGGAAACCTTGATAAATTTTGCGAGCCCGACCGAATGCGGACTACTCATTTCTTTCAATTAAAAATGTGGGCTAATTCGCTATAAGTTTCGCCCATTTTTATCATTTCTACACCTTTTCGGCTGCGATAATTTGGGTCGAGGTCCGAATAGGTAAAGCGGATAAAAAGGGCTTCGATAACGGTCAAATTAGACCTAATGGTAAGGTCTAAATTCCAAAATTTTGGAAACTTTTAAACAATTTCTGTTGCCAGGAAATTCGACTGTCGATTTTACAAATCGACCATCGAAAATTTTATAGGCTCTCAGCAGTTTAAAGCCCAAAACAGGACCGAAAGCTGCCTGAGCAAATCGATAGTCGATTTTCAAATCGACCATCGAATTGCAAAATCGACCATCGATTTGAAATTCGATGGTCGAATTTCTCGACTTAAGTGAGGGTTCAAACCCTCTGTTGTCATTTCGGGTTTTAGCTTTTGGAGGGTTTTTGAGCTAGGGTTTGGGGCGATTTGGCGATTTGGGACTTCTCTGTGTATTTTGGGCTGCAAATCCAAGGGGGAATGCACTACATTGTCAAGGGGATTCGAATTTATACCTTGCAAACCCGATTTGGGGCATTCCACAAGGTAAATCCCTCCCACGCCTCTAATTTCTTGGATTTTTGCATCTGTTCTGTGGTTTTTGGTAGCATTTCTGTTGATTTCTTGTAATGGGGCCTAAGAAACAGACACCCATTCGAAACCCTACCTCCAAACGACCAGCCACTGCTAAGGCCCACTTCTAGATCCAAAGCGTGGACATTCAAATTGCCCACATTACGCCCCTTTTACCCGAACAACCACGAGATTTCTGGAGCATAAAAGGCTTCGCTACCGATTACGTCTTCCACCCAGAGTTGTTTGATCAACAAACGACCACACAATGGGCGGGAGAATATTTGGAAAAAGCCAAATTGACCTCACTGTGTACATCCTTTAGCGACCACTTCTATCCGCGACTCGTGCGCTTATTTTATCAGCACATGAGCTGCGAAGACGGTAAAAGGATTTATACGGAAATTGATGGTCGGGATTACACATTTGACCTTGAAGATATGGCTGTTGCATTGCGTGCTCCGTTAAATCACTCCCAGACTGTGGGTTTAGGTCCCCCTTTCCCAAAACCGGCTCGTTTTGAGGACGTCATTACACAAATGACGCAGGGCCGTCATGGATCCGGTAAATCTATAGTCACAGTCCAGATGCCGGAGACCATGTGGATTTTAGATAAAATTTTAAAGACCACCTTGTATCCTTTTGGTCACCAATCGGAGCGCACCGGACCCCTTCAACAAATTTTATTTGCGGCCTATAAGGAAAGATGGTTCAGTGCACCGGACATTCTTTTCAAGGGGATCCTAAAAGCCCGCGAAAAAATGGGAGAACATAGAAGGAAGCCCATGAAAAATATGCCCTATGCACGTGTGATTTCCGTCATGATTGAGAATTACCGAGCGGGCCCTGCTTATGACCTTCTACCTACCGAGCCCAAATCCACCGCCGGTCGGAAACTATACACCCTGGTCAATTGGGGTCAAACGTATAGTCGATTGGTAAAGGCTCCTAAGGATGCGGCGGCACCGGAGATAGATAGCGAGGACGATGAGAACCCTACTCGTGCAGCCCCTGATGCTCCTGCACCTACTCAGCCCCCGCCGAGTGATGTCCTCACATTATCAGAGTTTACTAGGCAGATGACCGCCATGAGCCACCAGATCCATGAGCTCACACGCCATACTAGCTCGATGTGTCAGGAGCTAGATGTCCACGGAGGCGCTCTCTCTTACCTCATGCAGCATGCATTTCCCGATGACTACACATCGTATATGGCTGAGATCCGAAGCTAAAGATATCGCCTTCGACATGGTACCGGTACTAGTATTCCTCCTTCGGCCACTACTGATGCGGGTGATGATGCTGCTGTTGACGGCGATGGTGTTTCGGATCGGGCGGGTCCATCTACAGTTGGGGATTTTTAGTATGCTTGGGAGAGGGGTTACTGATTTACTTTTTGTCACTATCGGTCTGTACTTATTTTTACAGCTGGGATTATTAGGGCCTGGTGGTCCTTCTTTTATTTTCACACTATGGATTATTAGGACCTGGTGGTCCTTCTTTTGTTATCCTTTATTTTTATGTCTTTGCGTGGTTTTAGCTACTTTGTTTGGCCTTGTTTGTATGTATGGATCATTCAGCATGAGTTGCTTTTGCTTATATTTTGGTAAATGTTTCTTTTAGATACTTGTGGGTTTATACATCACTCTGGTTCTACATGTTGGTTTTGATAAATTTTGATCTCGTTATGGCTTCATGCGCCATCACTGCATCGGTCTCTAAGACGTGACACTTGGGGTGTGGGCATCCATGTACGGATGCAATCCACTATGGCCTTCGATGCCACATGCAGTACATCCATGTTACTACGGATCCCATCCCTTGGCTTGCGTGCCCTGTGGGATCGGACCACGGTGGCCCATGTGCCCTGTTTTGCATCCAATTTTCGCGGACGAAAATTCCTAAGGAGGGGTGAATGTAATATCCCTGATATTTTGACATATTTTTCGTTTACCTCGGTAAGTGTGTCAGAAAATGTAGTAGAATAATTTTGGTTTTTGATGAACCAGGGCTATGATAAGACTAATGGCCAGAGGAATTAGCCTAGAAAGGTGTACAAGTCATGTACACAATGGCATACACATTAAAGATGTATTAGTGGTTAGCAAGGAATAAATTCCAACTTAAGTAGATAAGTTACAATTGTAAATATCTAGATATTTGTGGTTACTTAACTTGGTTATAAGAGAGAGTGCAAGAGAAGCTTTGTTTTCTCTCTCGTTGGAAAAGCTCTAAGGACCTAACCATTCAAGGTCCCATTTGATTTCCAGATCTAGGAAGAAAGAGAGCTCCTCTTTCCATCTTGACCATTGATTAGATTGGTGATGATCTTTGGATCAGTTTGAGCTATTAAAAGAGAAGGTTAGAGGAGAGGACATCCCTGTCTCATGATCATGCCATGGAAGAAGGGTTATAATGGACAGAACTGATGCCATTAAACCTATGAGTTTAGAAACTGGTTCCGGTGCATGAATCGGTACGAAGGGATCTACCGTTTAAAGCCAAAAAGAGGTATGTATTGAAAACCTCTGTATGAAAATCTGTTGAGAATTGTTAGAATTAAAAATATATGTTCAATAAAGAAGATGGATTAGCTGTGAAAAGGATTGGAAAAAGATCCGGGCATGTCAAATTGCATGACCACGAGAATACAGAAATTATCCGATTTCAAAATCGACTGTCGAATTGCAGAATTTAGGCCTGATGCAGAATTTGGAAATTCGATGGTCGATTTTGGATTCGACCATCGAATTTCAAATTCGACCATCGAATTGGAAATCGATGATCGAATTCTGCCTTGATTTTTGGGTTCGAAAATTTGTTGGATTTTTCTTCTTGCAAGCTTCCGGGTTAAATTTTTAGCTTTATATTAACACTAAGGGTGTTAATATATGTAGGATTTGTCTGTTGGAAGTCCTTGGAGAGGACCGCTTTTGCATGCTTTTGAAACCGTTTGATTAAGGTAGGGGAATCCTAATCTTCATTTGCATAAATTATAAGCACAAACTATGATAGACGAATTACTTGAAATGCGTTAATTTGATGATAATCTGTGCACATAGTATAAACAAAGCATGAATATACGACAACATCAGAAAATTGTAAACATTATTAGAAATAAGAATCCTTGTGAATCAGAACCTTAGCTAAACCTTTTCGAATCAGAATCTCAGTTAATTTTCGAATCAGAATTTCGAATCAGAACTTTGACAATTCAGTATATGTTATAATTAATAAGCTTTGATATGTATTAGCATTTGCATTTGATTTAGGGTTCATAAGTACGATGCCCTAGATTCTACCAACCGTGTTGATTGTGGTAAAACTTTGGCACAAGTTTCCCTCATAGCGCAGGGGCTTGTTGCATTTTCGAAATGGGTTCATGAACGACGATGGTCAGTAGGGTCTTCCCATCGGTCACTTAGTCCGCTCTCATGCTATAGGAAATTTGAGAGATAAAATTAAGTTATAAATTTAAGACAAGAAGCATGCTAAATCAGAACATTTTGAACACTTTGAACTTACTATCAGTTTTGACTCAGGATTAGAACTGGAGATTTAAATTTGAAAGCGTCTTTTGAAAAATCTTATCTGATCCGATTCCGCTTTTGAAAACCGATCTTATAATAAATCGCAAATAGATCCGCTTCTTCTATTGAGCTTGGCTGTTAGCTCACCCTCGACTATACGTCACAGGTGCTGAGACCGACATTGGGTCAGAGGATCCGGAGGACTCCGATTATATTCCAGAGGAGGATTTGGATATACCAGCGGAGGAGTTTTTCCCTTGATCTTTGGATCTTTATACTTTTGGTATTTTGTCTGGATATTAATTTTGGAATATTGAGCCCTAGGCTATTATTTTGTCCTTTTGATATTACTAGAGGAACCATTATCGTGAACCTCTATTTTAGGTGATTGGATTGGCCATCACCGGTGGTTCCTTTTGGTTCCTCACAGTGATATATTCTTTTGCTATCTGTAGTCTTTTGTTCCTTTTGGATTATGTTATGATGCCTCTGTTCTTTAGACCTTTGTTTATGTTGTCGGCTTCTGTTTGTTACGGCTTATTGAGAAATCAATAAGTTGATGAATCGGCCTTTCCTATACCTTAGGGATTGGAAAAGTCGGGTCATCACAGGATTCCTACCGTTAGAGGGAAATTTTCTTTTAAAACATTCTGACTGACAGTGGGTGCCCATCGTCAGACCCACAGAACAATTTTTTTTTTTTAATATCCCCCAACACTTTTTTTCATAGGATATTTTGATTAACTATGGATGTATAATCTTATTTACATTAGGTCATTTCTTCCTTGAGTTATATATTTTTTGGGATGGTAGCATGTCCTCCTCATAAATAAATCTTATAGAATTACTAAACCAATAATATCCCTATTGATTTGGTGATCTTTTGGGTAACATAGTGGGGGTATTAAAAAATAAGTAGTTCATCTAGTCTCTTAATTTCTTATTTATAATGTGTGGTCGAACAGTTGATTGTCGTCGCCCCATAAACCCTAACAAGAACTCAGAGGGTTTCTTCGCAGGTGTGGGTGTACAGAGTTCGTCCGTTCCTCACATTCTTACAGCGTGAGAAGAAGATTGGGAAAGACGATGTAGGTGTACAGCCACGAGTCCAAAAAAGCTTCGTAGAGCCGCAGAAACCCTTCCTAATGTTGCACAACGTGAAGAGACGATTAGAGAAGACGATGTGGGTGTACGAAATTTAAATATAGCACAAGCGGAAAGAGGAAGAGGGAAGAAGATGACATGGGTGAAAGGAAAAATTTCGGTAAGTGGATTCGAACGTTAGAAAAAAATATTGAATATGTGGGTGGAAGGAAATTCAGTTTGCCTCAGTCGTGCACCCACTTATGTTGGTGGATTGAAAGAATTTATGGGTAGAAATAAAGGCAATCCCATTTATAATTGTCCTTCAAGTGATAACAATATAGATCAAAATCTCAGTTTCAGTTTCATTCATAACCCGAACCGTAAATTGGTCAAAATTTCGATAAATTTTGGATTTTTTTGAAAATATGCTCCAAACTTTACTAAACTTTGTCAAACTTTATTTTATTGTTTTTTTTTTTAACTCTTTAACATTGTTAGAATACATGTTTACACTAGTGAAGCTAATTTTCGATCACAAAATGGATCTTGAGCTCATGCAAAACATATCAGGCGGTTAGATTTTGATTCCACATTTAATATATGTCGAAAGTGACCCAAGAACCCTTCTCATGATACGCCCATGATCAGGGTCATTTTGGGGATGTATGCCACGTGGAATCAAAATCTAGCCGTCTACTAGTTGGGCTATGATCTCAAGATCTACTGTGTGAAATATTGCGTACCTCTAGAGATCTTAGCTCACAAATCAGACGGTCAGATATTGATTCCACTTTAAACCCATTCCTCAAATGACCTGAGAACCTTCTCATGGCACTCCATGATTATAGTTATTTATTGGGGGATATTCGTACATGGAACCAACATCTAACCGTACGATAAGTGGACCATGATCTTGAGATCTAATGTGCGGAAGATTCAAAAGTAATATGATCTCCATTTCTGATTCAAGAAGGTAAATGAATCTAATGATAGAAAAGTTTGGGTTTCATTAAATAATCTTCGGTGCACTTAAAAGAGGGTATAATTTTAAAAAGGGAGCCATTACTTGCACTCGAAAAGTTGGTGCTTGCACCGAATTTAAAAGAAAGACTTGAATATTTGGCGACCTATGCTATGTGAAAACATCATCTAAGCTGTAGCACGAAATATACGCTTCATCCTGTGATTAAATATAGTGAAAGGTTATTTCTCATTTAATAGTTGACCACAATAGATCATATGAGAAGTATCGTATTTTGCTCTAATCTTATGGAATAGAGATCTATACACTACAAAAAAATAGATTATTAGCGGCAGTTTTTTACTCCAAAAAACTGCCGCTATTAACAAAAAACTATTAAAGACTATTAGCGGCAAGGGAATTAGCGGCAGTTTTTTGATAATAGCGACAGTTTTTTGTTGCCGCTAATAGTCTTGTTTTTTAGAGTGATAGATCATAAACTTCAACTCAGACAGCTTAGATTGCGTTTTCGCATGATATGTCTCTAAAATACCAAGTCTTTTGTTAACTTCGGTGCAAGGGCTAATTTTCTGGGTGCAAGTGATGGTTCCCTTTTAAAAACCCACTCCTTCCAACTTCCAAGACAATAAAAAAAGATAAGAGAGAGAGAGAGAGAGGAGAGGAAGAAAAGAAGAGGAAGAAGAGAAAGAAGAAGACACTAAAGAATAGATCCGGCGAAAAAATGTCTAAATCCGGAAGATGAAGAGGAGGAAGAACAAAAATGGGTTTTTTTTACAAAATTTGGGTTTTAATTTCACTTTTTGAGTTTTTTTGCAATACTTGTGGTCTCGGCCGATAATCTCGTATTTTTGGAGGGGGGCTGTATTTTACATTTTTCCTGTTCGGTTTCGAACGAAACTGAGACATTTTGATCCATGATAACAACATAACTTGAAGGACAATTATAAATGGTGGTCAAGTTTTGATAAAAAACTAATGTAGCACAATGTGGCTGACTGTAGTGCTTGAGCCCCACTATGTGTACAACTAGTCACGACACGCCACATAAGCAACCTACAAAATTGTCCACTATATAACTCTGTCCTAACTTTAATTAATAGTAAAAAATGTAACTAAGCCTTCGCTATAAAAGTTGCGGACATAATCAAAACAGACACTACAAAAATAAGGTGTTTCAGCGGTACTTCTTGTTAAGACATATTTTGGTAGGCGACATGACTAATAGCAGCAGTTTAACAAAAAAACTGCCTTCTAATGATCTGTTTTTTTTTATTTTTTTTTTGTAGTGAGAAACATATACATGAAAACCACCAGACAACTACCCGGTTGAAGAGTCAACAAAATCCTTCACATCCTTCAAGAGGGCCTCAGCTTCCACAGGGTCCACGGCTTCAACACCGTGGAAACCGCCCTCCACAAATCTGTCCACCACCCTCACTCCATGGCCCTCTAGCATAGTAGCGAATTCTCGTTGCCGATCATAAAGTGGGTCCCCACCATAACCCCTCACCAGGCACCTAGGCAGCGAACCAATGGCACTGTGGTCTGCACCACTGCCCATCGGATTGCAGTACTCGTGGTCCCTATCTGCCCCGCTTGGCAATGCCAGCTCCCACATAAGGTCCACCACTGCCAACGGCACGTTTGGATCATTGATGAATCTCAATTCCGAACCCGTCCGCTGTTCCCCACCGAAGAAGGGCTGATTGAAGATGAGACCAATTACTTTCAGTGGGTTAAGTTCAAGATCCATGGCTCGTAGCCCGGCGTGATACACCATGTTACCACCCGAGCTGTTTCCCATGAGAAAGCAGCGAGAGAAATCAGCGTAGTTTCTCAACCAAGCATCGCCCGCTCCGTTGGTGGCCTGAGATCGGACCCAGAGTAAGGCCTCGACTGCATCGTCGTAAGCTGCTGGGAGTCGATTCTCCGGTGCGAGTCGGTACTCTACAGAGATGACTAGGGCCGTTAATTCTCTGGCCCACCGGACACAGGAATCGTGGGAGGGCGTAGTTGCGGCGCTAAAGAGGATGAAACCGCCACCATGGTAATCCACTATGATTGGGAGCTTGCAGGAGCCCCGCGGATTCACGGGTCTGAAGATGCGGACCCAGGTCTTGTGGGCGGGATTGAGAGGCACATCTTTGGTTATAACCTGCTGGCCCTGTGCGTGTTCGCCAGTCGGCAGGGAAACTGGGAATGTTGTGGAACGGGTGAGGGATCCATCTGGGTTCCTTGTGATCTGGAGATGATTGTAGGGATCTAATGGAGTTTCTACGACGTTACCTCCCATGATTTATGATGCTATGTATCTCTGGATTTTTATTTATATGTGGCTCCCTTTTAATTTATAGAATTAGAATCCAAGGTTGGTGGTGGTCCTAATTTATAACGTGCTGCATGCGTCTCAAAAACTATAACTTAAGATAAGAGGGAAAGAAAATATAAAATATATTTTTGTAGCATTATTTAGACACCGTGAAAGTGTAACTTCCCCATCTCCTCCAATGAATTTTAATAGACGATTGAGATTGTTTTTCCTTCCAGTCTTCCAAGAGAGGGATCTTGCGATCATGGCCTACTTTGAGTTACTCAATTATTTATTTCAAAAAGTGATCCTAAATCATATTTTTGCGTGATATATGTCGCGTGATTTTAGGATAACTTTTTGGAATATGTACCCTTAAAATTGACCATCTGATTATATGCCACTAATCTCAAGATTGGTTGAATGAAAGATAAAGTCAAAAAACGATCTCGATTTGTTGGAATTTGATATCTTGAGACGTGAAACTTGTCTGCCTTCTTCCCAGCTGGCTTGGCTTGCCGCTACAGCGGGAACAGAAAAGAAAAGAAGCAAGAAGAATCACTAAACAAACAAGAAAGTGAAAACTTCAAAAATTATTTTTTTAAAGTCATTTTCGTACGACACTAATTAAATAATAAAATTAATAATTGGGTACCTTTATTTTCAACCCAAGATTCTTCCTCTCAACTCAGGTTTCACATGTTTAAATAGTTGATTGCTTTGAATCATATAGATATTGTTTTTCCTCCAATCTTCCACACAGTACATCTTGAGGTCATTGTCTTATTATAGACAGTTAAATTTTTATTCCACATGAAACATCCAAAAAACTGATCCAAAAATAAGTTTGATGTAGCCGATCAGTATGCTCACAGCAAAGCAAAAATCCTTCATCTATGATAAAAAGTTCTATGCGGCCGTCCTATCTCTTTGATATTAGAAACATTATCTTAAGCCGCAAAAGCTTTTTCTTATGTATGCCACATGGAATCAACATCGCTTTGATGGGAGGCACGTTATCTTAAGATCTATTGTGTCTAAGATTGGGATGAAAAACAATCTCTCTCATCTGAGTCAAAGCACT